>VWZT01016380.1:36778-187604 GCA_013397055.1 Pachycephala philippinensis | reverse complement strand
GTGAGAACATGTGAGAGGAACAGCTCTGCAGACACCCAGGTCAGTGCAGAAAGAGAGGCAGGAGGTGCACCAGGCGCCAGCTGAGATTCCCCTGCAGCCTGTGGTGCAAACCGTGCTGAAGCAGTTGTGTCCCTGCAGCCCATGGATATCCATGGAGATAAGGAGATCCACCCACAGCCTGTGGAAGACCCCGTGCTGGAGTAGGGGAAGGACTCCTCTCCCTGAGCAACAGCAGGAACAACAGTGTGATGAGTTGACCAGAACCCCATTCCCATCTCTCTGCACTGCTGGGGAAAGGGGTAGAGCTGGGAAGGAGTGGGGGAAGAGGTGTTTTTAAGGTCTCGTTTGACTTCTCATTATCCTGCTCTGATTTTGTTAGTAATAAATTCAATTACTATCTCTAATTCGAGTCAGTTTTGCTGTGACAGTATTTGGAGAGTGTGGTGGGTTTAGGTTTCTTAGTGAATTTCCTCCCATTGATACCAGGGAGACACTGGTAGGGGGAGGGGGCGGCTTTCCAGGTGAATAGACAGCAACTAAGACACAAAGGAAGGTGGCTATCTGCTCTGGCATCCCAATGAAGTCTTCCGGGATTTGGGAGTCTTGCCTGCGGGGTGGGCTCTCTCTCCCGAGAAACTCTCCCGAATTTCTTCGGGAATTGCGGCCTAATGCCCTGAGAGGTGTTGGGGCTAACCCGAGCCTTGGCTGGGCGATGGGGGCTGACTTCTTTGCTTTTCCGCTCTGCGATGGAAGAGAGCGGTGATCGAAGAGAGCGTGAGAGAGAGAGGACTGTGCCTGTTCCCGGGAATCGCTACGCTGCAGCTCGCTGCCCGGCTCTGCCGGCTCTCTGCTGCGGAGCGCATCTGTCTGCCCCGGGATAGCGCCACGCGGTGACTTGCTCCGGTGATGGTACAGACACCAGCTGCTGCCCTTGAGTTTTACAAAAGGAGCAATCTCCCGTCCGTCCCTCGCCCGAGCCTTCCCCCACGACCTGAGGAAGGTTCTGGGCTCCTGTCGAAGCGCCCCCGAGGCCAGGGGGAGTCAGTGCAGCCCCCCTGCCCCGCCTGAGCCACCAGCGCTTCCTGCCGGCTGCGGTCATAGCTACATCGAAGGGGAAATTGCTTAAGGGCGGGGAACTTCTGTCGTTGTTTTGTTGTTCGTGGTTCTGTCTTGTTATATATATACATATATATTCTAGTAAAGAATTGTTATTCCTTTTCCTACAATTTTGATGGAAGCCCCATAATTTCAAAGTTACAATAATTTGGGGGGAGGGGTTTTCTTCCCATTCCAGGAAGGTTCCCCTCTTCCTCAGCAGACATTTGTCTTTTAAACCAAGACAGTGAGTGATCTCTCTCTGTCCTTATGTTAACTCATGAAACCTTTGTTATATTTTCTTTCCCCTGTCCAGCTGTGGAGGGGAGTGAGAGAGAGGCTTTAGTGGGTGTCTGGCATCTGGCCAGGGTGAACCCACTACACCAACAAAAAGAGAAGTGCTGGCAGGGAACATTTGAATACATCCTAAAATCATCCTATGGGAGGAGTGGAACAAAACATATCCTGGAGAAAAAGTCACGTTTGAATGTGCTGTGTCCTCTGCATTGTGATTTACAAATACCAACTAGGCAGGTATCAGGTCTAACATGTAAATGTGGGAGAGGGTCAGACTGAATTTGTGCTTGACTGCTGTGTGTCTGGGTACCCCTGTTGGTAAAACAGTCATAAAGAATATTGAGAGCATTTGACTGGAAAGAGACTGCTTGAAAATGTCAGATTACCAAATCTGACAGCCAGACCTTTAGGGCCACCTAGATTATCTTCTTACATGAAAAGGATTTCCTAATTATTTTTCAAGTCCAAAAGTATTAAATAATACTAAGTAACTGCTAATGTAAAAAACCAATATGTAATCTGTCACACATACCTTGGTGAAATAGCCATGAAGTTTAAAAGGCTTAGAATAAACAAGTGTAAAAGCATACTGTGGCTTTTCTTCTTCATAAAGATTTTTCAATTTTGTGCTCAGAGAAGCTTTTTAGTGTAAGAAGGCAGTTTCTGATCTGCTCTTGGTTATATATATTGGGGGAAAAATGTACTGGCCACGCTCTCTACAGACCCAGCTTCTCCCAAGCCTGCACTCCCAAGCCTTTCCTGAGGGAGGACTTTGTGTTTGTTCTTGCTGCATTTCACAAAGTCCCTATGTGCCCTTTCCTCTGGCCTGTCTGTGTCCCTTTGAATGGCATTCCCAAGCAAGGGGTGTATCAATAGATCCCCCAGTCTGGTGTCATTGAAAACTTGCTGAGAGTGCTCTCCATCCTCTCTTCCTGGTCACTGATAAGGATGTGAACCAGCACACGCTGGACACTGGGTAGAGTATGACCTAATAACTACTTCCTTCTGAGCAGGGTCATCCAGCCAGTGTTGTACCATATATTTGAAATGTGATTTCTGGGATGAAGCATATGATTAGTGATGCCATGTAAAAAGTGAACAGCGAAACAGTTAAAATGTAATAAAAGGAAAGAATCCTTTTTTTGTGTCTTTTTTTCAGAAGGCTGTGCAGTTTCTCCATTGCATTAAAACATTTTTGATTCACTTTTCCTAAACTGAGGAAAAGAAATATATTTCCAATGTATTATACAAAAGAATATAATACTCATCAGCTTCTAAAGAAAAAAAACTTGTGATACATGCAACATATGTAATATTTAAAATCACTATCACTGATAATCTCGCTTTCTGCCATTCAAAGCTTATAAAGCTGCTCCCTGAGTAGGGATCAAATGCGTAAATGATATTCAAGTTGCAGGTAGTCTGTAACTCTGATTGTCACTGTGATTTACAAAGAGGAGAGTATAGGCATTCACAGCAACCTAAATAGTATTTTCTTTTTCTCTTTGTTATAATCAAATACTCACCTTTAGATTCAAAAAATCTAATAATGACTAATGGGCAATGATCTTCTGGATTAGCTGCAGAGCATTCAATATCTCTTTGAGTAGCGATTACCATCTTTTTGGGGGGGTACCAATTTAAAGGTCAAGTGCTTTCATAAAAAAAGGTGATTATCCAGTATTTCATATGTTGAACAAAAGCTTAGCAAGATTCATTGTGTGTCAATTGCTTTTGTGTATAGCACATATGCAGTGAAATGGATTGCTTCATTATCTAAGTACCTGTCTGCAGGGAAGGGATGTGACCATGAATAGAACCTGTCAAATATATACTTTGCTTTGCTTGTGATATTTAATCAATTACTATAATGATTTCACGTTATAAATTGGCTTTTTAAAAATAGGCAAAAATTTAAATTACTTTCATGCCAACAGCCAGAGATTTGGTTATAAATGGGTGATTTTATTGGTAATGGAATGTGGAATGAAGATGAAAAGGAGAAAGGAACAAAACAGGGCTAAACTTATGACTGGTCCCTTTCTCTTTCCTTTCAATTCTCATACTGTTCTTTTACAAGCTATAAAAGTATTCTGTGACATGATAAAAATAGCGAGGGTTATATTTAGAACAAATCCAAGCAAGTGAACTTGAAGCTGTTTTATACACTTTTTTAAAAAAAATAATTATTGTTATTTTTTTCTGGTGGATTTTTATTAGTTAATTTTGTAGGTTAATAGAATTGGAGGTGTCTTAAATATATTCAAACAAAATATGTAGGAAAAAATTTCACATTTTTAGTTTTTTCAACTCTTTTTCCCCTCTTGTAAGGTAGTTTTCTAACAGCTGAAGAAATTCTCATTTGTAATTAGGGATTACCTCCTTAGTTTGTAAACATTTTTTCTGTTTCTGGATTTTGTTTTTGGATCACATTCCTTTTTTCTACTGATGTGCCTATATTTCCCAAATAATTCATATGTGTTTGATCTACTGTATTTTAAGAAACACTGCTGGGTTTTTTGGGGCTCTGTTGGTCACTTTACATGGCATTGTTACCTCTCCCTTAGGAGGACAGCAGCTTTTATAATTGAATAGTAATAATTGATACCCAGAAAATATACTGGGAGTAGTGGATTGTTAATAACCTTTGCTGTTCTTCAAGTAAAATATTTATATGTAAAAAAATGGTCTTTGTGTAAAATTCAGCTACTGTTTGGGCTTTTGTGCAGAGATCAACACTGAAGAGTATAAGGTATATACCTGAATGACGACATGCTAGGAAAAATTTTATCAAATATTTTTTATAAGTTGTCTTTTTTTAAGGAAAATGCCCCTAAAAATATAAATTCTGAATAAAAAAATCCTTTTGCGGTAGAAGGTACCTAATAAATACTTCAAACATCTCAAGTAGGCTGGGAGTTGTAAGGCTTTTCTCATTTATACAGACTCACTGAGCATAAGCTGTTTTATCTGCAGAGGGAGAGGGAAAGGAGACTGGGGGTTTTGTAACATGACAGATTCAGATTAATAAAAAACAACAAAAAAAACCTCAATGAGTTTTCATTAGTGTTATTGTATATTAGCCCCACTCCACGCATGAAAGTTTTTTTTTAATTATATGAGAGGTGAGTACCAAGACAGTTAGGATAATTCACTTGATGTACACTGCCAAAAACCTGTGTTTGGTTTTGTGTCCCTGCAGAGTGTTAATGCCTAGTGCCTAGGTGAACATCCACCTTTTAAACAATAGACATTAGCTATTCTTGAGCTTTGTTGCTTTCTTTTTTTTTAAGGGTTTTCCTCATGGCTGCACACATGGTAAATCTTTAACTTCAAGTGTCCTTCTGAGGTGACCAACTAAAATATTAGCAAAATAAATGTTTTATGAGAAAATGTTGGCAGAAACCCCGGCAGAAACAGGTGGTATTGGGTTATTTCAATATAATGTAATGATGCAGCCAGGTTTCCATCTGGACAGCATGTGGTTGTGTCTACTTAGAGAGTATCAAAGAGTGTGAGTATGCACTGGGGATAATGGTGGTGCACAAAAGTGTAGCCGGATGGCTACTTTGCAAAATAATAGTCAGGGTTCTAGGTCCTCTGGGTTAAATACTTTTACTGTCAGAATCTGAATTTCTTCATAAAATATTAAAGATGAAGCAAACCTCTGACATGCAATACTGAGCTGTGTAATTATAAGGCAGTTCCTGGAAGCCAAGTATTGTTCACATTGTAGCTAGGTGTTTATTGGAAAAGAGTTCATTACCCTTGGAAGCTAAGACATATTTCAAAGGGTCCCTGAAACAGAGGCACTTTCAGCAAGCTTTACTGTACAAGGAAAAAAGCCCTAAGTAAGTTGATCAGAACATAATTAGGAAATGGGAGAGGAATCAATGGATACACAATTGCCAAGGACCAGAAAAACATCTGGAGTAAATGTCTCCATCTTCATTGACTTCACTGTAGGCATGCTGAATTGCACTGGGTAAGGCGTTTTTAAAACTACAGGTGGTTTTCCTTTGGACTGGCAGATGCTCTCACAAACTACAGGGCTTTGCTAAGATATGCCACAGACCATCTTCACACTTGTGTGATCTCTGTACACAGGCAGGTGAAATCTGGTGACGAGCACTGGCAAAGGCTTAACTGGGGACAGGATTTAGTCTGTTGCATTTACCGGGAGATTTGGAAGATACCCTTGCAAAATATTGTTTTGTGGGTGGGGTGCAAGGAGGAAGTTTGTGGGCTACAGGGAAGAGCCACAAGCTCAAACTCCCTTGGGGCTGTCAGCAGGAGCAGAGTTGATGCAGAGCTGTTTCCATTACTTGGAAGTGAGGAGCAATGTATAAACTCACGGGAAGTGTATTCCACAGAGGAGCAGTGTATTCCATGGGAAACAAGGGGCTGTTAACGAACACACAGGGCCTGATTCTTTACTGTCTTTGTCTTTTGTGCACATTTAGTCCTTGTTTACAGTATCAATCAGCTTGATAACATTTGACAGCCTGTGTCAATTGATCAGCACAAGTGTAAATCATGGAAGAAGGGCTGAGGAAAATTAAGACCAGGTCTTAGGCCCCCATGAATCACATAGCCTTGTGGGCTTCTCTGATGATTGAGTGATTTGCACCAGCTGAGGAACCGGCACAGGCACTTTTTCACTGCTGATACATCACTCCTATAGATGTATGTGTTAACAACCCCCGTGTCTGTTTTTCCCTTGCTCATGGATGACCTGATTACACTGGAAACAGTTCGTTCTGCCAGGGTGAAGAACCACCGAAAATTTAGGGTGCTGGCCAGCAGCACTTGGCAGCTAAAGATCAACATGCTGCTGCCATTAATCGGTAGTACCACACAGAGGTGCCAAAAGCTATGGAAAATATGAGATGACATCCAGCAACTGATGAATGTGATGATTACAAGATCCGCAAGTATTTAACAGTAATGGGTATTGGACAGTTTTTGGAAGGAACAGCCCTTTCCTTTCCATTCAGCTGATATTAAAAAAATCAAAAACATGCACCTGACACTGGCTAAGGAGGCTTTGTGCCAAATATAGATCCTTTCCCCCTTTCCTGAACAAATCCAGCCTCTGGTTCATAATGCCTATACTGAGAGGAAATGTAATTAGAACAGGTACAAAGGGCCAGACATCTAAGGCCTCCATCCAGACTGCTTAGAAAAATGAGGATATTCTCCTACAAGTGGCATTCTATTTAAAGTGATGTTATCTCACTTATACCAGTGAAAGCTGTAGCTTTCAGTTTCAAGTTGCACATGTGCTCAAGAGCTTTGTTGGATCAGGGAACTGGACGCTTTTCCTGGAGCTGCAGTGACTTGAGGGAAACCATGTGATGCTGCAACTTCATTTTATTGTTCAGACTCACCATGTTTGCGATACTTCGTGTGGGGACCATACCTTGGTGTATTGTGTGTCATTTCCATTCACTTTGCCCTTTGAGGTCCATGGAGGAACAGCACTGTTCAAATGACTTTTTACAAGCATTGGATTGCGGCCTTCTTTCAAGTGAAATCTTTCCAGCAGACTGAAAGGATTGATGGATTACCAGTTTCCTTCAAGTTCAGATCCGTGGCTATTCAAGCCATGAGTTTGTGTGGCTTCTTCCCTTCCTTGCTGAAAATAAAGCCATGACTAGACAAGACTAACTTTCTGTGATCTGTAACTTGTTCCTCCCCTTGCCACAAGACTAGAGTTGCTGGGGCAGCAGAGAATTTTTCCAGAGTCGATTAGGCAAGTTGCAAATGGTTCTTCAATCTCCATAGAATCCTTAAATGAATGACTTGTGACAGCAAACAGACTGAAGGTAACAAAGATTATGGATGTCAATGCACGTGACAGTTCCTCTACATCCTGACTACAATGCTGATTTAATAAGTCTGCTTCAAGGCTTCTTGGCTGCATGGACTGATTTGAATTTTATGTTACCAAGGATGAGAAGAACTAAGATATCCCTGATCTGAGCATGACAATGAAGTAATGGGAAAAAAAATGTGGTGGAGCATATGACCAGCTGCCATCTGTACTTGTAAATCCATGTTCATCTCCTGTCTCCATCAGGTTCCTGGAACAGCCCTTTGCCACTCAGCTTTGCAGTCCTCTGTACCTAAAACCAGCCTGTAACCCCAGGTACATTAAACGTATAGTATTGCATGCTGAGAGTTTAAGAGTCCTAAGAAAGTAAGACGAAATTTGGTACATTCACTCCTCCTCAGAGAATTTTTTCATTCAGATAATCCTGTCTTGAGACAGAACATGGTCACTTTAGATCTGGAAACAACCAAGAAAGTTCAGTGGTACCTCCTCTGAGGAGGCTGTCAACTGTCAGTGAGCAAGTGCCTGGTATTTCAAGGAGGAGGAGAAAGGGAGAAATCAACAGTTCTCTGGAGGAGCCTTAGCTGTAAAAACAGTCCTAATTTTTGGCCTACTTTCTCCCTGTCCCCCTCACACCTGTATTAACAAGGAGAGCAACTCCTTTGGGCGCTGAGTCAGGCTGACCAAAGTCATTACCCTCCACTTGTGAGGAGAGAGGAGATGGTCTCAGTGCAGTTCCAGATGTGGGGGAGATTTAGTTGCGAAACACACATCAGGTGAGGGAGATTAAGAAACTGTTGGGTGACACAAGAGGGAATGATCTAGTAGCGATGCCATGGTTTCTGCCAGCACAGCATCTTCTCTGTGCTGCGGGATGGGAAGCCTGAAGGTGTTAGTGGAAAAGACCATGGTTCCCATTCTTCTTGATGTTGGCTCTTGCAATGGAGTTAGTGTATGCTAATTTCCTTTACCCTTTTGGTTGATGGGCACAGTGCATCTCCTCAGCATGTCCAAGATTTCCACTTGAAATCTGCACATGGCTTTGAATCAAGGAATGGTTTGGGTTGGAAGGGACCCTAAACATAATTTCATTCCAGTCCCACTGCCATGGGCAGGGAACCTTCCACTAGACCAGATGGCTCAGAGCACCATCCAGCATGGCCTCGAACACATAAAGGGGTGGGGCATCCACCCACAGTTCCTGTGGACAACCTGTTCCACTGCCTCACCACCCTCACAGGGAAGAATTTCTACCTAAGGTACCTGCCGTCTTTCAGTATAAAGCCATTCCACCTTGTCTTGTCAATCCATGCCCTTGTGAAAAGTCTCTCTCCAGCTCTCTTGTAGCCCTTTAAGTAATGGAATGGCTGCTATGAGCTCTCCCCAGAGGCTTCTCTTCTCCAGGCTGAAGAGCCCCATCTCTCTCAATCTGTCTCAGTAAGAGCAGTGCTCCATGCCTCTGATCATCTTGGTGGCCTACTCTGGACTTGCCTCAGCAGGCCCATGTGCTTCTTAGGTTGGAACCCCAAATCTGGACGCAGCACTGCAGGTGGGGTCTTACCAAAATGTAGCAGAGAGAATCCTCTCACTCAACTGCTGCCCACACTGCTTCGGGTGCAGCCCTGGATGAAGATGGTTCTCTGGGCTCTGGGTGCCCATGGCCAGCTCATATTACTTCTCGTTCACCAACACCCCCAATTCCTTCTCCTCAAGGCTGCTATCAATCCATTCTATGCCCAGCCTCTCTTTGTGCTTGGGATTGCTCTGGCCCAGGTTTGGGACCTTACACTTGGCCTTCTTGAGGTTTACACAGGCTGACTCTCAAGCCTGTCCAGGTCCCTCTGGATGCTGTCCCTTCCCTCCAGCATTTGACCGCACCCCACAGCGTGGTGTCATTGGCAAACTTGCTGTGGGTCCATGTCACTGGCAATACCAACCACGGAGGAACACCTTTCATCACCGTTGTTCACCTGGACATCAAGTCATTGACCACAACTGTCTGAGTGTGACCATCCAGACAGGTCTTTGGTTAAAGATATTTAAGAATAGACCCATTGGCTCATGGTGACAAACCTCACCTCTCCCCAAAAACATGTCAGATACAGGACAGTCTTTCTCTTATCCAAAGAGGTAACAACTTTACAGCTGCCTTTGAATTTGAAGCCTCTCTCCTCCTGTTTTGACAAATATAAATCACCTGCCATTAGCTGAATTGAGGTTGTGCCTGTGTCTGCCACCATGGTTCATAGGTCTGCATCTCAAAGGACCTTTGGTTCATTTTGGGTCTATCCAGAGTGGAGAAAGTCTGTGCAGCTGAACTTGTTCCAAAGCAGTTCATCAGTCCATAATGTTTTCAAGAAAGTTTTATTTTGCTGCTGTCTCTACTAAAGAGTTTAAGGCTGTTCTGGCAGAGGATCAAACCCTGTGTTATTTGGTACTGTACTGAGTTCATAAGGATTTGCAGGATGGACTCAATTAAGTCCAAAATTTAGGAAGGTGTGTCTTTCTGGTCTTTACATTAAATGCATGCTGTTTCTCAAGTATTCTGGAGTTGAACATATGCCATGTTTTGAAGCCAGTGTGTTTGAAGACCACAAAGAAATGTACTATGCTACGTATAACATATCTCCTGGAAACAATCTAAGGTATATTTATATTTTCTTCTGCTGTGAGAGAGGTTAGTAAGTGCTTCCAGTAAAAGAGCATATAAAGGTGAATCCTAAAAGCCAGGGTAAAGAGTTGTAGGATATTATTATTTATCATTGAGTAACATTGCAAAACTCTCCATCTTCATTTCATTGGAACCCTGGCTGTGTGTCGAAAGACATAATAAAAACAATCAGTATATTCTAATTTTTCTGTGTGAAAAGATGAAGTCATGGCATATGGTCAGCTCACCAGTGCTGTTAATAATAAACCACAGCTAATTAAGCTCTGATTTATTCCTCTACGTAAGTGAAACAAATTGCTTTAACGGCTTTTGCTGAGGACCATCTAGTCAGATGGATTATGTATAGGAAGTTCAAACTAAAAATTATTAGGGATCATATTTCAGTGTGGTGGAGGTTTGTGGTAGAAACAATTAGAAACCTAACAGAATGTGTCCTCTGTTCTCTTTGATGGAAAATCAGATATTAATCTGGGGAAAAGTCTAATTCTCAACACAGCTGCTCCCCTTGCTCTATTGCACCAGATTTAAGCTGGATAAAAATGGAAACATGTTTAAAAAATTGATCATAGCTTATAATGGCAATAATCACCTTGAAATTGGTTGTTACTACAGTTAATGAATGGAGTATTAGAGCATAAAACGCCCTCGGATTCCCTCAGGCTATTAAGTAATGTGCTGGTTGTTAACTCCTGGTCGGATAGTATCTTTATTTGGTGACTCTCTTTCAAAGACATGGAGTAGATCCTGGGAAGCTGTGGGATGGGGTGCTTCATTGGAGTAGTGGCAGAAAGAGAGTGGGACCTTGGACAGGTAACCTCCATTGCAAGAATCCCCTTTTCCCCATACCTGTAGTGCAGTTCCTTTAGAGCATCATTATCCACGCAAGTGAAAGCCATGCTGCTGGTTGTAAGCTCCCACCAGAGTTTTCCCAGAGAAGGTTTTTCCTGAAAATGAGGCAGGGCAACCTGTTGAAGGGTGTTGGAGGTCTCACACAGGCAACCCCTGGGGCTTTTTGCAGGTAAAAGATTAGCTTGGCTGATTGGGATGGAGAGAAGCCTTTCCTTTTCAGAAATGCACCATGGGATTTTGCACGCCTGCTGGTACCAGTAGTGTACGGTTGCAAAAAAGGTAGGAATTGTTCAGTTTATTGGACTGAGCTTTGCATAATCTATGTTCCTTTTTCTTACATTGCTCACATAATTCCTTACAAGATCCTGTCTGATGTGGAGATACTGCTTTAGTTTAGATGCTCGTTGCTTTCTGAGCTGTGAAGTAGTAAGGCACTAATAAAATTATATCACTGGAATTGCCTCTGCTAACCTAAAGATTCAGTTTTGCCTACTGGGGTTTTCTGGTGTTTGTAAATTTGTGGTTTACTTGTCGAAGTTTTAGTATCTTTGGAAAACTTAATGTCACAAAGCGTTTATGACTAACTCGGTGTCTTGATCCCAGGAGTCTGAAGTAATAAGAGCAAATTTCACTATTACACATGCTATATTTAGGGGTGTTTTTTCTCAGCAGTGTTGGGGTCCTTGTTCCTAGAGAAATAGCTCTTTACCAGAGCTAGTTGAAATTTGTGGCAGCAAATTTTTTCCCATGAGTTGTGACATGTCCACAACATTAAAAATGCAGATGGAAACAAGTGAGTTGTTTTGGGTAAACTTCTGAGTGTTTGATGGAAAAGGTTAAAACTAAACATTTATTCTTGACTAATACCTGTCTTATAGCACTAGAGAGGTTTGTCGTGCAGACCACCACAAGCTTTTTATGGGGCTTAAAAGCAGTTTCTATCATGCTACAACTTCAGATATAATTATGCTAGCTCAGAAAATGCTTCACAGACATAAAATTCCATGTGTCAGCCTGTAGTTTCAATATCTTAGGTTCAAGAAGAACAGGCTGCTTCAGCAAGGCATTTCAACTCCATACTCTGAAGGCCGACTCGTTTCCAGGATGCAAATACTCTGTGGTCTGTCATGACCTTTTAAACTTCCTAATCGAATTGAAGGGAGGCAACTTGCTGAATATAATCTCTGTAGAGTAGAAGCTTTTTTATTTATTTTTTTTTTACCATATTCTGGCATTAGTTTATGTAACTTCATTTTCTATCATGGTGTCAACCATTCATTTCTCCTCCTTCATGGGCCATGCTCTCCTGCAGCAATTGGTAACTCACATGGATCTGTGAAGCAGGCTCTGGCAGAGATGGAAGGGTGCACCCTATGGTCTGGAGGAGCTCTGGGGTTCCCCAGCCTACCAGAGAAGCTGTGGGACTTGGCCCTATGGCACACAGCTCGGAAAAAGCTACGGCAGCAACAGGCTGCGGCACTGCAGTGGAGAGCTGGGAGCAGGACAGGAGCTGGGCAGTGGCTGCCCCACTAGGGTGAAGCCCCATGGCAGTCCCTGAGTGGCACCGTGGGGCAGTAGTGAGGAACCAGTCAACACCAGTGACAGACAGATGGGGCACAAGGAGGAGGCATGGCCACGGTGAGAGGTGCAGGCAGACCATCCATTAGGGGCAAGGGCAAGGTGGCTGGGTGGGCCCAGCTGAGGCCCATCAGGGCAATGAAGGCTCATTAGTGCCCTCAGAAGCCTGACAGCACCATATGGGTTTTCCTTGCTCTCACTTGCCTCTTGGTGGAGTTTATTTTGTATTAAAAGAAACCTGCACTGGGGAAGGGAATTACTTTTGTGAGTGCATTGAAAGTAGTGTGTAGGAGAGCTTGTTTCTTGGCTAAGCTGTAGGCAATATTTAACTTTTGGTATTGTAATATTGTCATTAAATAGTATGACTTGAGCAAAGTGAGAATAATATTTCTATCTGTAGGTGTTTTGCCATGATATATTGTGTCGGTGGAGAAGTGAGGTATGGACTGCAATTTCCATGGGAGAAAGCAGGACTGAGACTTTCTACCTCTTCTCCAGATGTTCTCTCTGGACCACAAAGTAAGTGATGAGTCTCAGTCTTCTTTATATCTGACTTTCATTTTATTAATAGAGGTATCTCTGTCAAGTGAAATGGTGTAGGCTTATTTGAAGTCTGGATTTTGTTGGCCCAATAAGATAAAACCTAAACCCATTCAAATTTGGTTTAGCATGAACGCAAGGGTTTTTTCTTTTTTTCTTAGTTTTAATTCGGCTGCCAAATTGAAAAGAAATTACTCACACGGTGCTACCTGACAGTTTGTTGGAGAAATAGTCTTCTGAAAAATACTTTGTAAAAGGTCTGTGGTTTGCTTTGTGGAAGACAAAATGCTTCATTCAGAATTGAACGAATACTGTAGAAGGATTGCAGTAATTTAGTCTGTTTTATCCTAAATCCTGTAACATTTCCTCTGTAGTTACATATACTCATACTACCTAATGAGCTCCCTGTGCTGATCAAAATTCCCAGACACAAATGCCATTGAAAGTATAATGATGTTGTTAAAATGTAAACAGCATTTTCTATTTCTGTATTATAAACTGCCTGAAACTTTTCAGCTAAATGGTTTATTCAGTTTCTACTGAATTGTACTTAAAGTGCTGCACTTTGCTGTTGTAGGAAATCAAATGTGTTCTACTTATTACAAGTAAGATGTGGGGAGAGAGTAAGGCTTTTTTTTTTGTTTTGGTTTAGTTTCCTGTTTGTTAAAACCATAGTTGTTAATATTGAACACAACTATTGTAGTTAAAACCCTAAGAGACCTATGTCCAGCAGCCAAAGCACAGAAGAAAAAGCTCTTCTCTGATTGAGGACACTTGCCAAAGTTACAGCAAAACCAAAGTGAAATTGTGCCTAAGCCAGCTGATTTTCTGATTATTGTATTTTGGTCCAGAGAACAAAAATAAGAGCATCAAGCACCTGCACAAAAAGGCATATATGGAAAATACACTTTCAGGGTTGAATTGACTTCCAGTTTTAATTTTGAGTAAGAACTCCTTTTGATAATGGCTATTATTTCAGTAGGGCTGCCACCAAAGTATACTTTGGTGTGAATGAGGCTAGTGGACTTTGCTTCCAGTTAGCCTGCAGGTAAACTTGATTTCGGTATAGTGTCCCAAACCTTAAGGTAAATACCATGGAGAGATTTTTCTGGTAGTGTTGAAGACCCCAGATATATCTTTGTTTCTTACTCTTGCTATAACAGTTAAGAAAATTATTTGAAATGTAGCAGTTGTTACACCTCCTCATCCCCACAAGTGGTAATGAACTGGCATTTTACAGCTTAGCTGTTTCCTCTACTAACAGTCTTCAAGGAGGCATTTTCCTGAAAGGTTACAAAAACCTGGAGAGAGAAAAAACTATAACTGGGCAACTGTATTTCCTGATTTTTTTTCAGCACTGTAAAGGTGTTGTCCTTAGTCACTTTATTAAGGAAGTGGCTTTCTGGGAAGAACTGGTAGCATAAGAAATGGCATCATGGACCAGAAAGGAAATTTAGGACTTGGAGTAGAGACACCAGGGGCCACGGCTGTAGGTATGAAGATGTTAAAGCTGGGGTAAGTTTGAGTTTCTCCTCACTTCTCCGAGTAGAAATGAGACAAAGAGACAAAAAAGTAGCCTAATATTAACATCATATCCAGAAACATAGCTTTCCCCAAGAAATTTAAAGCTTTCTTGATTTTGTGCGAAATGCATCTTAGCTGGAATGGAAGAATGGTGGGCTGAGGCCAGATTTTTCTGAATCTTAGAAGAGATGCTCATAGTGAGGCTTTTAGAGCTTAGTTAGGTAAGAAAATAAGGATTAGGCTTCCAAAAGAAAGAATAGACTTTTACACAAACTTCAGCAAGCTGTAAGCTGACTTCAGCAAAACAGAGGTGACCGGCAGTTGTTAGTTCCTTCCCTGACTGTCACTGCAATCGTTTTGTATTCTGGCATAGACAAAAACCTAATTCTCCAATCAGCTCTGTTATGGGAAAACAAGACATTGAATGAAATCCCCGTATTGAGTCTCATTGCACTTCTGCCGTGCAAGAACCCTGATGTGTTTTTAAAGTTGCTCTATGAGGACTTTTCTTCCCCCAACACTTTGTTTTTCTTGAGTTCATTTCCAGCTAAGCTTCACTGGAGTTTTTTGGCTATCACTGCTACCTACCCAGCCCTCACAGTATCTGAGTTTAGTTAACTCCTGCTTCTTGTGTTGTCTGTGGTACAGCTTGTGAGCTGTGTCTCTGCTTAAGAGACCTTCCTGTGCATGTCTGTTCATACAAGCAACGTGTGGGAATTCAGCACTCACTGGTTGGTTTTAGCTGATGGTAGCAAAAGCAAAGCAGTTGCATATGTGTTTATGTGTGTCAAGTACAGCCTTAAAACTGTCTGCTTTAGAAAAATTGCAGATTCACATTATATTAAACTCTGGCAGTAGCTGGTCTCCTGGAACAGTACATTTGTTCTTGTAATGGAGTTTAGTTCTGCACTTTATATTAACGTTCTACTTGTAAATAGTTTTAAAAAAATTAATAATTAAGAATGTAACAGGTATAAAAAGCTTGGCCTGTAAGAGACTCCACACAGATATCTAAGTGCTAAGTACCCGTTTGTTCAGATACGCCTCACATTTTTATAGCTTAATCTTGTGTTTTGGAGTTACCTCCCTGTCTCTACTTTCCACATTTCTTTGCAAAACTTTGCTGTAGTGGCATAAAGGAAAAATTGGTCCAAGTCAAGAAGAGACATAGAAAATATCGATTTGTTTTTAAAAAATATATTTTTTTTGCTTCTGTTAGTTGTATTATTAAGCAAAACTAAACTCTACACTTAAATAATCTGAACTTTCTCACCCAATTTTTATCTCTCTCTGTTAATGCAAAATAACATTCCCTGTGCTTAAAAACATGCTTGAATGTTAGGTATGCCCTACACAATGGTTAAACACCTGTGAGGAGACTTCCTCTCTTAATGACCTCAAAGAGTCAGCATGCTCATCAGATCTACCTACTGAGACATGCTGTCTCCCTCTGTGTTGTCACTTCTCCACGGCTTTGAGCTGCAGGGGGGACTGCTATAAGAAGTCACAAGTACTTCTTGGCTTAGGTTATGTACCTGCATCCTGCCTGGCCCAGAACTGGACATCAAGACCGAGAAATGCTGGTGCAGCTCATGTGCTTGGTGTAATTATGTGTTTGGCTGACAAGTGGGAAGTTTTGCTACTTCCTCAGACAGTAATTTCTTCAGTCTCCATGTCTTAAAGCCTTAACTAATGATCCCTAAGATGGACTTCTCCCCAACCTCACTAGCTAATTAAACAATTCAAAATAAAGAGTTCTTCAGGCTGCAAAATATTGCTGAGAGGGCCTTTAGCGCAAACATTAGCATTTCCACAGAATCCATAACCATTAGGAAACAGAAGTATGATGCCCAAGACGGTCCTGTGTTCACCATTTCAATATGTTCTGCTATTACACGTTAGCACATTTTTATACAGCCCCTCTCCCAAGTGCCCAGGTCTCTGTCCCCCCCAAACATCTTGTGCTACTGCTTGCGTTTGTTCTTTTCTCTGTGTCAAACTCTGAATTGAGGGGTGTGGGACAAACAGCAATAGCATCAGCGGTGTCTGGCTGCTCTGCTGCAGTTTTACTGCAACTTGTTCTCAAGCGTACGATGCTTGAGTTTTTGAAAGGGATATTTATTGTTCCGCTTGCCAGCAGGAAGAGCAGGATAATTCTCTGCCTGAATAAGAATACTGTGTGCTTCTCCCTCTGTCCATGCATTGAAAAACAGCTGAAAAGCAACAGGAGGGAGAAGGTGGGGAATTGATAACTTGAATAGAATATTGCTATTTTCAGGAGGGCGGAAAAACTCTGAGGGGAAGAAACATATTCGTAGGGAGGTTGTCCAATAGAGCATGCTGCATATAGTTTTCCTAGACCCTGCTAAATATCTGACAACAGTGAGAACATGGTTGAAATTACTAATGGTATACAGTATTTTGACAGTGGTATAGGGAAGGACCAATTCAAATTTTTCAGATGGACTAAATACAAAGAAGAGTTAACACATAGATACTGTTTTACCCTCTCTAGAGCTGAGAAAAGCTGTCCTGTAAGTTTGTCAGTTGGTGCCAGACAACACTTTAGAATAACCTTGAGTGATTTAGATGAGTTTGGAGCAGGTAAGACCAAAGTTTGAATGATTGGTGTGGATAGATAAACGTTGAAAGAATGAGCTGACTTGCAAAACATTTTATTGGGGGATCTGTCACCATTTGCTTTGCTCAAACTGGAATCTTTGGAAAACTAGCTTCATACAGCATTTTTGTGGAACACAACAAATTTAAAGCAACTTTCAAGGAAAAGTGGTGACTTAAAGCATAAAAATAAGAAGTTGAATCTCTGGCTGTGAACATTTTCCTATCAGTTTCTGTTTTAACACAACTTGATTGTGATTTTTTAAAAAAAATTATCTTAAAGCTGCAGAGCTGAAATCATAAGCTTGAAACAAAAGGTCACTTTTCATTCACGTGCACTTTACAAGCACTCTGTTATAGGATGCAATGGCTCTTGGATGTTAACTTTTTATTTAGGCTTAGCTTTGATGTAGCCGTATGCAAAACATTGGAAATGCAGTTGGGGAAACAACAAGGGCGAATGAAAAATGTCCGCAAGCCTGAGCTAGGCTCTCAGGCTTATAAAATGCTGTTTCAATGAACAGTAATTGTTGTAGGTTGTCTCCATATTGAGGGGTCTCTGGACAAATTTTGCACAAAATTAGTGTACCTCAATGTGCTACCATTCCTATAACTCTGTGATCATAACTACTTTTCATGAAAAAGAGACTTTTTAATATTTTTTTGCTTTAACTTCTTTTGAGGAAGGACAGTGGGTTTAAGGTGCGTTTTCAGTACTCTTCTCTGTCCCAGTCTTTCCTTCATTGCAACTCTACATGAAATGCTAACCAAAGCTTGGACTGTTCAGTGCCACAAAGTGATCATAACTAAGAAAAGGATGATTATACTTTGCGAGACTCAAAGGTTTGCATAATTGTGCAATGTCAGACATTAGCAGGTGTTTATGAAGGAATATAAGAACCAAGGATAAATCTTGACCTGCCCATCCCACAAAAAGTCAATTCATACTTCAAAGAATTCACAACTATATTTTGACCAGACATCTCTTTTTTTTATTCAAAAAAACCCCCAAAGTCAAGGTGTGGTACTAAGTACCATGCTCAGGGCAGCTCTGCTTTATGTTCAGATCGCAAAGGCTGTTCTACGGCTAGAGTCAACTCCTTGACTGGGGTCAGATTTTTAATGATGTAAATCCTAGTGGTTACACTGGCTGGAGAAAACCATGTTGATCTGTTTGGGTAAGAATGTAGCCTGTAACTTTTATGTCTTTAAAGCTTATCTAAGTTTTCTGTTACTCCTTGGTGGAGTTTTGTGGCCATGTTTTCATAATTACACAGATCCTTGGGGTAAGCTCCCATCTGATAAACTTTTTTACATGGTATTGAACTCTGTATTCTCCTGTAGCCTTTTTCATGGGGCAGTAAAGTCCATACTTACCAATAAGCAATTAAGGGGACAAAACCAGTCTAAATGCATTATTCTTTCATATTGTTCTTTGAACTCTGTCTCAACTTCTTGACCCTTTACTCATAGCAAAGATTGTGTGAGTTCAGTGAAACCTATTTGCTGCCTTGCAGTCTGTACCCCCATCTGGGCAATGTGATGGAGAGAGTTTAAGTCTTCCACACTGCCAGAGCATTTCATCATGGGGTCATGGGGTGCCCCCTTCCCCCCAGCCACAAACTGTCAAATAGAACTCATTTTCCATCAACAGAGAGCTCAGCAAAATAGGGGGCCATCAAAATTAGCTGTGGAAGAGGCTTACTGAAAACCATCTTTTCTGCTCTTTGCAGATGGAGGACTGTACTATACTGAATTTTTTTTCCTATGCTTTGTCTAGGCAGTTTCAGAAAGACTCAATCAATGGGGCTCAGCTGTTTCCCTTGAGAGACTATTCCGCAGCCTAATGGTTAACATTTAGCCATTTTGCTAAATGTTTCCAGATAGCCATCTTTTCCTCTGCCCCATATGCAGTTTCATCCCATCACTTCTAGTTTGTTATACTTCCATGAGCCAACTGATACAAAATCTTTCTTATTCTCAAGAAAAATCCTTTTTTCTTCAGGAGGAAGCAATAAAGGCTTGACTCAAGATGAAGCCTCTCCAGTGTTTAGGGAAATTTCCAGTGTCTAGGGAAATTTCTTTCTTGTCTCCCTCTTTCTAGCAAGAGTTGAGAAGTATTAATAGCTGGAGGTGCTTCTCACACACACACACACATACAATCATTCAACTGTGTATTTTAAGTACTAGACCCTACTGTAAGATCTTTAGTGAATGTCCCAAATATCTGAGATGATGGAGGGAAGCTTGGAGGGCTGTGTTTATTGTTTGCTTTGCTTTATATTTCCTCCTCAAGAATTTTTAAAATTTTTTCCTGTATACAAACAACTTTCAATATAATACTGATGACTGTCTCATCCAAAGTGAGATTTTATTCTTCTTTCATGAGACTGATGTCAGTGTATCTGGAAAGGAATGGAAATGGCCAAGATACTTTTCAGAGTGTGATTCAGAAGAGTTTAGGTCTATTTAGTAATGCTGAGTGTGGCCTTTTTGGTCTCTGCACTCAGTCCCAGCTGGGATGTGCAGGTAACACTACTGTTGTCCCACCTTCTTGGAGCATCTGGCTCCAGCTTGACCTTCCTATAGGGTAGTCTCTAGGATTAGGAAGTTTAGCAGACTCCAGGTGGTGGAAACAAAGGATTTGGGTATCTTTAAGGTGCCATACCAGCTGTGCAGTGGCTTTGTGAGAATTATTGTGGGAATAAATCAAGCAAATGGAGTAGATTTATTGATAAGGTTTTAGGTGTAACTGTCTGCAAGTAGGTGCTATGCTTTGACTGAACAGCGCTAAGGAATTGCTTTCACTTTTTTTGCTCTGAATGAGCTCTGCTTTTTGTAGAGTTACTTGAACATACCAACTCTGACTTTATTCAAACTCTGCTAACAATAGTATTGAGGTCTTCTACTTTCCTCTAATTTTTTCCACTTTCTCCGTTCTGCACTTCTCTCTTATAACACAAGGGTCAGTAGCAATGGTCTCCTGGAGGAAGACTATGTTCCAGAAGATATGCTTGCTATATTTAATCATCCTTGGAGCTTTTATTTTGCTAAAGGACTAAAGTGTCAGCCTTTAGAGAATAATTATATGAAACACCATGTGTGAGCAAAGTGTGAAATGTCTTCAGGACCAACCAAAGCTATAGATATTTTTATTAAATATTAATGCCATGCATTTATGAAGGGTTTGCCAAGCAGATGTTAAGCTGGTCTTCATGGTAATTTAATTACCATGAGCAAGGAACATTTCCTGCCATTTTTATCAATGTCAGGCTTTACATGACATTTTACACTAAAAATATAAAATGTAGAGAAAGAGAGAGAAAAATAATTAATAATCAGTTTCCATTCATGAATATCTTAATATTTCCCTTCAGAGGATTTAATGTTTCTCCTGAATGTTTTTCTTGGAGGCCAATACAAATCTGAGCTAACCTGGACTGTGAGCAAATTCTTCCACAGGGCCTCCGTCTGGAGTCTGGCCCACTCCTGCTAGTGGAATTCTTATTTTTTAATTTGAAAAAGATGATGATGACACTGAAAGCAAACCTTAAGTTATTCTGAAGATTCTGATATAGAGCTCTGAAAATATCTGTGCACAGAGTCCTTCTTTCTTCCTTGGAGCATCACGTGATGATCAAATGTACAGAAAGATCATAGCAGGATCTTTCTGTACAGAAAATATAGATTGATTAACCTTAATGACATTATGCCTCTGCAAAGCGTAACATCTTAACAGGATTTGGCATCATAAAGCATTTGATTATATACAACACATCAAGCAAAAATAAATAAGGAAAAAAATAAAAAAAAAGGCAACTGAACTGTCTATGGTTCAGGTGCAACATAATGAGCCTATTCATAAAATATCACTGAAGGCCCCCTCCTCACAAGTATGACATTATTTACATGGAAAAAGTGTGGTCACACTTCTACCTTGTAAATGTTGTTTTAAATTTATGAAACTGTTTTTCCCCCCAAGAGGTAAGTGGACTTGTCTCAGTTCCATTCCCCAGAGACAACATCTGACCCACCTCATGCGTGGGTGATCACTATGGTTGACATGACCAATTCTAGCTCCAGCTGAAGAAGGAAAAAATAGATCATAATAAATCAGAGCATGGTAAGGCTGAGATGAAATGAAAAATCATCATCTTGGTTTGTGGGTTTGACCTGCCTGCCTATAATGGCACAGGCTTCCTGTCACCTCTGAAAACTTCTGTAGGCACTGCTGAAATAGGTTACGTCTGTGTTAGAGCCCCAAAACTTCCCCTGCTCTACTAACTACTCTGCTCCTGCTCTGGAGGAGGTATGGCCCATTCTTTTGGTTCATTGGATGCATCTGAGAGGGTCCTGCTTTGAGGCAAAGAAGGTACCTTTACAGTCTGTCTACTCTACCAGAATATTGAAGATTTGATCCAGCAAAGGATTATCATGCTCATTTCTGACTTCCAGTTAAATCCCGACAAGCCCAGCCTGTAGGGTAGAGCAAGGAAAACTCCTTGTTGAGGGAACAGGAGATGGTACAGGGGCAGAAAACTTGCCTGCTTTTACCTCCTAAATACAAGGAATTGATTATAATAAATTCAAGGGTAAAGCACCAAACAGAGCCCCTTCCTTTGGCTTCCAGAATTGTTGCCACTGATTTGTGTGGATGTGTGCTTGGTTGCGTAGAAGGAAGGAAAATGGAGAGGATTTTGCAGACTACTTCTGTGCTATTATTCTGTACCAACAATGTGGGAATGCATTAAAGGTTGACTTTTTTAATGAGGTCTGTACTAAACCCAGATGTGTCCAGAAGACTGTATGTTATGTGTGCCACACAGAAATAATGAAGTTTCCCATATTTTCTGTACAATAAATGTAGAATGTCAAGGTAATTTGCTACATGTGCTCAGAGATACAATACTGATTTCTTCTCTGTACAGGAGAAAATTTATTTTACATACTCTGAAAGGTGTTAAGTTTTCAATGAATTGTCCTTCTAGATTGGTTTGAGGTCAATATATCTGATTGACAGGCTGAGGATGAAAAAGCTATTTATCAGTGTTGGAAGCAGGCCTGAGACCTGATCAAACCATTGCTAGATATTACTTTGGAAGAAGGAGAAGGCTTAATACTTACTTGAAGTTGCTTGTTGACCACTCATGTAGTTTTTCACTCACTCAACAGAGTGCTGAGCAGTATGAGCTACAAACATGAAAATAATAATCAAATGCTGCCTGTTAACCTGGTGTTCTGCTAAGTAGTAATTGACAGAATTATTTCCCAAACTCTGCAACGGGCTTTAAGTTTCTCTATTTTGCCTGACATCTTTCCAGATTCTTCCACATTTATTTGAAACCATTTAGTCATATTCATTGCAGGAAACACTGTCCAAGAGGCTGTAACACAATGGGAATGTTCTGTATTTCATAGGAGTCTGTATGCCATAAAGAAACAGAAAGCCTGGGAAGGGGCAGGCAGAGCTGCTGTGTGTTGCAAATATCTAGTGACCTTTTTGAAGGCCAAAGATTCATCTTGTACTTTGAATTTCTTGTTTTGGAAGTAATCAGCAGAAATTTTCCCAGCAGGCTTTCTGCCCAAGATGCTGGCTTTAAGGCATGTGGCTAATGCTGACTCAGCATCCTTGATTCAGTGCTGCTGTTGTAGCTTAAACGGCTTTAAAACCTCTCAAACTGCCAGAAGGTGGTTCATCACTATCTCTTGTAAACTCCTCATTTTGCATGCACCTAGAACTGGAGGTTCTGCTGGCTCTGAAATCTGAGCTCTTACTTTTATTAGCACAATTGTACCAGTAGCAGAGGTAGAACTCCACACTTTACACTTCACACGGCTTGTCACTTTTAAATTTTTCTTACCTGAGTGAAAATAGCTTTGAGTATGCAACACTTGCTGGGGTTTGATACAAAGATTGGAGGATTTGAGGTCCTTGGGTAGGAGATAAAAGTGTGGAGGAAAGAAGGTCAAACATCAAAGGTTTCTCCGCCTTTTCATTTTCTGAACTTGTAACTAACTCCTGGAGGTTTTTCAGGAAATATAAGCCATCTGCATGAGGAGGAGTTCTCACTGCATAAATAGGAGTTCAGGCCCTGTGTCCAGCCATCAGTGCCCTGTATGACTTCCCAGAACAATGAGAACTAGTATCAATTGTTGGTGTTTTTTCGAAACATATGGTGCATTTCACTGTTCAGAGTTTATACTCCACATATGATGGGCACACAGCTCCCATTAACTTTAATGAGAACTGCACGCACAAGGGGAGCATATAGGCCACATCTTGAATCTCTGGATTTTTACTACTTTGTGTTACAAGCTGTGATAAATTAATGTGTATCTGTACTGCCTACTTCAGTATGCCAGCTCCAGTGGATTTTGCCATATTTGATTGTTATCTATACTTTACATCTTGCTTAGCAGGATGTCTTGTGGGCAAGACAGGCCAGGATGCTTGGCCAGAGGCTCATGTGTGACTCAGAAATTGAAATGGGGTGTTGAAAGGTACTTGGAGGGCACGGTGTGCACTCTAGACACTGGAGGGGACAAGTCTGTATCTGGTATTTCTTGCTCAGGTTCATGACCCTAGTGCTTTGTTTCTGAGCAAAGTGTATTGCAAAGATATTTCTTTTCAGCTAACTCATGAAGAGTTAAGCCCTAAGCCGAGGTATCTGGTGGGGATATTGCTCCCTGGAACACGTTTGCATTATTGGGGATTTGACAGCATGCTTCTTGATGATAATGGGTAGACTATAGCATCTCAAAATAAGGATCCTAAACAATAAGCATTTGTGCTGGGGAGATCAAGCTGACAGTGCCTGAACTGGTGGGGTTAAGAGGCCAGACCAGGCGTGGGGAATCCAGAGCCCAGGACTAGCAGTGCAGGATGGTGTCTGATTGCAACAGATAGCTGAGCCAGGTCTGTAGAAACACAGCCAAGCCTTTGCAAACACAAACAAGCTACTTTAGGGTGCAGAGTGCATGTAAACCAATGGTAAGTATATATTACATGTCCCATCTTTTGTACTAATTTCACAAAGAATATATTTATTCCAGGCTCTGGTGCAAGCAGTAATGTCTCATTCATACCATCTCTGGACATCGGCAGCTCGGTCCCAGGGCAGGATACAAAAGCCTAAGGAGGATTTGCATGTTTGCAATCAGCTGCCTATGCTGCAGCCAGTGGCAAGGCTTTTATCTGTAAGGGCTGAATTTTCTTTGAGTATTGGAGGGGTAAAATACTAATTTCAGAAGTTTAAGGGCAGGGATTGTCCCACTGTACTCAGCACTGATGAGGCTGAACCTCAAGTCCTGTGTTTGGTTTTGGGCTTTTCACTTCAAAAAGGACATTGAGGCGCTGGAGCGAGTCCAGAGAAGAACAAAGGACTTGGTGAAGGATTTGCAAAACAAGTCCTAAGAGGAGCATCTGAGTGAGTGGGATTGTTTAGCCTGGAGAAAAGGAGGCTCAGGGGGGACATCACTGCTCTCAACAACTCCCTGACAGGAGGCTGTAGTGACGTGGAGATTGGTCTCTTCTGCTGTGTCTCAAGTGAAAGGATGAGAGGAAATGGCCTTAAATTAAGCAAGGAGAGGGTCAGATTAGATATTAGAAGAGAAATGTTCACTGAAAGAGTGGTTTGGCATTGGAATAAGTTGCCTGGGGAGGTGGTGGAGTCACTGTCTCTGGAAGTGTTCAAGAGGCATCTGTATGTGGCACTTGGGGATACAGTTTAGGGGTGATTATGGTGGTGCTGGGTTGATGGTTGAACTTGACAATCATGAATGTCTCATCTAACCTTGATGATTTTGTGATTCTGTGAAAAACAGGAAAATGTAGAGCCATTAATACAGTTGATAAAACACATTCAAAAGGAACATCAGGCAAAGTCTAGAATCTACCCTTTATTTTGATAAGAAAATAAGAAGGAACATCAGTCTTTAAATCAGCCATGCAACTACTTCAGTGCAAGCTGCTTTTGTTATCTTGTCTACTGATAGACAAGACTGTGTGTACATTTGGACAGAGAGGCTCTGTAGGATGTATTCCTTTCCAAGCTGCTGTCAACTTTATCGTAGGTTTATGAATTTGTTCTGGTAAAAGATAATGGTGTTTTTTGTTGATGGGTATTTTTTCCCCCTTCATGAGCAGAAATGTGGCTTAAATATCCTATGTTGTTCAACTCTTGGAGTTTAAACTGGAAAAATAGAAAGATAGAAGGTTAGTCATATGGATGCATGGCTGACTAAGAAGGAGGGGTTTTCCAGCTATGGGCTAAGATTGTGGTCTTTCATAGTGGGAAAATTGAGATTAGGATAAGACTGGAGGAATAAAAAATAATCAGGAAAAGGTAAAGAGGAAGATGTGGTAGTCTGGGAAATGACAATTTCGACATATATGCTACAATGGCCATGAATGTTCTTCCTCAAATGATGAGGGATTTTGTAGCAGTGTGATTTAGGAATGGGGTGTATGTGACCTTTGCACTGATAGGATCACATCCACTTTATACTTGCAGAGGTCAAGGAACTCTAGGGATGAAAATGATTTGCATATTTACTTTTCTTTTGCTAGAGTCCATTCTGAAAAAAAAGAAAAAAAAAAATTCTTGGCCACTGCAGAAGCAAAGAAAGAAAGAAATGGCATGTTTTCTTGTCCTGACGTGACTGCATGCTGTAACCTTCATTGTTCAGTTTAAATACTTCAAAATCATCAGAAACTTGACTCTGAATGAACTGCTTAACTCTGCTATGAGGAGAGAATGTGATTGCTCTTAATGTTAAGGAAAGACATGTCTGTCTTTAGTGCCAAATGTCCTCATTTGAAGCTTGCTCTCTCCTGCTGTGTTTGAATTTTCTGAAGGTGTCGATTTCATCCTCTGGATAAGGATCAGACCTTTCAAAACTTGGGTGCCTCAGCCTCCGTTCTGCACCGCCATATTCCTGGCAGTGCTCAAGAATTGTTCATCTTGAAAGCTGTTACTCTGGGAAAAGGGTATCCTTTTAAGACTGAGCAGAGGGAAGAGGATGGTTGAAAGACTGGCTTGACTTCTGATGAGGCTCACCCTTATTGCAGTGTCCTACTGCAAGGGGAGGTGTGAGGCTAAGGTGTCCACAGGTAGCACAGTCCTGAGTTGAGTGATTAAGCCCTGGTAAGAGACCAGAGAGCTCTCTGGGTCAGTCAAAACCAACCAACCAAAAAACCCCCAAACCCCAAAAACCAAACTCACCACCTTTGGACCTCAATTGTGTTTCAACTGGGAGAATAAAATGTGCTTTTCATAGGAAACTATTTTTTGCCTCTTTCTTTTTGCTGTGATGCAATTTTAAAGGGGGACTTTGATTTTCAATTAATTTTGCATTTTAATGATGGAAGCTAGACATCACCATGAGATAGCTTGGTTCAAAGATGCTCCCAGATATAATACTGGTTTGGTTTTGTTTGTTTGTTTGTTTGTTTGTTTGTTTGTTTGTTTTTTTAATTAGTTCTTGGGACTAACTGAAAATGTTGAAACTGCAGCATTTTTCAATCAAATGTAACTGGTATTACTCAGCCTTGTACAATCAAAACTCAGAGTTGGGCTGCTCGAAAATGCAAGAGGAACTTTTGAATACTGGGTTGTACTTTCAGAACACATTTGCTTCCAGTGTTCAGACTTGTCCTGTGGTGCTGTCAGGTGGAAACACATCTTCTAAAATGGCAGATGAAGTTGTAATGTAACCACCTCATTTTGGTGATCTAAAGCTTCAGGAAAAACGTCAAGTATTGAAAGCTTCCTTCTGCTGAGAATACCGTTAACTGGCAACCCTACAAATCCATTTTCTTTTTTTCCCCCATCAATCCTGTCCAGTGCAGTTTTTACCTGATTAAATATCATGCTTTGCCCAAAATCGCCTCTTTTGTTAAGAGGAATGAAGTAGCATTGCCTCCGTTTGCCTGAAAACCAGTATGTTCTTAGGGAGACTGTCCTCTAAAATCAGGAATGGCAAAATCTTGACAGCTGAATGACCTTTGTAGTCTGTGTGATGCCACATAAATGCAGAGACTTTCAGTCTTTAAGTACTGTATTTTTTTTTGCAGCCACATTTCTGACTAAATCAAATATTAAAAAAACAAACTAACCACAGCCTGCTTATTTTCTCAAATAAATGCATCCAGATCAAGGTAACATCAGGACTTTTGTCCTCTGTCAGGAAGGGATGCAGCAGGAGAGATATGAGTATTCTGGGATGGCATAGTCACTTTCTTGTCTGTCAAGTTAATTTGGCCAACTTTAGTAGTCTCTAGTGCTTGCTCCATCTCCATGCAAGGGTAACAATACTGTGCTGGCACCTAATGTCTTCTAAAGCAATATTCTCCTTTTTTTTTTTTTTTTTTTTNTAATTCCTGAAATAGGAGTTTTTTTTTTTTTTTTTTTTTAAGAAAATAGGTGTCTCATTTGAATAGTCAAAGTATAGTTAAGCCCCAAGATTAATTTCTGTTCCTCATCCCCTGCTGCCCTGAAAGGTGACTTTGAGGCAGATTCTCAAGTTCTGTGAGTGCATCTCTCCAGTTGCACCACCTTGGCTCTCAAGTCCCTGTGCTTTCGAAATACTGTGAAATACGTTCACTTGTTGAAAAAGTTTCCTTGTGTTGTGGTTTTGAGTACTCTGTAATAGGCAAAACAACAACTTTCCTTTTCTTTTCCTAGAACTACTCAGCTGCATCCTTTTGACATTATTTATTTAAGGCAGATACATTAACAGTTAATACTGGGTTTAATTCTGCTCCCCCCTCACAGTAAATGTTGATTCCAGCTCTTCTGATTTTGATGAAGACTGGCTTTGCTGGCAGCCTGTGGCTGGCACAACTACAAAGCTGATTTTGGGAACCTTAGAGGTTTATTTAGATTCCTTGAATGTTTTGGCTTGATGGTATCATGGGTATTTTGAAACTTTTGAAGCCTTTTCAATTCCTAACATCACCAGGCAGGCAGACATAGAAACACACAGGGACTGGGAAGCCAGTGCCATCTTTGCTTTGTTCATCAGGCTTGTAAGTGTCTCTGGAGGGGGAGGAGGTGGGGGGGCAGGCACAGAAAGGAGTAATAATAGCAACTGGTAGGTGGGGACCACATTCTTCACCTCACTGGGGGAGGATGGAGTAGCAAAGATGATGCATTGTGTGCCTGCCTTAGTGCAGTTTGCATTGGTGGAAAGAGTAGTGCAGCTGTGAAATTTGGACCCTGTATATAAATGCTGATTCCTGTGCTTTGGTGATCAGTTATGAGCAGGAAAGCTAGTTCCTAGGGCTCAGCCTGCTTATCACCTTCAGGAAGTTTACTGCTTTCCTCTCTCACTGTGCTATGTGCTGTTTGGATTGGTACCCCAAAGAAACATGCTGCTTTAACATTGATTTCTTTTTTGTTTGGTTTGGGTTTTCTCGGTGTGGCAGAAGGGGGGAGGGAAATGTGTGTGGAGGAATGCTGGGAGCGTGTGGAGGCAGCAGTCGTGGGCAAAATGTTTTCAGTGTGCTACACCTGTGTGTTTGGTACTAGAAAATCACATAGAGCTGCTGCTTGGGCTGAGGAGAGGTAGCATCTTTGCATAACATCTTTTTTTTATACCTTATGTTATAAAAGTGATCCTCTAGGAAATGACTGAGCAGAAATAGCTCAAAATACTTCTGATCCATTTTAAGAATTTGTATGTAGCTCC
This sequence comes from Pachycephala philippinensis, assembly GCA_013397055.1. Lineage (NCBI taxonomy): Eukaryota > Metazoa > Chordata > Aves > Passeriformes > Pachycephala > Pachycephala philippinensis. Next base: position 158,904 of record VWZT01016380.1, on the reverse strand, counting down.
TAAAAATCATCCAGTGATTTCTCGTTAACGCAGTGAGTCATATTAAATGCCTAAGACCAAGTTAATGCATGTCATTTCTCTTACAGCACCGTGCTTCTCCATTCTCCCTTCTTCTCTCTATCCTTCTACCTTTCTGGACTTCATAGCATTTTCAGCAAAGCTCTAATGAGGTTGATACTCAAAGAGTTAATTAACTACCTTGCAGCCTTGAGGCCTGCTTGCCTTTCTTGGTGCATCCAAGCATGTAGGAGAAAAAACTGTGTCCAAGAAATGTGGCAGAATATGGCTTTTTCTTCTTTGCCTGGAAGGATGGCAGGCAGTGTTTCATGCAGCCATTAGACTTGCTCCATTCCTTATGAGAGTGTTTTGCAGTGTGCAAGAACGATGAAACCTCTATACAACTTAAATTTTAATTAATTGAAATTAAAGAAGTCTAATGATTAGATGAAGGCTACTCCCTTAATCTTTAACTATTCTCCAGAATTCTGGCAGAAGAATAAAGCTGATTAACGAATTCTGTACAAAAGACATGCTCTTCAGTTAAATGCCATAGGAATTTCCCGAATGGGAGCTAACAGACAAAACAAGTAATCCCTATGCTCTGCACTGTCTATTTGAATTGGTAAGCAGAAGTGAATATTCCTGTCTTTAAACACATCATGCTTTTCTGATGGACACTGCAGGTTGCATCTAAGAACTATCTATGTATGTAATGCCTGGAAAAAACTGTGAAATAAGGACTCCTGCTCTGACCTCGAGGTCTCTGCACAGGTGAAGCTGCCCCTGATGTGCTAAAAGGAGCCTTTTCTGGTTTTTTACTTTTAGGTATTGTGAATGTTGGAAATGCTGCTTTTGAGAGTGTCTTGGTAGCAGAGCTGAATGGTTGTAGAAAGCTTCCCAACAGAACAAGAAATTGTCAATAAGCAACAACAAATTTTCTCTGAACTGCTATATATATTAAAAGCAAAGAAGTCGTTTTAAGGCATGCAGAAAGGCTACTAAAATCAGAATGGATTTTCCCCTGCAAGAGTGATTAGAAACAGAATAAGTTATTGTTACAGTTCATAGTAGTTAGGCTTGTGTTCTGTAGTTAAACCAGAACTGGAGGGGGACACGGCAGGCCTGAGAAGAGAAGCAGTGGTTGTTGCATTGAAAACCAAACTACTCCTAGCCTTGGCCCTTCCCCCCAAACTCCATGTCTCTTCAGATTTTAGTAAGGACCCTGTGTCAATTAGCACCAGTGACCACTGGATGTAGCTGTCGCTTCACAGAAATATGGCCAAGTAGACACCTTTCTGCCTCTTTCAAGATGACATGGCAGAGGTTACTTTTTGCAAGTCATTTCTGTCACTGCTGGCTCTTCCTCCCTCCCTTCCTCCCTCCCTTCCTCCCATTTTGCTGCTATTCCTTTTCCTTATGGATGTTCTCCTGCTTATCAGCAATGGAGAGGACATGAGAGTACCAAGAATACTCTAAGAACACAAAAGTTACCTGCACATACCTGCACTCACCTCTTGCGTAAAAATAGAGATGGTCCAAACTCTCCATCCTAAAGTTATAGAAGAACAAGTTTATCAAATGCAGGCAGTGGCCAAAAGATCTGGAAATGAAAATATACTTGGCCCTTTTTGTCTGACAAAATTGCCAAGACAGGTTAGATATCACAGCCTTTATTTAGCTGTATATAATCAAAAGTTCCTTCAGTTCTTCAGGGTTGAACATGAGTCCCGTATTTCAGAGGTATTATGGAAGAGTAGTTAAGCTACAAGCAGACTTTTTAGAAGGGCAGGTATTCATAGATGAAGGGGAATGGCCTTAAGCTGAAGGAGGGCAGGTTTAGATTAGGTATTAGGCAGAAATTCTTTACTGTGAGTTTGGTGAAGCACTGGTACAGGTTGCTCATAGAAGTCTTGTGGATACCCCATTCCTGGAAGTGTTCAAGGTGGGGTTAGATGGGGCTTGGAGCAAGTGGGTCTATTGGAAGGTATCCCTACCCATGGAACACAGAGTGAAACTAGGTGATCTCTGAGGTCCTTTCTACCCCAAATCATTCTACGATTCTGTAATTTTGTAGGTATTCTCTGGAGAGGCAAGAAATCTAGGAGAACTGGAAACAGACTGAATCATAAAGGAGAAAATCACTATGACACCAAGGAGACATACTTAAATAGGAGGTGAAAACTAATGACCTATAAAGGGAACAATATGAAATTTCGCATCTGTATTTAAAAATATAAAACCTGGGTATTTCTGAGCCATCTAAAGTTACTATATTGTTCCCTTGCCATTGTTGTTCACAAAACCATGAGTCAAGTTTCAAAAATAGTAGGCTGGAAGTGTTCAGACCTCTATACTTACATGTACTAGTGGTTTACAAATACTTCAAAGCTTTCCACTTGTTTGGTAGAAAGAAAAAGTGATTTAAAAAACTAAAAACCCCAAGGCAAAAAAACCAACCATCATCCAACCCCTCTTATTCAGGAAATATGCAGGAACACTGACTCACTGTTACACTGGATACATCTGATATGTTTAGCTTGAATTTGGTCCCATCACCTTGGAGCTTGTGCTGGTTTATGGGTTTTGTCAGAGTTGCTAGAATTTTTGTTTCCACACACTGGTAAATGCTGTCAAGTAGGTTTGAGCTCTCCAGCTTTTATAATTTGTTCTTATGCCCTTTGTTATAGCTCTGGTTGAATTTGCAGGTAGTGACAAATACTCATGTCTCTGTGAAGGAAATCTTCTGAGGGCAGCACCATTTTTCTTACTGTCTTACTGCAGACATGCTGGGGCCTTAGTTCTGAACTTGGACAGCAGTGTCACAGCCCAGGATGGTTCACAACCTGCTTGCCTCCTGCCTGCTGCAGGATCAAGGCTCAGCTGGACTTCTAGGTCAGGATAGGTAGAATAAATTTCTTGCTCCTGTGCTGCTAGATTTTTCTACCTGTTAAGAATTTACAAGGCTGCCCATGAAGACACTGGAGCTTTACTTCTTAATTCTACCTAGCTCACTGGTATTAGTACGGCAAGGTGTATCATTGAACCTTAGCAAATGGGGCTAGAAAGGACAATAAGTTATCTAGCCTGGTCTCTTTCCCCAAGGCAGGATCAAGTAGACCTAACCCTCTTTGACAGATATGCACCAAACCTGTTCTTAAAAACCTCCCATAACAGAAATTTGACACTCTTCCTCAGGCTATCTTTGCCAAAGCAAAACTCTTCTTACTGCTAGAAAGGCTTTCCTAAAGACAAGCCTGGATCTCCCTTCCTGTAACTTAAGCCATTGATTTATTGCCTTATCCTCAGAGGAGACAGAAAAGAATTTTCTTCTTTGTAGGAGGCTATTGCATATTGCAGGGCAGCCATTGCCTCTCCGTGTTATCTACTGTTATCTACTATGCATTCAAAAATTTTTTAATGTCTCCCCCATCCCCCTGGTCTTCTCCCCACTGCCATAGACCAAGTTTTCTGGATCTCTAATTGCTCTTGATGCCCTCCTGTGGGCTCTCTCAGGCTGGTGTATTGTGGAATAGTTTTTTTTTGTTTTCCTTTGTGCTGAAATGCCCATAGTTGTCCCTCATCCAAGGCACATTTGACTTTTAGCAACTAAACCATAATTTTGGTTTAGAAGGCTTTAGGGAGACAATGCATAAATAGTATCTTGCTACCACTGTGTACTCACTGAATGGGGAAAATGTTGGAGAGTTGCCTGGCTGGTTTTAGACAAACAGGATTGCTTGGGTGTTTGCTTCCAGGGTAGACAATAGGAGAAGAGGGGAGCTATATGAGTAGTGTATTGTGCCGACATGTGAACTTAGGCCCTCCGGTGCTAAACACGGAAGAGGAATCTCCAAAGCAGTGCAGTGTTTGAGCCAGAGCACAAGTATAAAATTCCTGGCATCCTGGCAGCTGAACTCCTCATTCAGATTGCTTGCATTAGCAATAGCAAACACCAAAAATATCCAAGAAACAAAACTAAAAGAGCTCCAACGCAGGGGCTCTCTAAGCTTCTTCTTTCTCACTCAGGTCTATTTTCATATGACTGTTAGTGGGACTATGAGAAGGATCGTGCCTTCCCCCCACCACTTCCCCTCCCCTTTACCATGGTGCATTTTAAATCAAGCTGTCCTCTGTAGCTCTGCAGCAAATCTGCACATTTCTGGTTTTGCTCTTTCAGAGGATAATTTCTCCTGTTTAATGAGATCTGAAAATGAAGTCAGGCATGAGTTGGAGAAAGGTCACAGCATGTGCTCAAAGGTATATTAACTACTGTTGGAGCTGGCATCCTTTGACTTCCATGAGGACAAAATTAAGCAGCAAACAGTAAATACTTCCACTAGCACTTTATTACAAGCAGGACCATTTACAATGAATAAGAATTTGAGAAGCTTCAAGGATGAAATGGGGATGCTCACAAATAAAAAGAAAAATCTTACTACTTAGGCTTAGAATGTGATTCCAGTCAAGGTTAATGGGGAAACAGTTAATGAGGGGTACAGAATCCAAAGGCTGCCTTGATGCCATATTGTGTCTTACACATGTAATTAATGCTACTGACTACTGCTAAATGTCTCTACCTGAGCACATTTTCTATAGCAGGAACTTTAAATCCCCCACACTGTATACAGGAGAACTCTCCTGATGCTTTACGACTCCCACTAATGCTGAACAGGCTAAATCAGAACCAATTTCTTCCACTCATTTCCAGGATGGTGATTTGCATCCATCACCACCATGATACATCCATCATTCAGGGCCCAGTGGTGTAATGGCAAGTTTGGCATCAGCTTTACAAGGGGCAGGATCAGTCCTTGAATGCATGTAGTGAGAGAATAATGACATTTTTCCATTTAAGCAGTGTTTCCACAGCAGGAAATGCTGTGGAAAAAAGAGAGCTCCTTCTTGGTGAGATTTTTCTCTGTTGTCATCTTCCTCTTGCAATTTTTAAATCTTTTTTTTGGGGAAAGTTGTTTTTCTACAAGTTCCAGACAAATATTGCTGGTCAGTGGCCAGCACAGTGAAAAAAGAAAAGCAGAGGAAGGTAGAGGTGACCCACTAGGCATCCTGTGCCCAGGCAAAGCATAAGGATGCAAAACCCACATGGCCAGCTATAACCAGCTCCCTCCATTCACATCTGCTCCTGGAAGTTGAACTGTGCTCAGTGTCTAGCATTGGAAGAGGAAGAGCAAGATAAGATTAATTTGAAGGAAAAAGAGGGACTGCATAGAGTTTACGCTTACTGTCTGGTTCTGTTGTTTAAAAACATTTTGTTTTCTTTTCCTTTCACAGAGGCTTTAAAGTAGGACGTTTGTAAACATTGTTCTTTCTACCCAGTGCTCATTGTATTGACAGGAATTGCTTCAGCTGAACAGTTTCATCAATGTGCTCAAGCCTGTTTGTAGGTGGCATCTGGAGGGCAGATTCCATTCTCATCTAAGACATAGGCCTATTCCATTTCTATCTTTAAAGCATCTCCCAGGTGCATTTAGGCATTGCTTTTCTTCCCTATCCCATCTTCCCCCACCTTTCCTCTTCTCTTGTTCTGAATAAAATGGTTTGAAAAACCTGGGCCAAATCCTCAATTTCTTTTGGATGAGGACTAACAGATTTACAGGATTAACCTCCAGGTTCCACCTGTCCTCAGAGGAGGGACAGATCCTCCAGTGCCACGTAACCACATAGCACTGAGGGCTGCAGAATTGCACCTATTTATTTTTGTGTAAGAGAGCATTTCATCAGCCTTTAACTGGACCCAAAACAGAATGGGGTCAAATTGGTTTGTGCTGCTGAGTCTAAAGAGCCTTACCAAGTAGAGGTAAATGTCTCATAAGCAGGTCACAATTGATACCCTTTTTGAATTCCTTGCGATTTGAGATTTATCATCTTCCTCAAAATCTTGGGCTCTGAGTTAGAGGAACAAAAAAGATGCAAGATTGGTGCGTGATTCCAGCACATGTACCTTCCCCTGCTTTTAAGTGGACTTTTTTTGTTTTAACTTATGGTCATTGTGGTGGGCTGACATTGATGGGGTGCCTACCAAGTCCTCCTCATTCAACAGGGTGGGGAGGGAGAAAGTAAGGTGGAAAGAAACCCTTGTGGATCAAAATAAAGGCAGTTTAGAAAAACAAAAGCAGAGGCCATGTGTCGAAGAAAAGGAAAACAGAAGATTTATTCTCTACTTTCCATCAGCTGGTGATGTCCATCCACTTCCCAGGAAGGAATGGTTTCTCAGAAAGGCAAATGTCCTAGTAATGAATGCCCCCTCCCCTTCTTTTTCAGAGTGTCATATGGTATGGAATATAGCTTTGGTCAGTTTAGGTCACCTGCCCAAGCTATGTCCCCTCTCAAGGTCTTGTCCATTCACAGACAACTGGTGACAGTGAGGAATGTTGGAGACACAGCCTTGATGCTGTGGAGAGCATTGCATCAGTAGCCAAAACACTGATGTGTTATCAACACCTTTCTAGCTACCACTGCAAAACCTCACACTTTGAGGGCTGCTATGGGAAAAATCAACTCCATCTCACCAGACCCAATACCAGTCATCCACTTCAATGAGTGCCAGTCTGCATCCCTACAAAACTACACCAAGCCAGTACCTTTCCATGTGCCATCCTAGTAAGTTTGACCCCAGAAAAGCTCCCCACTGGATTCTTCTGCTTATGGGATCGTCAGCACAATTTCTGCTCTCCGCAAAGCAGCAACACAATTGGAATCTGCTACAAACACTGTAGATTTGTCCTCTGGGTGTGAGGGGGAAAACCCCGCTTTCTTTGAGTGGCCTGTTCTTGTCCAGCTCTCCAACAGTTTTGAAGATTGGAGTTCAGTTTATAAATTCCTCATGTTGCATTCAGAAGAGGCTCTTAGAGTGACTGAATGAATCCAAATTATACTGACAGTGAACTTTTTCTCTTCTCTCCCTTTTATCATTTCTAAATGCTGAACTTTGAAAATCCTAGATTAGGTTTGTATTACCTCAGCTGCATCATTGCTTTCTGGGAGCATTCTTGCATTTTGCAGGAAACTGAGTGGCTTTTTGATTTGGAGAAATGGGAGAGAATTAGAAGTTCATTTAATTCCATTTGTAATGTGGTTTATTTTTGTTTGTTTGAGGTTTTTGTTAACGTATACTTTACTCATCTACTAGTTGTATGATACTGGTGGGAGAATAGGCAGGTGAGATGATGATGATGATGAATAAATCTAGATATGTTGGAAACATCACATGAAATGAAATTTGATTATGCTAATCCTCTTGCCCAGCTCTTGACCCTGTAAATTTTTAGATGGAAGAGACCTGGGTATTGTCTGTGGTAGCCTAACCTTAGTAGCCTTTCTAGTGCTTTTCCTGACAGATTTTAAAGCTTATCTGTTTTCAGTAGTATTTAGAAGCTGTTTCAACTGTATGAATTAAGTCCTCAGAGGATTTAATCAGTCCATGAAGCATAAGATTTGGCCCCCCTCTATTCTAGATGCTGATAATAACAAACCTATTCTGGCTAAACTCGCATGAGGTTAAGGTTAATACAAAACTACATCAAGAAATAAAAAGCAACACCACCCCTACCCCTTCCCTCCTGTCCCCCAGCTTGTTTGGCAAGTGCAGGAGAGTGCCTGGTTTCTGAGCAGGAATGCTTAGGAACATGTTTGTAGGCTAATGTGAAAACCTTTTTAATCCTGGTGATTTTAACTTGCTTAAATTCCTTTGAAGGTCCCCCTCCTTGATGGGGATTGAGGTTCTATTGCCATGATGCATTTTTATACTGCATTCCGCAGGAGTTAGCACTTGCCATGGAGACCTGCACTTTGTCTTTTAAGCAGATAAAAAGAGAGGTCAGTCAGATGTAATTCCCCAACTTCTCGTATAAACAATTTAACCGCTGCAGCTACATACTTGTTTGGAATTACTCCCTCAGATTCAATTCCCTTTTCCTGCTCCACTTGTAAAAATGGTTAGTGTCCTCTATAAAATGCTGCTCAGCCAGGTCCAAGGCTTGCTGTGGAGTTGTAGAATAAATGTTAATCTAATACAGGTTACTGGGTCAAATGCAATCACAGGCTTGTGGGAAAAGCTTAATACTGTTCTGCTTCTTCTAACACAGTAAACCTGGATATTATATGATAGGTTAAATACCATTGAACCATGGCAAGAATTTTCTTGAAAGTAGGATTTAGTACAAAGGAAACTACACTGGAAGAGTGACCTAGGATTGACTTTGCTCTCTGAGAGCATTCTGAGAAGCTGAGGTATGCTGTGAAAATTATCTCCCTGAAAACATTAGGTACAAAAGATCCTAGGTCAGCTACAGCAAGGATGATTCAGCTAATAAAAGGCTGCATGGGTTTTTACACTACTGCCTTCTGTCCATAGGAAAGAGCATTTTGCTTTTTCCCCCCCGTGCAGTGATTGTGAAGCCAGCATGATGTGACTAGCTTCAACATCTGATATCTGAGATTGTGTAAATACACACTTAAAAATATGTAACTTTAACACTCACATGTGAGTGCTGACAGTTGCTTATTTCCCACAGGCTGGCTTGTGTTATCCCTTGCTGTCATGTACCTCTCTGTCCCGCAGTGATGTAGTTTGGCACAATATTTCACCTTCTTTAGTGCAGGTTTTGTTTGTACTCAGTATTGCTGAGGTCAGAGACTCAGTGAAGTCATTAAGGGAAGGCTTGAGGACCCAATCCTGCAAAGAGATTTGGCTCAGTGTGTGCTAATTTGTTTCAGCCCAGGCCAGTCTCTTCCCACAGTGTATGCTGTCTTCCTCTCCTTGTTTATGTAGTTATTTATAGTCCTGGTATTTGATTACAGAATGAGGGAGAATGGACACAAAGATGTGAGAACTCTGGATGATACACAGGGAGAGAGGACACTTCAGAGTGCTGGGGCTGAGAGACCAGTTGAGTTCAGACATCCCTTCTATCAGTCTGAGCTAGAAACAGAGATGAGGCATTTGCATGGGGGTGGAAGGTGGCATATGAATATACAGCTTTGCTAGTCAGTAAAAAAACCAACCAAACCCCATTGCATCATAGCACCAAAGTGTCAAAATGCTGCCCCAGTAACGACAGAGCAGTGTCAAACCTCATTTTACATGTGGGTTGTGAATGCAGGGTCAAAACAGCCTGTGGCAGAGGCAGGAACATAGCCAAGTTTTTTGAGACTGGTTGGCTGGTTTTGTTTGGTTTTAGTTTTGTTGTGAATTTTAATACTGAAGACAAGCTTCCTGCACAAGATTTTGTATTGAGTGCTGTGTACAGCAAGCACTGCATGCCTTAGCATGTCTCAAACATTGTTTTTCACATTTTAATTCAGAAATGTCACTTAGGTCTCTTCAGGCTTTGCACACAAGGTGCATTCAGTGTGTGAAAAGAGTCTCTAAAAACTAGTGGGTTGTGGAGTCAAGAACTCACCCCTGCTTTGGAAAAAAAAAAACAGGTCAGCTGTAGTCATGCACAGAAAATTCCTCATTGGGGTATGCTGGCCTTGTTTGGCAGCCAGTCGGATGTTTCCAGCTATTGCCCTACCCCCCTCGATTTTCCAAAACCGGTACAGCTTGTACTGCTAAAATGCCATGACTGCATGGCAGTCAGCTTTTACTGCCATCATCTGAGCAAGAACTGAAGGATGGTCCCCATGTGTTAGAGACTGAGAGGACTGAGCTCGTAGAGATCAGGAAAAGAAGAGGCACTGCTCACAGGGCTGTTCTGAGGGGAAATTGGGGGTGAAAGATCTTGAGGAGGTTGAGATTCACGAGACCTTTGGAGCATTTCAAGCAGAGGGTTTGCTCTTTCATCAAGTGGTGTCAGAGCTTTTACACAAATGTGCCTTTAATTTTTTTTTTAACACTTGAGTAGAACAAGTGCAGATTGTATCTTATCTGGGGAAGCATAGCAGTCTGCTGAAACCCGTGCTGAGCAAGAGAAAATGTTTTGTCTGTGCTATTTTCTTTGTATTAGCCATGAGACCCTGTTAATCTCTGGTCCCTGAGCTCTCTCCTTCATTTCATCTTCCATATCATCTTTTGCCAACATTTTGTTACATCTGCTTCTGAATAGCCAGGCCCTCTGCTTTCTCTCTCCTCCTCCAGGGTTAGTTGTGGGGTAAGAAAAAACCTTATTTTCTTTTCCTCCCTGTTCCATTCTTCACTGAAGTGTATACTTTTCCCTCTTGTTTATTCTTCATCTGACCATGTTTCTGTCTTCTGACTATTCTTCATGTCCCTTTCACAGGTTTCAACACCTTTCTCATTTCTCTGAGTCTCCCTCACCCTGACAAATCTGATGCAGCTACCAGATGTCCCTTCTCTGCTCTCAGCTGCAGGACACACCTGCCTCCATGCAGCTGGAAGGCTGAGAGGAGAAGGATGTCTGAAGTCACTGGTCAATCACTCCTCCCTCCCCACTCTCCTCTTCAGGGCCAGCTTTATAACCTCATTTTATTCATTGGCCAGTCAATGAAGAAATACCAGCTGATTTAGAAGGTTCAGAGAGGAAGTCCTGATCCTGCTGAAGGCTAAACTATTACTGAATTTCACATCTACTTTCTCGCTTCTTTGTACTCTGGGGTGCTGCTGTGCACTTTCGAATAAATGTGTTTATGATTAGTTTGTCTTAGGAAGAAAAGAGGTAGGAATGTCTCAAGAGTTACCAGATATTCTGTAAGGCGTTTGTGTTGTGCTTTTTAAAAGTCCTGTTTGCATCCCCAACCCTTCTTGTCCCCAGCTGCTCAGTAACCCAGACCGTGGTACACATTAAAGTATTGCAGTTTAACCTGGAAATGCTGGCTGGTGTGTAAGCAAAAAGTAAGCAAGTAAGCATCTGGTTGTTATTCTACCTAAAAAAACAAACAAACAAACAAAAGTATGGCAGTTTTGATCCATCATTTCTAGCTGGTGGATACTGATCCACCAAGATCCACTGATCTGTCCAATAAGATTTTTCATGTTCTATCATAGGACATGCTCGTGGCACAGCAAGAACTTTGTGTTTTGGTAAAGGCTCGGTGTCTCACCAGTAGCAATGTGTGTACAAGGGCTGTGTCCTTTGTCGAGTCCTGAAGCTGATGCTTGAAAGGCAGAAAGAAGGCTTGCAGGGTGTTTCTTTTCCCTTTAAGGAATAATTAAAAAAAACCTGTGACATTTTAGAAGGCGATTTGCTAAGCTCTGCATGTTCTGTGTATTTTAGTGTGTGAACAAATTAGATTATGAAAGGTAATGTATTAGTGATTTGACAGTAATGTGGAATTTTGGAAGCATTAATCGCTAATGCATGTTTCATAATTTCAGCTAAATGATCTCAGTTGAAATGCAAGAAAGGCAATTGAAAAACTCTTTGAGATTGCAGTGGAACCTGCAGATTACTTTGATTTACTGCAAAATACTACAAAGCAGTAGGAAATGTTCACAGCTGCTGTGTTTATAGTTACAGTAGAGATGTGTGATGAAATGGTAAATTCATGTATGTATTTATCCTGTCAAATGTAAGCCTCATTCTTCATCTTCATGTTACATATTAAAAAAAAAAACAACACAACCAAACTACAGGTTACAACATAGTATTTTCATTTATTATTTGTGTTAGCAAAATGTTTAGATACCATAACTGAGATCCAGGCTTTTGTATTTTCATGCAAGCTCTAACTTGCTGAAAGCCAGGGTGGCAGCTTTTTTCTTCAAAGTTTTAATCTCTCAGTGCTGTAACAACCTGCCTGCAATGGCAGCTTGTGTAAGTCTTCATGTCTTTTCTTCCTTGCAGGACTTGATGAGCCAGGAGTGTTGACGTTGGTGAGATTTAAATAGACATAGGTTTCAGAGCTAATGCACCACCAAAATGAATTGATACCTTTCTGCAGCTCGCAGTGGACTCCACACCTTTCCTGGTGGTCCATCCTGGCTGTCCATCCTGTCTGCAAAGTCAGTTATGGGTGTTCTTAAGCTACATGTTTCTTTTTGCAATTGAGGGAACAAAGCCCTTTATTTTATTTGAAGCTAAAGCTAAGAATTTTTAGCTACTGTGCAGAAAGACATCTGCTTACTGAGTCATCACCAGGCTGTGGTGTTCACCTTTCTTTCACTTCAGCTAATGAAATCCACTGTGCATGGATTAAATATCTCTTAAAGCCAGTTCTGTTGGTTACTGACTCTACCGTCGGGTAGGAATTGATGCTTCCACAGTTGGGTTTTTTCAAGTAATCTTCTTTCTGCTGAGTAATCCTGTTGACCCTGAGGACACTTTATTCCTCCCTCTTCTGCCTAATGTCTAATGTATGAAGTTAAGTTTATTTGGGAGAGTAAAGGTGAAAGGATTGGGCTCTTTCCCAATGGCAGCAATATTGGTTGTGAAGTATTAAGATGATACCTGATTCCTCTTCCATCAGAAACCATGGAGTGCTGCTGTTTAATGCATATTAAGTAGTGGAGAATCATAAAAAAGAAATTTCTCAATTGAAATGGCTTTATTTGGTGTAAGGAAAAGCAAGGCTAGTCCTCATAAAGCCAGAATTCTCTTCAAATCAAGAAAATACTGCACATCATGTGAAAACTACAATGCTTACCATGTGTCACTTCTTCCTCATTGAGAGCTCTCTTCATGGCCTGTATTTCCCAAGTCAATTACAGAAGCCAAATAAATTAATGGACAACTTCTGTTTATAAAGAAATTTCAGCAGAAGCAGTATGTACTCTAATTCACAACGATGCTACAAAACTGGTAAGTTCTTTGTGTAAATCCTTTAAAAGGACTCAGTGGGCTCTTTATGTCTGCCCAAAAGAGCTTTTCAAGCCTATCCGTGAAATTATGATTGTCCCAGCGACTTCCATAAATGTCTGTCTGTATCACCCATCCTTTTGACTAGTGCTGCTGAGTCTTCAAGAAGTGGCAGAATCTCTCATTCCCCTTTCTAAACTGGATGATGCTTAAAAGAAAAAGGATGTCTAGGTTTGAGCTAAAGTACAGATTGAGTCTGCACGGGTACAAAGAGAGAGAGCAGAGGTTTGTCTTTCAGAGTAACATTTTCAACCCCTTTGGTATGATTCATTCATTATTATACTTGACTGGTTTTATGGAGCCCAAGGAAGTACCCGGTGCTTGTTGGAGCATGTAGAAGGCATCTTCCTTGCCTTGAAGAGTTATTTTCCCACTGGATGTATCCATACTGGGTAATGGAAAGCAGCTCAGACTCCTGAGCTAGCAGACCCCTCCAAAGCAAAAGCAGGGTGGTGGTTATTTTGCTGAGACATATGGCCAAGTCCTGGCCACGTGCCACACAAGTGTGGCCCCGCTGCTTCTGAGCCACGAGTGAGGAGCTCCAGTAACTCTACATGGGATCAATGCCATCATTCACTTGGCAGCCACGTGGGCAGCTGGCGCTGTTCTTTCTTCCTAGGTGCAGACATCCTGACATCAGTGATGTTTCTGTCCAGATACAAAGGTTTCTTGGAACAGAAGAGGCAGCCCCCTTCCTGCAGTGGAAACAAACCCCTCACTTGTTCCTACTGCTGTTGAGACTTGTTTATTTTTGTCTTCATTTAAGCATTACTGTTTGCAGGAGGAAAAGTATACTTCTAGGAAAATGCTTAAAAAGTATCTGAAGTATATATAATGTGAAGTATTTTTCCTATTAGTAATCAGTATTTAACAGAGAGCAAAAAGAGATTAATTTTTATGAGATGTCATTTTGAAATTAAAATATAGAAAGTGTTTTAGTTTTTGTGGCTTTTGTGAAGAACAACAGCTGTGCAGAGACAGGTATCAAAAAGTTGCATTCTGAAAAAAAAAGAAACCAAACACCAATTCTAACTCCCCCACCTAGCCAGAATGACAGCATCCTGTCTTTTCCCACATACATGTTGAGTTTACCTGTTACTCCTTTGCTGTTTTCCTGCTGCACTGAATCCAGAATCCGATCGAAGGCTTCTCTCCTGATATGTATATCCCATGGAGTTTAAGTATCTCAGAGATCACTATAACATGACCCTACATGTCAGATATGTGTAATAATACAGCGAAATTCCTCAAACAGTATTATACAGCTTGTGAATATGATTGGAAACATTTGCTGACATTGAAAATAGGGTCAAGGTTATTTGTCAAGGCAGTTTATGCAGTTTACCTACATAAAATTAAAAGAACAATCAGGTTTTCAAACAGCTGTAATATAAAAAAAAATTGAAAAAAATGTGAAGGCAATATAATGTTTAATGAAAAGTTGGCATTGTAAACAAATAACAGGCAGTATTAGAAATTAAAACTGAAGTAAACCTTAGTTCTGCTGCAGAAAAAAATTATGTTGAAAACCTGGAAATGACTTTGCCAAAAGCATGTGTATAAATAGAAAATGCATGTGACAATTTTCTTTATTATGCAGTGTAGTAAGGGTAAGGAAAGGGTGAGTAATGATAACAAAACCATCATGTAGTGTTATTCAAATCTTTTAGTGTTATTGGATTTAATGATCGAAGGTGTTGGAAAGATGAAAGCATTTTCACCAGTATCTTAGCAGCTTTTCTGCACCAGAAAATGTGGCATTGATGTGGGGTTCAACCCTTCCCATAGAGGGTTTGGCTTTTGTCGGGAAGTGTCAGGTCAGGACACGAAAGAATATCTGATAAGATTTTAGGAACTGTGGAAAGATCTTCAGAGCAAATGAAATTATATCTTATTTATATATGCACAAGTTGTGGCTAAGCTCTTAGGTACAGCTTGAGATTCAATTCAACCCAAAGTAAAGACCTCAGCTTCCTAACCTCTCATTTTTCCCCTTTTATTAAAGGGGATGCTCCATGGCCTGTACCCAGCTCTCCTTGCTGCTGAACTCTGAGCAGCCTGCCAAAGCTTTCCTGAAAACTGGCCAGAGCAAGACACTAGCTAAAAATGTTTCTTCTTTTCATGGGAAGCCTCCAAAGTGTGGTTCTACCAAAAGGATTTTCGTGTGTAACCCAATGCATCTGCCTCCTATCTGCTTCTGTAAATGGTGAAGAGATATTGGCAGCCCCTTGTGAGAGAAACCCAATACTCTAGCAGTTCCCAAGTGCATAGGCACAGCAGCAAAATCTGGATTTTTATATCCAGGCTGTAGTTAGAGGGCACAATCTTCAATGTTCTGCTATTCTTCATTTCTTTGTACTTTGTTGAAAAGACTGGCATTTGATACTTGGTGCCCAAATCACTTCTTGCTATACCTGAAGTGCGTAGATGATCTGTAGAACTGTAGATGATCAGCTGGAGTGAGCCTGCATGTGCCTCCAGCTTAATCAGATTTGTACTGAATTGCAACAAAGAATTCTGCATGGTGTTTTCAGGATGCCGCCTCATGTGGACAGTTCAAAGAGCACAAACAGTAATGTGTCAAAGAGTGAAGCACAAGGTTAGATTATATTTAAGAGAAGAGAAGAGTTAAGGGAAGAATTTTTTTAGTCAAACCTGTAAAAGGTGCTGTCATGGTTTTGGTGGGAGGGTAAAGACACTGCGTGATGTGCTGTGACACTGTCCTCAGTCTTTTGGGTTCTGCCTTTTTTTTTCCACCACATGCCCTTTCATCAAGCAATGTAAATGTTTTTATTTATTCCTCAGAAAAGCAATTCAGCAGCTTGTTCATTGGTTTGTAATGCATCAGGCAGAATGCAAGGTCTAAACTACATCAAGGGAGAATTTAGGAGTTCACACACACCTACTCATGAGAAAACTTCTCAGATTTTTTGGTTTTGTTTTCCAAAACAAAAGTTATTGATTTAGCAGAAAACAGCATGGCGAGGTCCACTAATTGGATGTGTAAAATAGACAAATTTAGGCTAAAGAAGAGATGCACATGTTTAGTAATAAACATAAATCATCAGTGGAAGTATTTCCCAAGAGATGTGATAGATTGAATATTTAAATGAAGACTTTCTGAATTGTAGAAATCCCTGAGGTGGATTCTTTGCTCTAGATTAGAGAGAAGGTCAAATGATTATCTAGGAGATAAATGGTCCTGCCTGGCTTGAAAATTCATGTATTTATTAAATATAAACAAAATACAAACAGATTTACATCCTCATTTACTCTAGTACTTGAGGGGAAAAAAAAGCAAGCCAGCATTATGATACATATATTCTCTCTTGGCATAGGAAAGGGCAGGGTTGTCCTTGCCTCTCAGACAGCAGGATTTTGTGGGTATGTGCAAAGACCTGGCTGAAGGCGGAGCCTTTATTAGAGGTCTGATTAATAAAAAAGATTATTGCTGAGTGGTTTTTAGGGCATCTGATTTAGAGATGGAATGATCTCTGTTTCTTTAACTGTGGCTTATTGGCAATGCAGATAACTAAAACTTTAAAAAATGTTAAAAATATATATTTTATATAGATATGTCTCTTTCTGTCTGTCTGTCTAAAAAACAAATTTGTGATAATTTTGGCTACTTCAAACTCTAAGTTGTTTAATAGGTGGTCCTTAAATGAGATTGTTATGTGATATGTAATGAAATTCTGAGATGCACCTGAATTTGCTAGCCACATTTAAAAATGTGGGCACCACCTTTAAGGAAAATCGTAGCATCAAGCAAATGCTTTTATGTCATCCTTATGGGGATAACATCCCAGGAATCCAGTCTGTGGTCTGTTTGATGTAGGGAGAGTACAGGGTCTGCTGAGGCTGCTGAAAACCCATAAATAGCTTTGGGATCTGAAACATATTTCCAGGCAAAACTTGTTCTGCCTTGCAGTAAGCAGTAATTTTCAATGACCAGATTTGTGTTAGAGCTCTGTGTATGAGATCCAGGTGTAGACAAATTCAGTGTTAAATAGTCATCTCACTGCAGCTTGGTTTGAAATGAAGAGCAGTGCATCAGCTCATCCAAATAAGGTACCTTAGAAAATGAAAAAACACTGCTGAGAGAAGCTTTTAAGGCAAGTTCTTTAACTCTCCAGCACTTAATTTTATGAAAGTGTTGTGTAACTGCAAACCATTCAGTTTTTGATTGGATTTCTTTCAGATTTTGATTCAAAGTGGATGCCGATTTTGGTTGCCTAATTTGCTGCATTAAGATATCCATGTTCTATTCAGTCTTATAATGTATGAGGACAGAAGTGAGCTCATTCCTAGATGACAATATAATATGATAAGGTGATACTTTTTAAAAATAATAAATTCTCTTTTTCCTCAGAGGGGAAAGGAATGGAGAAGATATTTGCCTTCTTTCTTCTTGTCTCCTGAAAATACCATTAAGTTATGATGGGATTTATTACGGCTTCTCTTTTAATTTGGAGAAATAATTTTTTTAATATGCATTAATTATCTTTCTTGCCTAAGAACTGGGTACTTGAGGGCCTGATCCAACATCCACTGCTGTAAATGAAAAGCCTTCTCCAACTGTAAATGCTGGATTGCTGTTTGCCTGGTTTTGACAAGATTTTCCCATCAACAGAGTGAATTCAGAGGTTTTTTCACAGTCATGCTCAGCATAATAAGTTTCTTCTTTTTTACTCTAAATGTGTCAGTTTTGAGTATCTCCTATTCCTCCTTTTAAAAGGAAGTTTGAGATTTTGATTTATTCACAGAACAAATGTTCTTCTCTTAGATCTTCACTTTTCATTAGTCTATAACAGAAATAGTAACAAAACCACCTGAAGCATCCATTCATATACCTAGAAACAGTTTATGGGGACACTGAAAGACATTGATGTTATCTTTTTAATATTGTAAGGAATAATCCTATTAAAGAAGAAACAAGGAAAACTGTTATGCCCACAAGGCAGAATTATCCAAAGTTGATTGAAGAAGCTCAGGTTACTCTACAAAGCCCAAGCTGTGTGCTGGCCTATCTTTCCATCAGGGTTTGGTGAATGAACAATCATTTGTGGATTCTGCTCATCTCTCTTTGCGAACTTTGTTCAGTGGAATTAGATACAACTTTGACAAATTAGAAGTGCCCCTTAGCCCCACTGTCCCTGCCACAGCACAGTCTGCCAATTGTGCCTGGTTTTCTGAAGTTGGGCTGCATCAGAGCTGTCAATGGCAAGCCTTCCACAAAGCTACACTTTTTAATAAGGGAATCTGTCAGCACTGGCTTCGCCAGTCTTGCAACCTTCTCTTAATCCACAGTGCAAAGTGCCTTCCCTTTGCCTTCTCTCTGTTGTGACTTGGACTCTGAAATAAATATCCCCTTTGTTTACAATATGCCTGCAACAAAATTAACCTTTGGGATTAATTGCAACACAGAGTGGGCTGTGTTTCATCTTTCTTTATAGTACAGGTTTGGGATTAAGTAAAACTCAGCCATCTGCCTAACCAGTGTCTGTTACTTTTGTTGCTGAATCCCTGGTTTCGCTCATAGTTTCTTAAAAGATGGTACTGGGTACTGAGCTCTTCATATTTTCAGAAAAGTTGATGGAAATTTCAAGTAGTGACCTTCGGGACCAATATATCTGCAGTTGACTTGGTGAGGAGGGAGAGTGGGACCTAGCATATGTTCCAGCTCTGCATAAAATCTGTTAGTAACTGGTTTGTGGTTCAGCACAGGAAACCAGCACTGCTGGACTGGGTGCTACCTCTGATTTATACCACTCAGTTATATCAAGAGAATTGGTCTGGCAAAGGATTTTCTACTCTGTACCTCACCTTATTCATTTTTATTTTCCTTCTTGTAAAAAGTATTTGTTAAATCTGTCATATTAGAAGAACTGGAAATTATCAACATATTCTGTCAAAGAATTTAAAATCACAAGTTCCTTATTCTGACCTGTCATTTCTGTGTGCCCATCCTGCCCGCACTGATGCAGAGGAGCTTGTGGTTTTAACGGGTTTGGGAAGTTGCTTTATGGTCCCTGTCGGAACCTGTTTACTGAGATGGGTTCTTGCTGCATGTGAAATTTCAGCATCTGCTTACTGGGTCTAGAGACTGGTCTGAGACAGGTCCTTCAGTTCTGTATGGGCAACCAGCGCCTCAGCTTTATTAGCAAAACAAACTTATGTATTGCCTTTGACTCATGATATTTCCACAAACTGTCGTGGGGGACTATGATGTCCCTCAATCACTTACTAGAGGTCAAAATATGAACTTGTTGCTTTCTTCAGAAAACATCATCACTGAATCCCCTCACTGCCACTGAGAATAAAACTGCTCCATATAACCAATTGTCATTTTAGCTTTGAAGGAAAATCAAGGTTATCTGCATTCCGTGTACATCTGTACATGTGCCTCCCCCCTATTTCATATAATGGTTTAGTGTTGTCCATTCTTGATCCTATGTGAAAGAGGAGTTTTAAATTCAAAGGTAACTAAGTTTCCCCAGTGCTGGGGAAAATAAGAAACTTGATAGGGAAGAGTCACACTAATAGAGCATTTACTGGATGCATGGTTTCAGTGGCATGGTTTCAATGTGTGTTCACAAGTTATTCAACACCAGAGGATCCACATAGGAAGGAATCTCTGCTGCCAGAAAACCTTCAGACTCTTGTGCTGTCTTAGACATAGAAGTCAATCAACCACATGAACCAAATAAAAAAGAAACCAGACTTCATTAGTTTCAATCCCTATGGCACTATTTCTTTCATTTATGGTTGTTCTGGAAGCAGAGATGGCTTTCCGGTGATACATGTGCTCCACGCCTTCATCACCTCAGGATTAGCACTGAGTGCTTGGGGCTGCTCTTGCAAAGGACTTCAGTGAGTACAGCCTGCAGCAACCTTTCTCTTGAAGGTCACCTACTATTAGACCATAAATCTTGAGCTTTGTGCTTTGTTCTGGCTACCTGTTTATTTCAGAATATAATTCAAGATGTTGGTTATGATCTTATTAAGCCCTTAAAGGCTTGGGACAAGGTTAGCTAAGAAAATTGCTTCTCCCTCCCACCCCCACTTCGTGCCCTATCATGGGAGTTATGATCTGTTGGGTTCCTGTGATTATTCTCCCTGCAGTCAACAACGTGGCTCTGCTGGGGAAGCAGAGTGTGCGCCTCTGAAACATGCCTCCAGCAGCCTGAAAATCCAGGTTTACTGAATGCAATATGAGGCAAACAACTCCCCTTAACATTTGGAAATTTCCTTGGATTTTTTTTCTGCAGAAGGATCCAGGGACTCTGTTCTCTGGTGATGTGCATCATGAGCTCTGGTATTTGCTGGTGTATTGCTGCTGAGTGCCCCACAATTTTGGTGTTTGATTTTTCAAAAATGTAATTTATAAAAGCTCTGGTGTTAATACTTGTTGTTTTGCAATGAAACATGGCAGATGAGATCATGCTCTATGACTGCTCATGCTGCAGCTAGGGAAACCTGGAGCAGTGAAGCCTGAGAACTGAGCTCCAGAGACAGCTGGAGCAATATGGGAAAGGTCAGTGGAAAGTGCTGGGGGATTGATGAGCTCCTTGGTGAGGTGCTAGAGGCCAAAAAGGGCATGATAAGAAATTGAAGCAGCGGGGCAGTGAGAGGAGGTAAGAAGTGGAGCCTCCCTTTGTTGTTTGCTTGAGGACCTTGTTAAGAGAAGTTTCACTGCAAGTCTTAAAAGGGGGGAAATACCTTTTTTTTTTTGATGGTGCAAATGTTTCCTCCAATTTTAAACCTTCAAGGTCCTTTATGTCAGCTCTTGTACACTTCAAAAAAAAAGTGCATAAAGTACTGGTACAAATTGAACTAAAAGATGCAATACTTGCTAGATTTTGCATTTCTTCAGTTTTTACATATCTTTACCATCTCACAGCTGATCTTCCTGCATCACTAGTCGCCTTCTGCGGCTGTTTCACTGTTAAGCTCTTTGTACCACACTTGTTTGATTTGCTTGTGTTGGGCTGCTATTAGAAAGGAAATGAACATCAATATTTTAAATTTTATAAAAGAAAATGTTATATCCATCCCACTCCCCTTGTGTGCAATCTGATCTTAAAGGTCTTGCAGGAATTTGTGTTATAGATACAGACTTTACATCATTGTGTGGTCTTCACTTGCACGCCACAAGTTTTGTAATACCTGGAGCTAGCAAGGCAAAGTCAGCAACAGCCTTTCAGTGTGCAGCCAGCCAGAGAACGAAAGTGTTTTCAACAACTTTTGAGGTTTTAAAGTATTTGTTTTTCTTCTTCATTAAGACAGAGGCAATGGCTCTTGAGCATTTCACAGGAGGGAATTTTGTGGAAGAAGTCAGGTTTATGATTTTATTTCCTTCCCAGTGACAGAACACTCCAGCCCAGACCTCAGAGATCTTCCTTTTTTGCTGAAACTTTGCTGAAATAGATATCACTGTGAAATGTTCCCACAAAATCAGCATATTTTGATCAAAAGAAATGTTTTGCTAAGAATTGTTCCAGGCAGTTCCCCTCTTGAATGTCTTAACTGTTTTAATTCAAGTCAGTTTTTCATGGCAGCAAGCTGCCTGTGATGCGGGCTCTGCTCCCGCAGCCTTTTCCTTCCTTCAGAGCAACATCAAGAGCAATCTCTTATTACACTTACAGGGGAAGAATTTATTGTTCCCTTATTCCATCAAATTATATAAATGAAATAGTGGTGATAATTCTAGCTCATCAATAGCAATACGTTTACTCATTATCTATGCCAGACTGAAGACATGTAATTAAACTATACAAAGGACCTTGAAGTGATGTTAGCATTTTAATACAGAGAAGTAGAAATATTCATGGAAGGTCAAATCATGATTTGTAATTTTACTGAGGTCATTGCAGAGCTTGTGACCATGTGTGATATTGCCTTCACTTAAGGATATAATAATGAGCCACACTTCAGTTCAGCTAAAACCAAGTGGGATGCTGGCAATCAAACCTGCAAGCCCTTGCAAAGAGGCTATTAACAACTAAAATTGAATCAGTGCTTAAGCAAAAACTGCAGAGTTACTCCTGCTTCTCTAAATACTCTGCTGATGGAGCCTTGATCTACTTTTGATGTTCATTAGATCAGTTTCAGATTACCATGAGCATTGAAGTCGCATCAAATTAGAAGTTCTGTGTGATATTTTAGTGAGAAACTGGTGTGAAACTTGACCAAAGATTTGCTTGGAGAGATGGACTTTGTTCTGTTGAGAAATGCAAAGTAGAAACTCAAAGGCTGCAAAGTCCTTGTGGATGAAGGAAGGCGTTCACACTGAGTTCAAATCAAGTTTCACATGACCATCGTATTGAATCTGGACTTGGCTCTGCCATAGGCTTTTTGGCTCCAGGGTTTTTCAAATCAGGAATGTCAGTGTCCCTTAATAAGTAACTGGCTGTTCAGCCCAGTGAGCTGAAACTTTGTCTGGGAGAAGACTTGGATAAACCTACCAAGCTAAATTGTTCCTTCACTAGGTTAATGCACTGCATAAGGTGATTTTGGGGGCTTATGCCGAAACTTGGCAATGAATGGCTTTGTGCTTAGTACTAGCCATGCATCAGTTAGGTGATGTATTTGAAAAGGCCAGCTCCAGCTGTGTTCCCCACTGAAATAAGTGAAAATAATGGCACTGATGATATTAAAAAAAAAACAAAAAAAAAATCAAACCACACCCAGAAAAAATGTTGAGATTGGGCCCTGTTATGTATATCATTGTATTGGCCTAAGTTTATATGCAGGTTATGTGCAGCAATAAGGATCTTTTTATACTGTAGATGTCCTCTGTGGGGATTAAGCATTCTCAATTTACATGATATGAGGGGAAGGTAATGTTAAGTGCCTTTCATGATGAGACCTTCAGATCATACTGACTAGGAGCTCCGGAGGAAATTTGGCTCAGGTGCTGTCCCTGAAAGTGACTACGCAGTATTTTCCTGGCAGTGATAACAGTTTGGATTATATTTAACCCAAATACTGTTGGTTTTATTTGCATGGTTATTTTTAACCTGCTGAATTCTCTGGCCAGCTCTGTAACAACCATGTGGAAACAAGTTATCTCGGACAAGTGCTGCTGCAAAAATCACTGAATGTCAGGACACTGCTTCAACCACCAAAAGAAATGCAATGTGCACCTAACCAAACAGAATGGTTGTGTGTTTAGAGATAGAGCTCTTTCAGGTTCCCAAACCTGCTGGCTTGTCCTTGTTCTCTGCTGTCCTTCTCCACTAACTGCACCTTGTGCTGAATTGTCTCAGGAAACTGATACAGCCTTTAAAAACATAACTTGTAAACTGAAGGATTTCTCGTGAGTCTACAGCATAAGGGAGAGTGGGTTTGTACCTGCCACAGCTTGGAGGTGAGGAGGCTCTAGTTGTTGTTCTCTGTCCTTTGTACAGTGCTTCATGTGCCCTTGGCGTTCGATTCTCAATCTACAGTTGCTTTTTCTTTTATTTCCTTCCATCTTGTGTTTTTGCAATACAGACAGACTATTGAAAATGAGTCTTCTCTCCCTAAAACACGAAGTCCCCAGAAATAAGCAACACCCAAGGATTGTGTAAAACTGAGAGCTTTGGCTCTGCAGAAGGAAAGAAGAAAAGCATTTACTTGCAGAAGCAACATCCATCTCACAGTCAGGTGTCTGTGCTGCAACTGACTTGTGTGCTAAATCTTTTCCTTGCTCAGATGGTTTACTCTGGGGGAAAAAAGTGCCTCTCTGAGCCAAGGTGCAGGCAGCGTGGGATGGGGCAAGAGCAGCAGCGATGAGGGCTGCCTCACTGAACGGATGATGATTAGGGTTGTGTTTATGGGAAAAGTTGCAGAAACTCTCAGGCCTGATCTCTCTGCCTTTGAACTTTTGGTTATTCTTCAGTGAGGAAAAGAAATGTCCTACTGGTCTATATATTTCATTCGTTTTTTTTTTTTTTTTGTAGCTGCCATTTATGATGTACTAAATATGCTAATCTGGTCATTCTGAGAGTTGTGGCAATATACTGCCCAGGGATGGAGACTCTTCTGCTGTTTTACAGTCTGTGCTTTTGAGGTGTCTGATTTCCCAGATTAGGAATACTGCAAATTAAATGTGATGCCTATTCAGTGTCATCCGGTACAGTTTTCTTGCTTTTTCTGTGCCACTGAGCTTCTACCCCATCTGTAAGTGCAGGTTAAGAAGCAGGGAGAATTGTGGTACTTGGCAGAAATACTGATGACAGAACAGTGCATTTCTTTATTCACGATTCCTTACAAATTACTGATTGATTTTGAATAGCTTTGCATGTTGAATTTTAAAAAAATGTCTCACCATATGGGAAATATGAGTTGAACTGCTGTGTTGCAGAAAACTCTGGTGAACATATCAGGGAAAATAGAAGCGTTTGGTCTTTGAAGATTTTTGGGGGGGCGGGGGGGATGGACAAATTTAATCTGAATCTATTGTAATTAATATTTTCCTTGTTCACCTCTGTAGTTCTGCAACCTCAGATCAAATATGTGATATTGAATTTCTGGCCCGGCACCACTGTTCAGATGTGATCTGAGATGGCATATCTGCAGATACCTGCACTTCTGACTTTCCTACAGCTGCTTGTCAGGTCAGGATACACCATATGCCATGGCAGAATTGTCTCATCTCTTTGCTGGAGATGATAAGTCAATTGCATAGTTTTTGCTATGACTTTTGACTGACGACAGAGCTGTCTTGGAGAGAATGTACCATTCCTGGTACCTGAGTTGACATATTCAGAGTATATTCCAATATCTCTATGTATCACCACACTGTGCCACAAACCCTGCTCTCCCCCCAACCCCCTTAAAATAATAGATTTGCAACATCTGGCGGGGCAGTTGCCACTTTATTTCCCCAGATGCAAAAAGTGGCAGCAGTCCAAGAAAGATCCAGTTTACTTTAACATGCTCATGAAATTCTTCTGTACTCTACTTTTCAATATTCACAGTGCATCTTTCAGCTATTTGTGAGTTTTAGCTTCAAAACACTCCTGTGAAGTACAAGCTCTGTGTCCTAAATGGAGAATCAAGGCATGGGCCAGAACAACATGAAACCTGCTGGTAGACACAAACATGTCTGAACTCTCTTTGTTTGTGGTGCTGGTTAGCTGGCAGGTGTCTGTGCCTTGCTGTACAGCCGAGCTCTAAGAACACAGAGACTATAATATCATGACTCAAGTCCCAGTGCCCAGCCAAGGCTTCTCTGCCAGACCATACTGCTTAAAAAACTTATGGCAAACCTACTTTCCTTAAAATTTCGTTAAGGAGCTGTTCTCCTTCACTAGGAATTAATGCAGCTGTAGTTTCTACAGCTTCCATTGCAGTTGTGTTTGTGTTCTCAAACCCCTGTGGAACATGGCTAAGGATTTCCCACCTTCCCAGTGCTCCTGGATGGAGCTTTCTGTCTACAGACGGGCTACGAGGGATCATGGGTGTGGTAAGTCATCCCTCTGAATTGCCTGGGTGACAGCAAGAACTACTGATGACAGCCTGATTTAAAGTTGTCTGTAATATAATGAGCATAACCATAAGTAGAGGAGAATTAGCCAATTACTGCTGCTTAGGGATTGCTTTGTGAGGTTACTCCGAATGAATTGTCTGGGAGCTGGATTAGCTTCAGGTGCCACCAAGGGACAAGTGGTTAATTGTAATGAGTTTTTGTGTTATGCCACTCCCTAACAATAAGGTTGTTCTTAGGAATTAGGCATGATACATGTCAGGAGAAGGTGTCCATTATAAATAGAGGCTGGAATAAACTCAGGCTCTGGTAGTTTATTATTAGAGGTAGCCTAGAGAGATAACAGGAGAAATTTCAGTATATTTAACAGATGCTTATCAGTCACCACCGTGGAAAGTGTTACGAAAACTTCTAAAGAAGGGAGGGTGTCCTCTCTCTACACCCCCCACCTCTGAAGGCTCAGTGTGTGTGTACATAAACCCAAAACATATAAATGTCCCAGTTGACATGCTGTGTTGTGACAAGTCATCTCAGATTGTGTCAATCATATTGCCTTATGCTATATTAAGTGACATACTATAATGTGATTGATACAACATGAAATGACACATCATTGTACAAAATATCATCTGGAAAATTTAGGAAACTACCGAGGAGCAGAAGCTGACTGTGGCCTTTCAAGTTTTGAGGCAGGAAAACTAAAGAAGTAAAAGGAACTCCTTGGAATCAGACCTGCTGCTGCCATTGAGAATAAGGTCAAGTGTGCTCTACTACCTGAATGTTTTCATGGGTAATTAGTGGGTCAGTTTTAAAAAATGCTCTTATTCCTTGGGGACTGACACGTATCTGTGGGTCTGAATTGAATTTATCTGAACCACTTGGCACATCATTAATCGTTAGTGTATCTGCACCATACAAACAGGGCTGCAAGCTAAATGCAACCAGTTTCAGTTCAGGGAAAAAAAAAAAAAAAAGCCCTTTCAAAACAAAACCAAACCCCCTCCATCTCTCCATCTGGATTCTGCTATCCTCCCATGCCTTCTCTTTTTTCTTTTTCTATTTTATTTATTTAGTAGCTGCAATCTCAAATACTGAGATGTCTCTAGACCCCATCACAAAATCCAGTGGGGTCTGGAGTGTCCTATTGTAGCACCCCTGAAATGCAGTGGCATCAGTGGGCTCACCAGTAAGTGCTGTGGAGCAGCTTCTCCTTGGCAGCAATGGCACAGGGCTTCCTAATCTTTGGACTTGACTTGAAGCTGTGGGTGACAGTATTTTGAGAGGATCCTCCCCCAAAGGTACATGGCATGGCCTCTTACTCTTGCCCCTGTAGGCACCTAAGCAAACTAAGCTTGGTAGTATGTTGATAGTATTGTGTTATACTGAATGCTGGAGCAAGTAGAAATTTCATGGAAAGGAGAATTTCTCTGAAATGAGAGCTTTAAAGTGAACAGGAACTCTTGAATTAGGTTTGCTTCAGTAGATTCTTGCTTAATGGGATTTAGAGGTTGCTTTCTCATGCTTGCTGGGAAAAATGGGCCAGGGACAAAAATTTAAACCTCATTTGGTGCTGCCAGCAGGTAATAAAATATAGAATAAAGCCAAACATTTTGAACATGAAAAAAAACAACAATTGGCTATATATCTTTTTATCGTACTAGAAAATGGTATAAAATGGATAATAGTCAGTTTTTCAGTAACCTTTTTATTTTAACAGCCTCTCATCCCTTTCCTTCTAGTGGTGGAGACTAAGGTTTTTCCATGATGGAGAGATAATAGTGATAATTTGTTCTTTCCAGAGACAGAATGGTTGTGTTGGAGATATTTTTGCTGCTTTCTGAGCCTTATTCCCCTCTGCTTTGAGGATAGGACAAGGAAAACACACAAAGAAAGACAATGAAGTCAGGGGAGCTATTTCTCTGTTTGATGCTGACTTTTACGTACAACTTCATGCTACATGGAGACACAGACAGACTGTGGTCTTATTCCAGGCCAGTTTTGGTCTGCTTTGGGCTGTTTAACATTGCCTTTTCTAAGATGCAATTTACAGCAGCCTTAGGAAGTCCAGTAAAGCTGTTCTTAAACAAAAGAGAAAAGCAAGAGAAATTAAAATTTAAAAAACAAGTAAATTAAAAAAAAACCAAAAAAACCCAAAAACACAAAAAAAGCATACCACAAAAAACAGGAGGGAAGAGAGAACCATAAGGAAGGCCATTGCAGAAGATTCTTTCATGTGCCATTGCAGATGTCCAGAGTTTAGCCAGTGTTGGGGAAAGTGCTGAAACCATCTCTCTGGGACACAGGAAGCCCAGCAGTGTCACAGGGAAACCTGCCCAGTTCTCAGTGCAGCTATTTGAAGAAATTGCAAAAGTATTAATATTTGTTTTGCTTGTGGTTTATATTAACTGATAGAAGTAACTTGACAGATTGAAATGGGTCTTGTACATTCCAGTAAAGTAGCTTGCATCTGTCTGGCCCAGGATGGATTTGGTTTGTGACCATGCAATTTAGCCGAGAAATGAGATCTACAGAGGTTACAGAAGCAAGGTATTTAAGTTCATTTAAGCTTTAAATGGTTGTCTCTAAATCTCCCGATGTGTCTCTAGCCAGCACTGAACACAGAGTAAATTGGGACCTTCCATAAACTTCTTGCAAGGAGATACAGTCTTTGGATATAGGTGTATATACAGTATTAAATCTTAGTAAAATCCGTTTGAATGCTTGCAGGCTTCTGAGGCAAATTTATCAAGTCAGTCCAACACCAGGTACCATGTAGCTGGATACTCCTAAAAATACTTGCAAGTCCAAATAGTTTCACAGTCTTTGACTGGAACGTCATTGCTAATTCAATACTCAATATTATCAGTCCCCTGTTAAAAAAAAAAAATCAGTTATCTGGAGAAGGAGTGGGAAATATGCTGAATAAGCAGTCCTGTGGCCGGAATTGTTACCAGCAATTAAGCAAAATGGAACCTGGGAAGACTATGTGGATAATTTGTGAACTCAGATACTTAAATATACACCCAGTTTAGTAAAATAAATCCAATTGCACCACAGATAGTAAAAACAAAGAAAATCCTAAAGCAGGCTGCTTTTTTCCTTAACCCACACCTGAAGAGGAAGGGGATGGGGGAGGGAATAAAGAGGTGCCACATCTGTTTGAATTTGGAAGTAAGTGCGATCTTTCTTATTTTATCCAAATTTTTTCCAAATTAGCAGTTCCTGTTCTGTAAATGGTAATGCCCTCATGGTCAAAGCACAGCACAGTGTTTGCATTGATGTGTTGTGTAGTAATGCTGAATGTAGAAAGTCATTAGTCATTCATAATAAAAGGCAAAAGAGTGAGAGAGGGTACAGGGCACCTTACAGAATTTGAACTGCACAGTGCTACAGCCAATTTCTCAGCTGTTCTAAATTGGCAAACCCCAACAAGCTGTAAATTGTGCATTTTAGAAATATGGTCTTTGTTTCTTTTTGTTTTGCTCATGCAAAATGTCTAGTGGTTTGTAGCAGCTAGTCCTATTTGCTCAGTAATCGGATGCCCGTGTGAACTAATTTAATAAATGGATATTGTCTTTTGTGATTTTTTTTCTTCTCTGCACGTCAGTGCTCTTTTTCTGAATGGAGTTCAATTATTATTATAGCATATATTACTATGGATCATTTTACTGCTCAATCAATACACATATCTGTACAATAAATATTGACTTTGCTTTAATGTTCTACAATGTTCACTACGTCAAGATTCCTTCAGTCAGAAGCCACCCATTACTGCTTGTTTCTAACATTTCCTGTCCACTCAATGTGAAAAAATTTGCTGCTCAAGCTTCTCTTCTGCCCTGCTTCCAAAAGATAAATGAAGGTAAGCTCAGTGCCCTCAGATTAATGGACTAGGCAGGATGAATCAGACTCTATTCTTCTAACTCTTGTATGTGTCATTTTGTGCTTCTGTACTTTATTTGTCCTTCCAACCATTTTTTATCTCATCTGTTAGAATTGGTAGGTAATTGGGATCATGTCTTGAAGTGTATTTCTACAGAGCACAGCACATCAGGGCTCAGATTTCACTTATAACTCACCTAACAATGCTAATACGTAGGCTGCTGTGGAACAGTGAGAAACCCGTGTTAGAAGACGCAGCACACACACAGACACATGGATGAAGGGAGGTGAGAACAGCATGGTTTTGTTATTTCTCTCCTGTGATGTCTTCAAGAGTAAAGGAACTAAGGGAGAGATGTGCCATAAGCCAGTGTTAAATGTTATACTACCAGCAGCATAAACTATCAGTGGTAAGAAAAATTCAGCATCTTTTATAGTAATCAGAGGCAGATTTCCCCGTTATTCTCATGCAAGCGTACGGACTTCAGTGGGCGCTGGCAGTGGTGTCTGGCTTGGCATGTTCAGTGAAACACATATGGCTAATCATTGAAGTCTGAAAACACTGGATCATGATTCTGTCTGTGTTGTGAAAGGCATAGTGAGAGTTACTCGAAAACTGCATTCAAGTTGAAAAAAATTGCCACTTTTGGTGTTTCCCATCTGGGACAATATTTTCTTATTTACCAGCAAGTAATCATAATATCTGTCTGGCATATGTACCATGTTAACACAAACACATACGTGTATCTGCATGTGTATGTATCTACATTCCACCTTCTCTATTGTACAGTATGGCATCAGGTCAGTAACAGCTATGGAAAATCATAATCTGTTTACACACAAACGCATGTGTGTTTATGTTCGTGAGAGGAAAAAGTAATTCAGATTGCCTGATCTTCTACGTTCCTGGCTCCCTCTGCAGCCTGGGCATCGAAGTAATTGTGATGATGTGAGGGCGGTATCTACAGTAAGAGATTAAACATAGCCCAGAGTCACCAAGTTGAAACTGGACTTGAAAAACAAGTGTGTTTAAAATTGCTAGAACATCACCGGTACCTTGGGAATCCTGTTCCTAGGTGGCTGCTGGAGGAAATGCACTGGCACTCGAGGCCAAAGGGAGATGTCTTGCTTAGTTGAGGATTTTGGGGCTAGCAATCCCACTGGCACAGTTTCTCAAGTCTTTCTCATCTTCTGGCAACATTTAAGGTTCAATATCCTGGACACCTGTTGTTCCACCATTGCTTATAGTTGCTGTGTTTTTGTTGCTCCTAGCTTTGAATTGTCACAGTTTTATGTAGGCTGCATTTAGGTGAAGCTAATGCCTCTGAGTGAACAGTATTTTGTACCATTATCATTCATTTTCCATATACTTCTCATGTGAAAAATACTAGTGAACTAGTAATTAATTGTTACTATTGATGAAAATGATTGCTAGTAAGTTTTACAGGGGTGAAAAAAATGAAGTTATTAGTAATGTCTATATCATAAAGGACCTGGCACTGGAGACAAGAAACCAAATGTTATGCCACTTTTTCAGAGCTGAAAGCTCTTATTTCATTGCATCAGTTATTCATTATCATTTATAATAATTCTAATCAAAATATTGCACTGGGGAGGGAAGCTACCCAAAATGGTTCTAGTGAGATCTGATGAGTTCAAATGAGTGTGTTTTTGCACACCCATATCCATTATAAAACCCACACTCTGTTCTTTCTTAAGGCTTGGAAGAAAGACTGCAAAGATTTCTGGAGATTCCTGAGTTAACCAGGAAATACCTCTTAAAGTACCTTGTTGATCTCATCTCTTGATCTGACATTCAGCTCATAGCATCTGTCTCTGGCCACCACTCTTGTTCTTAGTTAACTTTATAAGGCATTTTGACTGCTCTCAGCTTTTGTGATCTCTAGTTCAAAGGGTTCAGAACATTATTACAGCATTTATTGCTGGGACATCATTACCTCTTGCCCAAGTGACAAGCTGATAGGGACCGTATCAAAAACAATATCAGGAAGCACGTTTATTCATCGTGCCACAGAGAAGCCCCAGGTTCCTTTTCTTTTCCTTTTAATTTTATGACATTCCACTCCAAGGATGATCAGATTATTCTCTGCTCCCAGAAGCACATTTTGAACTCAGTCCTCTTGAGTTTTGGCATTATCTAATTTCTTTTTTTGTAGGCAATGCTGATCAAATACTTCCTTTTAACCGAACTTTGCTAACATTGATGCTCAGAATCTGGGAAGATATTTATGTTTTCCTAAGGCAAATGAAATTCCATGGACTGTTTCTTCCTTCATAAAGCAAAGGCTGTCTGAGTTAATATCTCTTCTGAGCACCAGAAAAAGTGCTGACCCAGCTGGGGGCACTGGGATTCAGAGCTGGGTCCTCAAGAGCAGATGGTTTAACAGGCTAGTCCATTAATCAACTCTGCTTCCNTGCTGGGTAAGAGAAATGTAACTTCTTTTCTTTTTTCAAGAGATGGCATCTGATGTGTGCGTGCCATTGAATTTTATATTATATTATATTTCTGTTATTTACAATTATTGAGCTAAAATGCAACAGATGCTTATGAGTGGTTAAACTAAATTCTTTGGTAAATATGCTGAATGAATCCCATACATTTTCAAGTGCTTTGAATGCTTCTCCATGTAAAAAGAGAATTTGTTTTAGGTAGACAGAATAATCCAGTCCTGGGATTTACTGGTTAGAGGTAAGAAAAGAGTCAGCTAACAAAATCTTTAACACAAGTCAGACAGGTAGAAGAGTCCCAAAGCCTCTTAATACACATAACCTAAAATGAATTACTTTCATTTCTGGTTAAGCCCCTGAATACTTGTATAAATGCTTGAAAAGAAATGAAAAAATATTGAGGGAACAGAACATTTCTATTTCTTCCTGTGAAAGATCTTTAACTGAAGGGGAATGCATTCCTGCCAGGCGACCTGTAGAAGTAAGCTTGTGTGTGATAATTCCTTTACATTCGCAGCCAGTAGCTTGCAGACCCAAGGGATGAAATGCTATTTTAATTTGACTTTGTTCTCTGTAACCCCTCTGCATACTAACTCTGTGTTTGAGTGCCTAGAAGTGTGCTGTTCTAGGGCAAAGTTGGGTGGTGCTGTGGAAACTTGTGTGAGGAGTCCCATGTGAAACAATGTTAAATGGTACTTCCAAAAAAATTATTGATATAATTTTATTATTATAGTTTTCCAGCATAAGGGTTTAGAGTTGGTGAAAGGCAGTGAATCAACTTAATTTTGGAGGCAGTGACTCCATCAGCTCCTCAGCATGCACTGTCTGTCCAGCCCACTCGCTTCTTGCAGAGGAAATACCTTTCCAAGAACGAGAAGTCTCAAGGATGTCCACATATTTGCTCTCTCTGCACACACAATGTCATGTGGAATAGCAAGTGAAGGGATTCCAGCTGGTATTATCTGCTGTTATCTTTACCTGCTCAAAAGGAGCTACTCAAGATTACCCAGCAAGCATCAGTTAGTGTATCTTTTAAGTCATTGATAATGAAGAGTGAATTGGTCTTGGTGATCGTACAACCCTACGCCACATTTACACATTTAATCCACCCCCAATGAAGCTTTTTGTAGAGACATGAGTATCACTGTTCATCTTCTCCATCAAAATGCAAATCTCCCATATGTCAGATGATGCAATATACATGGTTGACATTCTCCACAGTCCAAGGGGCAAGAGGAAGAGCTGTGCAAAAGTGTGGGCATATTTATCTCCTGGTGTTAGGAATAAAACTGTGCGCAATTGAGGTAGAGAAGTAGCTCTTTCCTAAAGTCTGACCACCTCAGGAACCTTATCAGTCTTTGTTGAATACGTGTGGATCCTCAGCTTCTAACTCAGGCACCTGCAGTTGATAGAAACTCTCATGAGTATAAATTGCCCAGTCCTTGTTAGAGCCAGAGTAGACTGCACCACGTCGCCCAAGCCTTAGTGCGTTAGTAGCTGTCTGCTCTTTTATAACTACCCTTAGACTGAGGAGAGCTGCCATCTGAATGAATAACTGGAGTTCATTTCTCAGAGTAACCCTGTGCCACTGGACATAGTTTCTGTCCAATATTTTCAGTCTCCTAGACTAAAGATGTGCAAGGCTTCATATACAGCTGTTAATAACAGACCGACTACTTGGGTCTCTTTTATATTCAAAATAGATGAAAAGTAGCTCAACAGTTGTCTGCAGTTTCCTCATCACTGCAAGGCTGAACTAAGGTACTCTAGGTTTCAGGCAATAAATTATGTCAGGCCATATCATGAGCCAAACTCACCTTGAAGGGCAGGAAGTGAACACCTGACAGACTTCAGTGAACATGTAGTCCCTGTATCAGATGTCAGTTTGACCCAGAATATATTTGGGATTGTTTTAATCTCTCCTATTTCATTTTGTTTCCTTTTTCTTTCCAGTCTTTCTCCATGGTTCTGCAGAACAGAGATGAACTGTAGAAAGCTTCTAAACTCAAGAAAGAGATTAAGCAGATGGAGATTTTTGAAAGATGGTGTGGTTAGGAGGGGGTAGGGGACAGCGTCTGGGATCAGAATGCTACTTGATGCATGAGCACTTTGCTGCTGCTGGAGTTTTAGCCTGTCATTCATCGTTGAAGTGTTCTGTCTGAGAATATGAATAAAATTAGACAAACATGTATGAGGAACTTGGGATGGAGATAAATGCCTTAACACGTGAAGTGCAAGAGGTACACTAGGTAGTTTTAGACTCAGAAGTTCAGCTTGCAGAAGGAACACAAACCTCCTGAGAGGTAATGGATGGAATAAATTGTGACCCTTCTGAATGGGTGCTCTATAGAATGAGTGGATTTGCATGGGACACCTTGCCTCTTAGATCCTTGTGGGATATTTCCTTTGTTGCTATGAAAATGAGTCCAAGCCTACCTAAAATAATCTTCTCAACTGACCTGCTGAACACTAAGTATAGCTGGCATGTATGAGCTCTTCCTTGGAGGCTGCTTAGTAAGGGTTCTTGTGTGAGTGCCAAAAAGGTAATCCAGCTGACAGGAGGTGAGAATCTTAACCTGTACATCAGGGGGAAAAGAAAATATTCAAGAAAACTATTTGCATAAAACATTTCTTTAAAAACATGGTTTAGTGTTGAAGCATAAAGGAGGCTTCTCCATTGACTCAGATGGCAACAGTCTCTCTCAGTCTTTAGAGAGCTTGAAGCCTTTGCCAAGAATGTCCTGAAATACCATTCCCACTACATTATGGTGTGGGATTTGCAGCACTGTGATGCCATGGTGGAGACTGCTTCCTCTCACTGGCCCCTGGAAGCCAAGATTGTGAAGAAACTAGGCAGAAATCTCAATTTGGGTCAAATGACCTGTGTAATTTTAATATTTACAACAGATTGTAGAAAACCATATACTAATGACTTTATATTTCCTTAACTTGGAGACAGCCAAAGAGTATTTGTATTTGAAATATGGCATGAAATATTCCCAATAGCTGTCCTAAATAAACAGAAGTGTTTGCATTACCTTTTCACCTGTAGCAGATTAAAGTGCTCCTTAGCCATTGGTTGTGAGTGAAACCAAGATCAATCTCTATAACTCTACAAACCATTGTATAAATATGTTCTGAGTGTTTTTATACATTAATCACAGAAGATTATGAGGGACATGCCATACTGTGCGTATTTCTTGCAAGCAAAATAGAACTGTCTGCAATTCTCATTGCAAAATAATGGAATGGACTGAATCATAAAAAAAAACATACAGGAAAATCTGCTATTTCAGGACAGCTGTTCAGTATTTTTGGACAGCTGACACTTTTTTTTTTTACAAAAATAAAGCATGAGGGTTTTTTTTAAACTAGAAATAGTGAGCCAAATTCATTAAGGGGATAATTTCAATTCGCAAAATAGATCATTTCCTTTCTTCCCAAATCTTGCTGAGCAAGCAACATTTCTTATTGCTATTCCCTAGAACTTTTTTTTAAGTTTCCACATTCAGGCCCAGCAAAAATGTCCCATTTTCAGACATAAATGACAAAGAAGAAGAAAACAGCTTGCTACAGTTGTAGCACCATGTGCTGTGACTCTCTGAGCTCTCTCAATCCATCACTTCAGACACCACCATGGTGGCTGGACAGCAACCTGTGTAGTGAAGGGAACCTTGCTGGTAATACAAGCAAGTTTTGCACTGTCGTCTAGTGTGTGGAGAAGGTCAGGAGTGGAGACCACGAGTATAAATCATTGTGGTTCAGGTTAGAATCTATCCTCTAGCAGGTAAAATTTTAAAAATAGATTGATCTGTGAAAATTCATGCTCATTAGAATAATTTCTTGAAGATGTTAATTTTGTGCTTAGTTAGATATGAGGGACTTAGATCTTGAGGGATATGTTCAGACCCAGCTTGACTATTTGTATTGCTGTTTTGGTGAAGATATTTGGTATGTTGACTTACCTGTTTTCCTCCCATTCTCTGTCACATTTAGAGGGTTTTTTTTGGTTCAGACAAGGCAGAGGCTCTCCTTTTGTGCAAAAGAGAGGGAGGATGGCAAATCAAATTCCTGAAAATAGGTCTGCTTAGAAATGGGTTTTTACAGTGTAAGAAGGACCATCAGTTAGGAGGGTCAAAACATATTCTTGCAGAAATTTTGTCACCTTAGATCTATACAAAAGTGGTGTCAGTTTTTTGCCATGTAATTGTATCTAATGCTACAGGGGTATAAGGTCTTAACTGAGCTGTGAGTCTCTATGAATATACAGGTCATATTGTGGGGGGAAAATGAGAAGAATGAGACCTGAAATGTCGAATTGAAAGGTCTGAGAGAAACAAGGTGCTGCAATTTCCCCCTGTGGGCCAGTAGTTTGTTCTCTTTGTGTCCTGCTCCTTCTTTCCCTCTTTCACATGCCACCCAATCATTACCTCAGCCAGCAGAGTTATGCTACATTGCATTACTGTACTGTCAGCAGCATGTGGGCTATTACGATTGCCACAGTGCTTTTATGAACTGAATCTTGGAGACTGCAGTCCATGTCTGTTACTAGAATGTGCCTCACACAGCTTCTAACCAAATGCTTTCAGAATCAGATAATTAAGCAATATGGAAACGCATGTTTAAAGGGAAAAACACATGCAAGGTGGTTTTCTCAGTGTCCAGTTCTGCAAGGTAATAAATGTGTCTAAGTACCCCCTGCTCCCTTCAGGTCATGGGAAGTTGAGGGTACTCAGCACCTTTGAACATCTGTCTTTAGCAGCCTGGGTAGCACATTGCATGATTTCTTCACACAGTTGCTCATAACATTATTGTGGTGCCTGGACAGGCATGCTTGTACAGAAGCTCTTGACAAGTTGGGTTTTTTTTTCCTTTAGGAAAGCCCATTGAAGGTTCACAGTCTAATTCTTGCTTGCAGGCTTCCTCAAGGGCAAAAAAGCTTCCCATCTTTCAAATAGTTGGAAGGTGAATCCTACCAAGTGCCTCTGATTATTTGGTTTGGCACTCAATTTCGTAATAAAACCTTTGCGGAAACTGAACCCTCCTTTGGTCAGTGCTCTTTTTCGTCCCATCAGAGGCCTCCCTGTTCTTTTAAGGTTATAAGTACAAAGAAGGAATATGGATAAAGGCTGAGGGAAAAATATTGATATTACTAATGAAGGAGATGTAGAGAACAGGTTTGAGTGTCATTGCCATAATAAAATTGAAAGCCTTGTAATTTCATGGGTTTCAGACAAAAAATATTCTTTTTGCACAGTAGTTTCCTCTGTTAGTTAAGGCATGGCAAATGTTGTAGACCTCTGGAATCTAAGCACTGCAGGGAAAAGGGTGGAAACAACTTAAGCACAATAGGAGAAAGCCATGTCTGGTGTAGGTGATAAAGTTTGAGGAACACTCAAGATAAAATTGCAGAGTGTACATCATGACTCTGAATCTTCTACAGAACAGGGATGAGGAAGAAAATGATAGAAGGGCAAAAATA
Organism: Pachycephala philippinensis; assembly: GCA_013397055.1. NCBI lineage: Eukaryota > Metazoa > Chordata > Aves > Passeriformes > Pachycephala > Pachycephala philippinensis. Next base: position 121,823 of record VWZT01016380.1, on the reverse strand, counting down.
ATATAGACCAGTTGCAGTGTACCCTTCCGGGCCTGGAAGGAAAATAAAAATAATCCTTGCTACACAGCAGCCTTTCCAGTAGAAAAAAATCGATGCAGGAGCCTCTCTTCACCCATTTATTCTACCATTTACTGCTTTCTCCAGAGCAAAACCATGCTATGGTGAAGCTGAATGTGACTTTGCAGAGCTCTTAGGTTGACTTTCCTTGTTCATGAGATAGTATCAAGATAAGATGCAAACTAGAAGAGCAGGAGAAAGAAATTGCATGAATAAAACTAATGTCTGGTGAGAATAATGGGCTTGCCTGAAGGGGATTTTGTGGTGTTGGCATTGGTCCTGGCCATAATGTTGTATGATACTGTAGTTTCCTTGCCTTTGTACTAAGGTGTTATTTCTGTGTGGCTCAACAGATGTCATAGGTGTTGTAAATCTGTTTGAAAGGTGTCCAAGCACATTTGTAGGCGGTGTCCAAAGTAAGCTACAGTGATGGGCAGTTCTTTGACTACCTGTCAGAATTATTAGAATTTACTACCTATTACTACATGGGTGAATCACAGTCCAAAGCCCTTATAAATTATTTAGATATAAATTCTTAGTATTAACCATGAGCAAAAAGTACTATCTGATGCTTGTTTTTTAAACTGTTCATTTGAAAATATTATTAGCTTCTTTTACAAACTGTAAGCCCCACCACAGCCAGCCATTTGGTTTGGTTAAAGCACTTTGCTGGAGCGTATGAAGATGCTTTGCCTTAGAGGGATTTTATTATAAGATGTCTTTCTGGTATGGGTTATATTCAGCATCAATTTAATATCTGCCATATTCCTATCAGAAGGGTAGGAGGAGTGGAAGGACTCCACTAATCCATCTAAACCAATAATACTTTTTTGGCCTTAAAATCTAATGATCTAATTCAGTGCTTTGTCCTTGTGATCTGAACACTTCTGCAAAGACATTTTTCTCTTGTAAAACCATTTTTTCCCACCTGGATGTCCTTGCGTAAGGCTTTAAAGCCTAGGGCTGCTGCGCCAGATGAGAGCTGCAGATTGCAACCTTGGCCTGTCCTGGATGTTTTTTGTGTCTGACTCTTGACTTTGTCCTGAGCAAGACACCCATCATGTTGCAGAGGATTCCCAGCTTCAGCATGTCAGATAGTGCCAGTAATAATTATAATCACTAAGGTCCACAGAAAAGGGGTTAAAAGGAGATACTGTAAACTTGGACAACCTCGCTACTATTTCTGAGGGCTAGATTTATTCTCCGGACTACTTCAGTCTCCCCCCAGAGAGTTCATTGTGTAAGTCAGTATGACAGATTTATCCATGCTCACAGAGATGGTGGCTGTTTTCTCACTAGGCAGGTGGAAGGAGAAAGCCGCATAAAGACAGCTGCCAGCTGAGAGGTTACAGTTGAACTCATGCCATGAAATGGCCATAAATTATAAATCTTCCAAAGAGTTACAGCTTCTGCTCTTATTTCTGTCCTGTCCTAAATTTCTCAGTTGCACTTCTATTTATTTTAGGGGTGTTATTATTGTCTGCAAAGGTTGCCGAGTGATAGCTGGGCAGAGTTTCACCCAAAGAGCATAGCCCCTAGCCACTGATCACTGACGTTTCACTGAATCCTCACCGTTGTACTCCCCACACTCGCACTCTCTATATCTGATGCATGCAATTGCACTTGGTATCAACCCATTTTCCTTTCATGGCCTTAAGTTATGCTCTCATTGGGAGTATTATCAAAGCCACCCCAGGCAAGTAAAGCCAGTTACTCAGGGGTAATTTGGGAAGTGCTGTAGATGATGAGACTGGATATGCTCATTGGAAGTCCATACCAACCCTTGGAGCTGTTCAAAGGCCTGCCCTTGATGTCAGTGGGATTAGGCCCTGGGGGCACAATCTTGCATAGTGAAAAAATGTTTCTGCATGATTCAGAGCTCTGAAATCATGTTGCTAGGTGTAGCAGGAAGCATGTAGAGGCTTGATTTCAACTGGTAAAGATCAGCGGAGCTCCTTTGAGGAACTGGCACTCAGCACCTTGCCTGATCATGCTCATCACTCAGCAATTTTTTTTTTTCCTGGTAGCATCTGTGCATATCCTTCAGTATTGACCCCTTTTGAATACTTGCAGACTAAGTTTAGAATAGTCATTCTAAACTTCTACGAATAGCAGCTGCCCCATTGCTTCTCCAAGTACTGTCTATTCTTAGTGTAGCCAAATTCCCCGCAAATTTTTTTTGGGCCTGACTTTTTAGCTTAAGTGAGTGTCATTGACACCATCTCCCTCCAACATTAGGTCCACTACTGCTGTTTGCTATTTCCATTTGTATGATATACATGCTGTAGGCCCAGTTTAATTACTGCTTCTTCACTGGAGCAGAAACACGTGTACTCAGATGGATGTTTGTGAGCAATTCCAGTGGCATCGATGGAAGTGTCATATGCTTAAAGCTGAGCTGGTGTGTGTGGGACCAAGCCCTTTAGGATCTGTAGCTTTTGTGGACCAAGGTCACTGATTTTTCAATTCAATATTAATTCTCTATGTCTTTGGTAAGGCTTCTGTTTTCTAGATCTGCTTAAAAAGTAGTTCAAAGGTAGAAACACACACGGAAAACAGTTCCAAGTACTGCAGCTGCAACAGGGGATTTGAGATACCCTTTGGGGAAGTGTGGTGGCCACACTCCTCAGAAGTGTTCCTCAGGAACATTCCTTCACAGGCACCCTTTATGTCACAGGCTGACTTGGCAAAAAGCAGGTGGTGGAAAGGAAACCAGGCATGTAAGAAGGAAGCAAAGAAGACTGGCCTTTTTATTGCTAGTAAAACTCCCTTTACTGCCAGAAAGTCTTTGAAGCAAAAATACCAGCTTTCTGGGTGGCATCCACAACCTGATTTTAGCTTTAACCATATGGTAGAACAGCGTCAGATTTCTCCCAGCACATGCAGCTTCCCACCAAGTGCTTTCCAGGTTCTAAGCATCTGCAGTATTTCTTCCTCTCTCCCTTGGATTTTGGGATACACGTTTGTTCTTGCAATTTTTTTTTATTTTTCCAACATTCCATTTTCTTGATCACCAGCACCAGTATGATCTTGATTTTCTTAAGCACTTCTCTTTCTCCTCTGGGAAATTTATGTCTCTTTCTGGCATCTGTCCCCTCTCCTCTCTGCACATTCAGGCGAAGAATTAATTTCATTTTTTTCCCCTTAAACAATGCCCTTACTACTTATGTCAATAAATTACTCTTGCCATTTTTAAGAGGCCCTTCTGTCTCCTTCACTGCCCTCTCCTTCTGTATGTACTTTAAAAATGTCTTATTTATCTTAACCCCTGCTGTGATCTTTCTCTGCTCAATTCTCCATCTTTGTCTTTCTTAAAATTTTTAAACTGTGCCTTCTGATCTTTACACTCTACTGCTAAACCCCATATTTGATACAGAAATTTTTTACAGAAGTTATTTTCTTAACTATAATTAATCCCACTGAATCACAGGATTCACTGTAAGCACCTTTTTCAGTACTACTCTTACTTATTTGAGATTAGCAGTGTATGTTTGTGTTTTCCTGCTTGCCATTCTTGCCTCTCTTTTTTCATACTTGGTAAAACAAAATTAAGGTCATCATCTATTATGTTTTATAATTTTTTAGGGTTAATTTTTCTGCTCAGTCATTAATTGTAAACCCAATTGCATTACAGATACTGTTATTTAGCAGCTTTTCCATTCAGATCTCAATCTGCAAGTCATTTGAATGGTGCTTCAATGTGTAAAGGACGGTGTGTGATAATAGAGTATCTTCTTCTGTGCCTCAGATACCAAGAAAGTCTTTTTAAGATCAAAAAATGTCCCTTTTTTTTCTGTATGCAGTACCAGGAAGAGAAGGACTCTGATCCCACAGGAAAGACTGAAGATGCAAGTGGAGTGAAAAGACTTGTCAGGGTTACAGTCTTGTTCTCCACACAAGACGGTGAATAGCTTTAAAACTGAATGCTTATGATAATTCACCCTTATGGACTTAGGCTTTCAAAGGGCAGGATTATCCAAAGGACCAGAGAGAGAAAGGAAAAAAGTGATCTGTCCAAGGTTGCTGAGATCAGGCACCATGGTGTAAGTCTGTGGAGTGCCAGGGCAGTGACCCAGCCTTTCACCTGGGGCAATAAAGGAGAAGTTTCTGCAGCCAGTTTTCCAATTCTCTCCTCGATTATGCTTGCCACTTCTCCCTGTATGCTAAGCAAGCATCTCTGGCTATGTTTCCCAAGTGTACCTAGATGATTTGGGTTTGCACATGACCCATGTAATATTCCCCAAAGCCAATGTTAGCTGCCTGCCAAGCCTTTAGGAACAAAGTTATTCTATGTGAGATCCTAGTGACACATTTTTGCAGGTATCATTTTGGTTTTGAGTGTTGCCCCAGAAGGTCCTGCTGCAGCAGGCAAACATATTCACACACTACCTTCTACGACCTCAAATGGATCTTCTTCAAAGACCTAGATTTGATATGTAGTTATCTTTTGCCTGACTTCACAGACTCATCATACCTTCTACTCTGATTCACTTTAAAACTGCCGTATATTTCTCACCTTAGAGGAGGTGCAAATGATTGAGAGGCTTAGATCCCCAGATAAGGCAAAAGCGGGTTAAAATGCTTTTCCAAGCTTTCTCAAATTTTCCAAATTGCTTGTGAAATACCATTGTGCTGCATAACAGATTCACTGGTTATCCCTGATGGCAGTGGAATCCATAGGCATTTTATCAGGTTTTAACTGTCGCAGTCCTCTCACAGAAAGATTTATATATGCTAAATCCCTAATTTACAGTCAAAAAAGAAATGGTATCCAGAATAAACACACATGGTTTTGCCCTTTACATTTGAAGAAAATATGACAGTAGATTCTCCAGTGTAATTTTAACTAGACGCTTGGTTTCAACCTGGGTCTCCCCTGATGTCTTCCAGCCGTGCGTCCCTCTGATGTAACATCTCTTATGCTGCAGCCCTTGAGTCCAGACCCAAGGCTTGGACATGGAGTGGTTCCACACCAGGCAACAAGCACCCGCTGTTCTCAAATCCATACCAGGCATCTCAAAGCACTCTCAAGCAGAAGAGGCCAATAATAGTTCATCCCTGAGAATTTTTCTTCAACCTCTGCCTCATTGTCTAAAAGAGAATTTTCTTATGTGTCTGATCAGGTGTAAACAATTTCAGAATTCATTTGGGTCATTGCTGCTGAAGTTTAGGCACCACCCTGACCTGACAGGGGTTTTGGTTATTTTTTATTTTAGTCGCCTGACAGTAATAAGGGAAACTTCCCACCCTTGTCCTGTGCATTCTCTCTTAGAACTTTTTTAACATCTCTTCAATTTCCATATGGTTGAAGAGATGCCAAAACTGAATTCAATCTCTCAGAAATCTTTTTTATCCTCTTTTTTTCAGCTGCTTTGTATTTTTCCCCAGCCCATTCCCCACTTCACCACATTAGGCACTGGGTAATTATAGAAAAACTTCATGGTGAGCATCCAGAGGACCATTTTAGATTAAATATATAATAATTCCCACACCCAAGAGCATTTAAAAAATATTAGACAAATAAAAACCTACAAAGAGCTTCTTTTCCTTCCACAAAATATAATTATTTACCTCTTCAATTCACAATCAACTGGCTGGTATAACTATGCAGCTAAGCTGGAAGTAGCTGTAGTTGCTATTTTGTTGGAATAATATCAAATTTCCTTCCATGCTTTTCATAGCTGTCACCCGGTGATATGATAGGTCCATGATTTATTGACCTACTAAAAGCACTTTCACTGACTTGTCATAATAAACTTTACTTAAAACATTAAAACATAAAACATCAACCAGTAGTTTAAACAGAGATGCCATACAAATGCTTTCAAATTTAGTTAAGCTCTGGTGCAAATCCTGGAGATGAAGATCCCAGCATAAGTTTTCTAGGAGTTGTCATGCTAGAATCTGTTGTGTTAAGTATCAGGAATTATAAATACAAATGTCTTGAAGTATGAAGCGCTGACAAGAAGCCTGGCTCCGTCTCAAACCCTCATCATTTTTGAAGGTCTTGCTGAGACCATGAAGCTGAACCCAGCTGTAGCAACCACAGCAGATTTGAATTGCCAAAAGTTGCTGGAACTTCCACTCGTACAAGTTGGTCTTGTAAGACCTGGCCGTTAGCTGCATCCCTGTTCGGTTTAGGACCTGTTTTCGTAAAGCCAGGGAAGCTGGTAATAGAGATAGCTGTGATACAGACCATAGCCCAGATCTATTCCCTGCTTGAAGATGGTACCTTCAGCTCTTTTGGTGTAGCCAGATTAATTTGTGGTCTAGTCAGCTGGGTTGTGTAGTAAGAAATAGTTCATTTAATCTGAAGTAGACATCAGTGATGACCAAGAGGAATACTCTTTCTAACTGGATGCATATATTAGCGTTTTTCCAGGATCTCTGAGTTAAGATGGGAAGATCCACATTCGTTCCAGTTCTCTTCAGGGTCAGAGTCCTGTGCAGCAGTGACAGGGATTCACAGCAAAGCACACAGCAGCAGTGGTGGTGTGTTAGAGCTGTTCAGTGTTAGCTGGATTCCCGTCGTGTGATGTGGGCCGCATTGATCATGCACTGCCCGGCTTTCTCATCAGCTTTCCTGGAAGTCTACCTGAGCATCACTTGCCAAGCTGAAGAATTTACAAGTTCTTACTTAGTGACTCTCTTTTGTTCCTAACTGGTGAGCAGTATTCTGAATTATGAAAGCCATTAAACTATGTCGAAATTGGAGATAGTTTCTCTCTTAGAACTACTTGCTTTAATAAATCCTTATTATTTGTCTTGAAAAATATTAAATAATGGGTTGGCAAGGCATGCTCTGTGTTTCCTTCTCTCACCTTTAGAATTGCTTTCTTTAATTTCTTTCTCAATGATTTTAGTTTGAGCATGCCATAACTGTCTTCAAGGCTGAATATGCAGCTTTATGAATGATCCAGAAGATGCCTAGGGATTGCTGTTTTGGTCACAGTAGTCCACAATTCAACGTATGTCCGGTTTACAGACCCTTTCGTGTTATGTGATCCATGGAATCCCGTAGAGATTTCCTGAGACACTTTAAAACTGGTGAGGAAATACTACAAGAAAGTATGCAGGTAACAAATCAGGGATCCACAAATGCTTTTGTCATCATGAGACAGCTTGAGGCTGTACATACATGTGTAAAACACTGGTGATGAAAAAATGACAGATGAATAGTTGCTAAGATGGAAATATCATGAAGTACTAACTTCAGTTTTCTCTGCCAGGAGAAAGGGTTGTTAAGATTAAATCGTTTCCATAAGAGGAAAAAGAAAAATGCAGATAAACTGTACTTTCTCTCTACCATATGCAAGTGCATAATATAATATCAATAATTATTTGTATATTAAGTTCTTCTGTACTAGTGAAATGGGAAATAGATGATTTGTTGGAAGTATGTTTGCAGTATTTTTGCTTAGGATACTGCAAACCAAAGTAGTTGTTCATGGTTCAGTTTTGTAAGACTGTCATTCTCTTTCATCTTTTGCAGGCAATGATGATCAACTGCCTGTTGCATAGGGATGCTACGGCTAAAACCAATTTGCAACCCTGAATGAAATTAATGACATTTCCATTCTGGACAGATGTCCAAACAGATGCTGGGGAGAAGGTGATAGGGATAAGTGTGTACACAGCCTGATGGCAGGAAATACTACCCATGACCTGCTAAAACACGTTTTCTCCTTCAATTGGACATGCACACACATTGCAATGTATTCTTGGAGGGTGAGTGTGTTATGCTGCTGGTGTTCATCTTCATCAGGTACCCTGTCTCTGGCAGCCAAAGTTCTTGTATTCTTTCTGGACAGAAAAGGCTTCCCTGGAGGTAAAGGGCTTAATACCCACAGTTAGATACCCACGGTTAGGTGGTGCAGATCTCTAACCTCATGCTTTGTGACCATTATACCTTCCTTTTGGTTGTCCGGCTTCAAACATTATCACCAGATCGTTAAATGTTCCCCATCCTAAAACTATCATCTTGATTAAGGAGGGTTATCAGAAAGACCCCTTTTGCCTGCTCTTATCTTGTCTCTCTTCATTCAGTCACTTTCACAGGGCTCAGGTCAGCAGTAATATTTTTATAAGAAAGGCATCATTTCATTCTCGGCATGGAGCCTAATAAATGGGAAATTTAAAATTCCCACCTGGGAACTTACTGTATTGAGATCCTTATGCTTCAGGCTTTCCATGGGCAGGGCATGTGCTGACTTCTGTGGGAAGGGAAAGGGAAAAGATAAGAGGATGAACATGTTATCAATTCTTATACCAAATAACTAGAGGCATTATTTGATTTTTGAAAGTGCCTTATATTCACTTTGGTCAACAGGAAAGAATTTTCAGATGGGTAAATAACAAAGTCAGTTTTTCCATTCAGGCTTTTTTGTGCCCTAAATTTAGATGGAAAGGTAAAAGATAGCTCACAAGTTCTCTTACCTGGGCAGTTGTAATCATACTGTTTGATTTAATGTCATACATCACATTTGTATTTCTATCACGGGGGGAATTAAAAAAGAAGGTTTAGCAGCTTAAATTTAGAAAAATGTTACTGGAAAGATTACATTTTTCTATCAGTGGGTGAAAATTAGGTTACTTGCAGAGGGTCAGAAGGACAGCCAGGTAAAATCTTGTCCATCGAACCAAAGATTTTACATGGTACTGGCTCCTTTGCCAAGGTTTCCAGATCTTACACTTGTTCTGCTCCTTGTTTAGCTGTGTTTGGTGATACTGTAATTGTCATATGCTCCTAGAGAGGAGGATGTTCATTCATTTCCTTCCTTTCTTGGTTTTCATAGTAGAAGGATACTTGATTTTATAAAATGTAATTGCATTGACTGCTCTTGTTACCAGGATTGATTGTATTGACTTGAGTTGCATGTTGTTATGTTTTCACACTCTTGATTTGAAATATAGTTTTGCTTTTGTATTTTTTTCCCCTGCATTTTGAGATTATTTACAGTCCATTTTGAGTTAAGGTTCTTCTGCATTTGATTTATCAGCCACTAGAATTGCTCTGAAATTCTGTCAAAAGCATTCCAAGTACGTGACAGTAACCACTAGAACCGATTGCTGTTGACCTCAGTCATGTCAACTATCATAACCTTCCCTCAGGTTAGAAGGTTGAAGCTGGGAAATACATTTCAGCTTCTTATTCCTGTGTGTCACGTCCTTATTGCAATCCATTTCAATTGTTCATTAGGGAATTGGGATAGCTGAGAATACCACAGTGAATAAATAATGGCAACTAGATGTCTGTAGAGAATGATGCTCGTAGCAAAACGCAGGGGATGTGCCACTGAGCCCTTGAGGTGAAGGAAATTATGAAGATTTCATTTCAGATGTGCTGCTGATGCGTAAGTTATTTGTGGAAGTGTGTATTTACTTGGATACCATGAGAAATGTATGTGGGGCTAAAGGCTGACATTTTTCAGACTTTGTCACTGAGGTACTTAACCCTGTATATAGGTATGTGAAAGGATGTAGTATGATTTTAACACCTGATGAGTACTGAAATTATTGAAATTTGGGAGTACTTGGTATCTCTGAAAATTAGGCTACTTCTATTTAGCTGCTCAAATATTGTTTTGGAATATGATTTTCAAAGGCATTTTAGAGAATGTGAGTAAATGCCATAGCCTCTTAAAAAGTTTGCTTGAAGTGTCTGCTTTTAGTGACTTTGGTGGAATTGGGAAAATTATACACACTGTTGTAACTTTTCTCTTATTCAGATCAGTGGGAGAATTACCACTGATTTCTGTGGGAGCTGGATTCAGCTGACGAATGCATAAAAACCTGACTGAAATTGGACTTAAACCTTAAAAGCCACAATGTCTCTTTTTTTGTGAACACAGCTGATGCTGGATTTCAGTAACATTTACCCAGATTCCTCAAAAAGAGAATATATAAAAGCCATTTTTGTAGTTCCTCAGCAAAAGTAAAATGCTTTAGCAAAAATAATTGAGAAATTTGCTTTTGTACAGTTTCTGCTTTTCTTTCCTTATATTGTTTTTCACCCTTTCTCCCACTTTGTATTCTGTGACATTTGGAATTCCTTCTCTAAGTTGATGTGTTTGCAAAGACTTTGAGAAGAGATGTGAAATGCCTCAGAAGGAGCTGCTAACAGTCTCAAAGACCAGATTAGAGGACATATACATACCGTCTGTGTCGTATTAGGTCTCAAGTAAAGTCTTGTTTAAAGTAAAATACCAACTGTCTTTTGAAATGCCATCATTCCCTGAAGTCCTGTTACAGAGCCCTAAATCCCGAATACAGTATCTCTACATCTACAGGCAAAGGACAAAGGGTCAAAGACATAGTTTCTCCTTATTTAAGATTCCTCTTTCATTTTATTACAGGACCCTGGGGTAGACTCTCTCTTCAAGTCCAGTCTTCACCAATCACATGCTAATAACTTCAGCTGAAAGAGGGCTCTACCCTAATGTCATTATACTCCCAAGCAATGATTGATTGTGTTATAGTATGTTTTTGAAACCTAATTACTGTCTCAGTTTGTATTTGAGCTCATTAATCTTCTAGTCTGTAAATAAGTAAAATTGACTAAATAACTGAATTTCTTTAATGATGGGTTCAAGTTATCTTTATACCTACTGTTTCTATTAACCTTTTTATTGCCAGAAGTGATTTTGTTTGTTTTGTTGGGTTTTGTTTGTTTGTTTGTTTGTTTTTTGGTTATTGGTTTTCTTTAAAATTTTTATAAGCTTGCATGGCTGGCAATGCACCTGTTTCAAGCACTCAGCTCACCAAATGCATCGCTGATGCTGAACAGACAGACCCAGCCTGGCTGCAGCCTCCCTACCCTCCTCAAGCCAGAAGGCTGCTTTTAGGGTCCTGTAAAAAGCAGTTCTCCCTACAGCTGCAGTCTTGCAAAAATTATCTGGGGAAGCCAGTAGGAAGGTACACAGCTAGCTGTCTGTTTCTCTAAAGAATTAGATAAAAGATGAGAGGGATTGTTCAGAAAACTGTTTATTCTGTAGCCTCTGTATTGAAAGCACTGGCCTTTGGACTGAGCAGCAATCTCTAACCTGGGCACCTCCATGGTGCTGGATGCCTGTAGCTGTGACTGACTAAGAGGGGGGCAGCAGCAAGACCCCAGAAGCCTATTTGAGCAGCTATGCCTAGACTTTGGGTCTAGGACCTTAGCCATGTGTTCTGCCAAAAAACATCACCAAGTCCTTAAGGCAATATGCCCTTGTACAGCCTGGAGCGGCTCCATGGTGTGTGGCTTTTGGATGGATGCTTTCTTTGAGAGTTCAGCCCTTTGGTATGTTTGAACATAGTTACTTGAGAGGCCAGTGCTCCCTGCAGTCCTTCTTTCTTGCAAGAGCCTCATCTACTGGATCCTTGCCACTGCTGACAAATAAATGAAGGCTCTGGCAATATCCAGAGTAAGCTTGTGGAACAAATTTCCAGGAAAAACAAGCACGACCACTAACTTCAGCACAAGCAGAAACATATGGCAACTTCATCTCCTTGTTTTGGTTCCCTCTAGTAAACTGATTTAATCTACAGATACACGTACCTATTTAAATTCTCTTCCTACATGCCAGTCAGGAAGCAAGGAAATGGTGATTGATTATTTTCATTTATTGGGAAACACTTAGATAGTCTGGACAATGGGGACTTTATAAGCATCCAGGTGGACAGGCCATCTCGAGCACTTGTCACGCTTGCCAGATGTGTTAGCTGTGACTCCAGGCCCTGATGAGAGACTTCAATTTGATCTGTGTCTTGCCAAAGCACTTAAGCACATGCTTATCTCTAGATATATGAATAGTCCCTTGGGAATGCCCATGTGCTTAAAGTTCGGCATGCATTTAAGTGCTTTACTGGAGCAAGCTCCTGAGTCTTTTTGGGGATAATTAAGTCATGCCGAAAGCTATTTTACTGCCACATTTTCTTTCTGGTTCACAGGATGAGAAAATCCATTTTCATCAAAATACCAAGTGGATCATTTTTAACCTGATTATTTGTTAAAGGATTCATGTCATTAAAGAGAACTTCTTTGCTCCTTCCTTTCATTCAATGGTGCCTATATTTTTAATACCTCCTCTTCTATTTCTTAGCAGTGAGGTATGCTGTAATTGAGCCAAACTCTGCTTATGTACCTGGCAGTGCTAACGAAAGGTGATGACCTTTGGCCACTCCTTCAGTAATGAACCTCTCTACAGTAGGACCAGATGGTGCTTTCACTTCCAAGGGTGCAACATTACTGAGGTTATGCAGGTGCAAGTATATTTATGGAAAGGTTTCCTGCGTCTGGAGTGGCACAGTGGGATTGGTAGCCAGAGGCAGAAAATAGCCTAAGGGGGATAAATATAAAAGAAATATACTCAGAAAATGGAAAATGTTTTTTGTGCAGTTGGTATTATGTGGCACAGACTAAGTGGTTACAGCCATGATGCTCCCCTATGTGCTGTAGGTAGGAGCTTGTACACCTTTATGGTTTGTGGCAAAGGAGTTTGATTGTTCATTGCTTAGAAATGTAAGAATCAAAAAAACTCAGCAAGTCAGTATGGCCATGCGTGTAATAACTCAGAATTTTCTATGCAAACCCAATGAAGGGAAGGATTAAGGGTAGGAACAGGGAAAACTCTGGGTCGAGAACCTGAAAAGTAGAATTGGTCCATCCTTGGACTGAGCAAGCTGCTTTCCCACACGTATGGCCAAAGATGTTGGAATCAATGTCCAAAGCCTGAAGTGGGGTGAAAGGATGTCTCACTGCATCCTCGGCATCTCCCGTGTTGGGGTGGTTCAGCCTCCAGTCTCCTGATAAAAACAAGCATGTTCTGCTTCATTTCCTGTTTTGGAAAATGTGGGTTGAATACTAAAAGGCTATAATTGCACATTGTTTTTAAAAATTAGTTTGATAATTCATCATATTGTAATTAAACTAATTAGAACACTATTCATTTCCAACCACCTTAATTAGGCCTCAACTTGGCAGGGAGCCCATGAGACCAAAATGTTGCAATTCGTTAAACAATTGAAAGACTTTGATAACAAATGACTGTATTCAGCTACATTTTAGTTAATAAGATTTATATATTAATCTAGTTATACTTTGTTCCCTCAGAGTCTGGCAGGGCTTGCAGGTCTTCTGATCCCCCTACGAAATTCCTGGAGTCTGAGTTAAAATAACTGGAAAATTTTCCCTATCTAACAGACCCTCCTGATTTTTGCACTGTAGCAGGCATTTATGAGACTGAACTGATTTTTAAAAAAATATTATTTTATCTTTTTATTTTATTTTTCCGTTCTTCTAGTTGAGTAAACAGCTTTCAAAGTAAAAAAGCAAGTTTGTGGAGCAGATGCAAGCTGGGTCTGTAGGCTGGAAGGGTGTTGGTGTGTCCAGCTCTCTGGGTTTGCTTTTGGGGGCGCTGTTGGATCAGGCTGCACTTTTTCAGTTGCACGGCACAGGAGATTCCCTTCGTACCCTTTTTGGACTCCTGGCCCTTGTCATATCACTGTGACAAACGCTTGGCGAGGGCATGAGCTGGCACCCCAAACTCACATGAGAGGTGGAGGTCTTCTGTGGTGGTTGGTTCATCAGTGGTGAATTTCCCTGCATGCTGTCTTTGACAGCATAATGAAGTGATAATTACCTAAATGAATAAATGTTGATGGCTGAGATAAATATCCACATTCCCTTAATCTATTTTCCTCTGAAATTGCTAAAGGATATTTGGCTTTAATGGGAGGTATATGTCAATTTTTACAAATGATTGTAAATCTGTTTAGAGAGAACTTAGGTGAGTCAGTCACCGTTTCAGCAGTAAAAGTTATTGATGTATGAAGGCATAAGATGGACCAAAAAAACTGAACAAGATATTGTAATAATTATGTTTCTCAGTGTCACTACCTTTTGCAACATCTGGTTTGTTTCCGTTCTTTCCACATCCTGCAGATGTTGCTGAAAACATGAAAAACACTGATGAAAGAATATTTTAGCCAAGAAGCAATTTCAGTGAATATTATAAAAGGGTATCCTCTTAACTCTCCAGAAGTTGAGTAAGCAAAGACTTCTAGTTTCATTGCAAGTAAAGATCAGATCAATAAGCAAATGGGCCAGGGGCCCTCTAAAAGTGTCAGGAATAATCTGTTGTGGATGAAATAGAAAAGTATCTGGAAACAGTATGAAGTAATAAATCCAGATGGAGTCTTATTCTGACACCCTTCCTAAGCCTTACTTCTTAAATAGTCTTACTGATATTAGAGGCTTGTGTTCAAGCTGCTGATGTGGGATTTCCTTCCTTGCCCATCTCTGGTTCATATGGCAGAGAAAAAGAAGATTAAGGAAATGCGGAAAGCCTACATACAAACAATTTCTCCACTGTGTTTCTGGGTTGTGTAGCTTACCAATGGGCCAGGTTTTGAATTCTGTCTGCCCATCTACATCACCAGCATCTCTGCCAGCCTGCTGGACAGAGGGTTGTCCAGACAGCAGGGCACAGGACAGTGCACAGGATGGCTGAGGAATCCACAGTCTATTGTTACTGTAGAGGTAGGAAGGCCAGCCTGATTTTTGCTTTGCCTTTACCACAGCAAATCTGTTTGCTGAAGCTTCCCTTAGCTCTTAAATAGTCATGAAATAGTTAGTCTGAGGCTGCTGACTGGTTTTCCATCCTGCTTCACCTGGTTTGTCTGTTGATTGTTTTTCCATGGGTCTAGGCACCTTTCTGAGCCTTGGGGAATCTTCTGGAAAAGGCTGGAAGGCAGGGAAGTTGCAAACCGTCATCCAGCAACAGCATGGGTTTCTGCCATGGCCTTGATTAGGGCAGCTGTCAGGGTTCAAGAGACAGGAATGCAGCCACTCCTCCTTCCCTTGGCCATTCTGAAGGGGTCTGTGTGTACTCCTGCAGTGCCTCTGTACTGTACAAGCAGGTCTGCACAGAAGCTTGGAGTTCTCAGACGTAACTCATTATCTTCTATCACTGATGTCAGAGGTGGGACAGAACTCCTTCCTCTTGCTACCACCTCAAAATATAGATGGCAAAAGAGAAATCTAGAGAGCATGAAAATTAATGGTAAATTCCTGCTGGTTTCTCAGTGGCTTGGGCTTTGCTTCAGCCATTGCATGCTGAAATGAGAAAGAGTGATGAAAAGGGTGACTCTGAAGCAGTCTAAAATGAGTTGGGAATCTGAAAAAGACTGAGGAAGTAAAAGGCTACTATATGTAATAGCTCTTTGTCAGGGAAAAATAAGACATTATGAAGGAGATACTAGAAGAGGTCTGCTGGGACTTAGCAAGTGATAGGACAGGAGTGGGCAGGCTGTAGAAAATGCATCTGATGTACCTTGGCCATTGGCGTGGTACTTCCAAGCGGTCGCAGTGTAATTCAGAGGTGAATGTGAAAATGGGTACCTGGAAGAGAGACTGAGTGCCTGAAATGGAATTCAGCTGCCCTTGCGGCCAGAGAAAAATCTTCTCCAATGTCTTTTCCTTTTATGCAGATGAGCATGAATTAATGGTTATTTTTCAGCAAAGAAACAGCAGTAGATGGGAAGGTGCATAAACAGGTGCATGGTTTCTCTCCTCCCCTCTTGAGCAGCTCATTTTAATATACACCAGTTATTGCTGTGCATAATAATGAACATCTGTCAAATGCTTTCCAGAGTGTGTAAAAATCCACCTACAGAACTAAAAAGCAGGCAAGCCATGTAGTAGCTGTGCTGTTCCCATATTGCCAGTGAAGCTTCTCCAAGTTGAAATCTCTCCAGTTCACTCTACTTCAGACTTCTATTTTCTAGTCAAATATGTTATTTCTCTGCACAAAACATAAGGAGATTCCAGTGACCACCAGTGTCCCTAATGTAATTTCATAGAAATCTCTGACTCCTCTTGAGTCCAAAGCCCTGGAGAACCCCAGTTCCTGAGGTGATGGCCTCCAGCCAGGAAAGAATGAGGTCCCCTAGGTCAAATTCTCCCCCCAGATAGAGCCATTGCAACCCTAATAAAGGAAAGGAGGTTGCCAGGGTGTGGTTGGAGACAGAATTTGGCCCTATTTAAAGTCTGTGGAGTGACTCCAGGATGAGATCAATAATTGGCCTCTCCCTTCAGCCTCCTCTTCAATATTAGTTCTTTATAAAGCAGCATACATTGCCTCACACTTGCATTCCTGTAGCAGAGGCTGGGTCCAAAGCCCTCTAAAGATGTTTAGAGTTTTCCTTTTGAAGACTAGATCAGGTTGCCAGACAAGACACGCCATCCAACTGCAATAAACTTGTTCCTTAGATGTATTTTTGTTCAGACAAATCTCAGACTTAATAATCACAGTTGAATTTGAAAACTCCTTTTTCTCTTTTACTTTGCATCACTGAGAAGTAAAAAGGAGATAGAAAAAATACCCCCAAAAGAAAATCCAACACCTAGCTGTGGGAGCCCGTATTTGGTTGGTGATGCTTTGCAGAGGTCACGGGGATTAATGAAAAACACAATTAGAACAACATCAAGCTGGGGGCCCCAGTTTGGCACTGAAGGACCCATTTGGGTATATCATATTGCATTATGTGATGTAAGAATGTGGGCTAGTGTAATCAAAATGTAACTGCAATCCTTACCAAAAACACCTGTTTAACCTCACCTAACCCGGGAAGAGAACGTCAGATTTTTTATTTCCTTACTTGAGCATCAGAGGTGTAGTGGTGAAAGCACAATAATGAAGCTTCTGTTTGTAGGTCCTGGAAACTGAAGTATTTAGAGCTTGTGCCCAGTCTATCCCAAAATATATTTTATGTTCCTTAGTTATGTGATTACTTAGTTATGTGCTTGGGAAGACTGCCGAAGTGAGGAAAATGGAGTCTGAGGATGGAAATATTTAATCTGTGATTTGATAAACTGTGGCTAGTGGCAATATGAGCTGCTTCTGGCCCAAGAACAGAGGTCTGCAAAGTACCAAGGAAGCAGCGAGCTCTTTTGGCATTTTTTGAGGAAAAACTGGTTTGAAAATGCAGTGGTGAATTAAGCTCAGAACCCAGATCAGAGCTGAAATTGCCAATTTGATCACTTTGCCCAGAGAGCCTGTGGAACATTCACTTGGTGATAAATGCTGAGTAGCTGCCAAAGCAGGGTGGCAGCACAGCAAGGAATAAATGTCGTGATGGTTCAGGTATCAATGTGAGACTGAAGAGAAAAATTCTTGCCTTCTATTCTGCTGCAAGCTTTTTTTTTTTTTTTTTTTTTTTTTTCAAATTTGGTAAATTTTTTTTTTTTTTGTGAGATTAGGAAAATTATTGTTTCTCTTGATTTTACGTCTCTAGAGAATAGTTTTTAGTTTAAGTCAGTCACTGAAATTCCTTCTTTCTTCAGTGATTCATCTTGCTAATGCAGTCCCTTGAGTATAGGATGATTTATGTTCTGAAGAAATTTCTCTAACAGTTGGAGCACATATAACTACCTGAGATGAGACGAGATGAGATGCTGTGAGCTTTTAGTTAGCTAAGATGAGGTGAGATGACTCATGGCACTCCAGCTAATTGCTTCTGTAGAGCAGGAATACCCACACTTCCATGTTTCATCAGTGTAACTACTTGTAAGAATAAATACGCGTCAGTGTAACTACTTGTAAGAATAAATATGTTAAATTTTAAAAGGAGCACCTTTCAAAGAGCCTACATAAGACAAAGTATTTCAGAAGTTAGTGGGAAGCACTCACTTGTTTTTTTATAATTCCCAAAGAAGGCTGAAAAGCCACCATAGGTGCTTCAGAGGTATTTCTTTTTTAATTTCTGTATAGTCCAATGCTTTTCTTCACTTGCAGTGACATTGGTGTTGAATTGCTCTTTGTACCTTGAGCAACCAAATCCCCTTTTGCTGGGCTGTGCTGGAGAATTTAAACTGCTCACTGCCTTGTATAAGATCAGGAGTCCTCAAGGAGATTTCAGGTGTTAGGGTGTTGACCTAAGAGCTCCAGTGCAGAATGCAGGTGGCTCAGTAAAGACACATGGACCTGCAGCTGAGGCTACATCCTGAAGAGGTGATAAATCAGCAAGCTTTATTGACTCCTGCAGAGCTATTGCCTTATTTCCAGTCCAAAGTGTCTAGTAGACATGGTACTTTTACATTTCCAAACAGAATCCTGAGTGAAGTCAGAGCTGTTGCAAGGTAAAGGTATGGTTTTGGAAGGGTAATCAGTGATGGAAAGCAAAAAAGGGATTTCTGAGGCAATGTCAGACAAATGAGAGACTTTGTGTTTTAAAAATTTGGAGAAGCTGTTCTGGCAAAAGGGTTCAGAGCTGAAAGGTCAGACACAAATCTGTCATGAGGGGCAGCAAACTCCAGTGTGCCCAAATCCCTGGTTTGTCATACTCCAATTCTGATGGATGACCTACTGAGGCATTTTCTGCTGAAATACATAATGAAATTATGTACAGGGTTAGATAGAAAATAGAAGGAGTATTGGCATAAACTAAATGAACAAAATAGTGGTACCCCCGTGCCAGCAGCAGAGCATGCTGTAAGGTGTGGTGTATAGTGTGTTCTGGCTTTGGTACAGCAGCACTTACAGGGCTCAGAGTCATTGCATGGAGTCAGTGCATTGCCTGTCTGTGCTGTGACTGATTTAACCAGCATTATATAAATCACGCGTTCCCATAGGCATTAAATTGCGAATATTTTTTGAGCAGCTTATCAATTGTATTTATTTTTATTTTTTTTTAATCAAAGCAAGGTGAAACAAGATCCTGTGCTCTGCTGATGTCTTGTTTCAGGGAATAGTTTATCTTGAGACAAACAAGAGTGTGTCAAGTTCTCCACAGGCTTGTCAAGGCAAATACTTGTCAGTGGCTTAAATATTTTCGTGAATACTAGGGAATCATGAATATTAGGGAATAATCTTGCAAGAGGGGTAAGAGCACAAGTTCCACCTGACCCCTCCCACCCCTTTCCCTCAGCCCACAAAACCTGGAGGGACTAGTTACATTTGGAAACAGATGCCCCTACAATTAGGGAAAAAGCACGACTGACATATTTGGAAAAGACACCTTTGGGTAACATATCAGCAGACTCACAGATTCATTACAGAAGTGCAATCTGAAAAAACAGCTTAAGGTCTCAACTCACTGCTCCCCTTCCATATAAAGGCAGTTTATATCAATGAAGATGCCTCATAGTTCTTCAGCCTAGAAAGGTTCAGACGTGGGAGGGCCTGTGGAAATTTACAGCAGCCAAAAAGCCCAGTACGGAAACTTCTTTAATCTGATCAGACTTGTTCTTAACCGGGAGACATAAATATCCAGCACATTACACCTTTGATTTACTATGATGCATGTATCAGAGCAACAGTGGTCCTTTTGAATTATGCATTCTTTTAACAGAACATTAAACCTTATGGGGAGATGGAGTGGCCCAACACACAGCTATTATGCTGACAGAGGGGAGGGTGAGATCAAGAGTAATGCTCCCAAGCTACAGAAACTCTGAGTTTTTGTTGGATTGCTTGAACGAGCATTATAAATAGCACTTTGTTCCTTCTTGTTAATAAATAGTGTTTAGATTGCTCACAAGAAACCTGATAGATGGCTCATCAAGAGGAACAGGAGGGATTATTATTTGACATAAAAGAAGAACAACATCCCTAAGTCCTGAAACTTGCCTTGAAACTGCTAAACACAGGCAGCAGAATTGTGCCTTGGCTTCTGAGACCAAAGTGTATCTTTTAATAACTTGAAAATCCATTTGTTATTGGTTCTTCATAAAGATATGACCAAAAGTTACTACAGTACTGTAGGAAATCAAGTTTGATTTTGTAATTTAGTAAAATGAGTACTTTGGAGTGCTATGTCTAAGATCAATAAGGAAGCAGTAACTACATTTGCTGTCATATGATGATATTGATGTAAAAACATAATGGTCAAAATTATAAAATCAATTTCATAATTTAATCAGAAATGTTTATTGATACTATTAAAGCTGAATTCAATAGCTCCTGATATCCAGGTAATTTCTTATCTGTCAGAGAAACATATTGAAATGTTCTTTCTTTTAAATGCTTGGAGTTAAATCATTGAAAAAACCAGCAGCAACCTGTGGCTGGAATGGGCAGAGGATGGTAGATGGGGAGATGGGTGGAGCTTTTCTAGTGGTTTATACAAAATGCTTTAACCTTTGCAGAGCTCTTGTGTTTCATGTGTGCCTACATGAAGTGATGGGTCCAGGCTATGCTGTCTTCTTGTACGGTACAACCCTGGGATTCTGTAGCTACTCCTCTCTGGTAGGCAATGAGGATGGGAGTGAATGCAGATTTAAGGAACAAAAAGCAGTTATTGGGTTTGTCTTTGCTCCTGTGCCCCAATCTAGCCAATGTTTGGGCTAAATCCTAGAATGTTCTAGAAAGGCAGGGATGGCCTCAGAGCAGGTCAGCAGTGTGTGGGGTCAGAATCCACAGGCGAGAGCAGCCTGTGCAGGTGGAAGAAAGCAAAAGGCAGGTTAGAGGTTGCTTGGTATGGATCATATCTACCTTGTGGATATGAAATGTTTTGTTCTGGGCTGTTCTCTTCATGATGCTCTCATGAAGGTATATCTCTGAGCACACAGGGTGAAGGTATCACAAGGGCTAGGAAAGACACAACCCTACTGCAGAAAACAGGGGGTGACCACTGAGGTAGTTCTTTGGAAACAAGAGAAAAAAGTTTTCAAAAAAAACTATAAATAGATAAATAAGAATTGAGATTTTATATGATTGGAATTGACTGACTTAGAGAAGATCTCATGGACCACATGAGTATAAAAGCTGGAGAAATGGTAGTTAAGACTGCCTAATTCTCTCTCTGTAGACTGTATGCATAATAGAATAAATCCATTAACCTTGGGCAGCAATATTGAATATGTACTTCATTATGGAGCTGAAACTGAGGTCAACCCTGGATGGGTTATTTTAATGGTTTTTTTTCATATGGTACTTCTGGTTTTTAAATACTTCATTTTAAAAGAAGACATCTGGTCAGAAATATTCTGTTTTATCAGAGAATTTTTGCACTCTAAAGAAATTAGTTTCTGTGTAAAAGGTGAAACTTTTTAGCTCTTCTTTTTCTGTTGATGTATGTAAGATTATAGGTCTTGCATTTGAGTATATATTTGAAATTGATCAATATAAATTATTGATGGAGTAATTTATTTTTATTTTTACATAGCTAAGGAAAGATGAGTTCTTCTTCTAGGGCAGTACAAAAAATTTACTATGATGGAAAGGTATATTTTCACTCCTTGAAGTAAATATGAGTGGTGCCTATTTGCCACATACCAGGAACATATTAGCACTAACTTATAAATACTGAGATTCATGTTTCTCATTACTTTAAATTCTGTATGAAGCTACTTTGCATAGGCCAGAAACCAGTTCATTCCATGTCTCTAGGCTGACTGCAAACAAAACATACTCCTAAACATTCTTTACTATGCCTTTTGCGGCACTTTGCAAGGATGGAGACCAGATTTAGTAACTCCTACAACTCAGTGTTCAGAACCAAAGTAATTTCTAGGAGGCCATTTTTTGGTGGATAATACATAGTTTTGGTTACTCTTAAATTCAGTCTGAACACTTAACTCTGCTACAAGATTTCTGCAGTCCCTAACCTGCAGAAGGCAACCTAAACTTTTAGAATAGGTTTAGATTGGATATTCAGAAGAAATTCTTCCCTCTAAGTGTGGTGAGACCCTGGCACAGGTTGTCCAGAGAAGCTGTGGATGCCCCACCACTGAAAGTGTTCAAGGCCAGGCTGGATGGGGCTCTGAGCAACCTGGGATAATGGAAGGTGTCCCTGCCTATGGTAGGGAGGGGGTTGGAACAAGATGGGCTTTAAGGTCCATTCCAACCCAAAGAATTCTGTGGCTCTGTCCACAGAAATAATTCTTAACACAGATACTCTACACAGTGGTAGTGAGAGGGTCTTACCACACATACAAGTCTTGATTTTTTTGTAAAGCAGCAGGAACCATTTGGGAAGCCAACAGTGACATTCTCTGCTGTCATCTCTTCTTTCATTACATTTATCAGTATGGAATCAAATAATCTTTTCTCCTTGCTACTCCAGACCGTGATAAGAGTAAGCCTGAGCAATCTACCTGTTTCAAGGTTTGTGGAGTAAGGAGTTTTTAATATGACAGGCAAGAAGATAGATGAGGCATTTTTCAAAGTGGAAACAAATTTAACTCACTAAATCACACACACAGAGCAAGTGTTCCTTTCTCTAGCGTTTACAGAAATTCCTCATTGTCCTTGAAATGTGACCCTTGAATCTGATGTCATGATTTCTTTTTCTTTGTAGAATTACATGAAGGATTTATATTCAACTTACTGAGTGAGACCATTTCTTGAGAACGTAGGCTCATTCTCCTAGATTTGCACAGGCTTGTTTTACTGGACTTGAGCCTTTTAAAATTGTGTGTCCAAGTCTGCTCTGTGGAAGTGCCTGTTCACTCCTCAGCTAATGGAAAAAAATCAGAAGTGCCAGAAGGTGCATTCCTCCTTCAACACTTTTTGTAGGATAGAATGAACCATCCTCAGAAAACTCTCACTTTCTATTGTGGAAAGAGTGTAGAGAATGAGATTAGAAACAATTCTGACTTCCATGTGTTTACAGGAGAACCAAGTGACCATAGATTTTGGATGTGTGCAAATCCAAAAATCTCGTAAGCTGGCAATAAATGAACTACAAAGTTCAGAAGATTTTTTTACCTATTAAAATGGGATTGTTTGCCTCAGTGTTTAAAGCTTTTCTATGAGATTTAACTGAGGGAGTGCAACCAATTAGTTAAAGATTAGACTATGAACTAAACAGGGCTTAGGTCTTTCCCTTGCTTCAGTGTTGTTTGTCTCAGTGCTAATTGCTTGTCCATATTTTAATTTACTTCAGCATAAATAATGATGATAATGTATAAATCAAAATGGTCTTCTGTAATGTAATTCAGGAAGAATTATTGATTGCTAGACTATTTTTGGATTGAACTACTTTTGAGATATAGGAATGACAGATTTGTTTTCATAAGACAAGTAGCTGAGCCTTTGATATCTGATTTGAAATATTTGTCTATATAATCCATATCAGTAAAGAAATTTGTATCCAGTTTGTAGCTGAGAAACCGGCATATTTTATGGCTGATATAATTGATTTAGAAACTGATTTACCAGATTGTCCTATGTACACTAGAGAGGAATGGGGCTGCTGTAGTGTGCCAGGGTGGGGGAAGAATGGAGACTTATTCTTGGAAACGTTCTGATGTTTTGGAGAAGCATTTAGAGAAGCCACAGGAATGCCAGGATTAAGAGCCTGAATGCAGAATAAAAGCTTACGGAGATGGTGATGGATTTCTTAGTTCTTTTATTAAGATCACATACTGTGCTGTATTTAGTACACGTTACCATTGCTTCCAAAAGTTGCAGTCATATCTGAGAAGGGACTGAATGAAAAGGGCTGTGAGATGAAACTAAGTCTAAAAAGAATATGAGGATTGGCTAAAATCTTTAGTCTTGTGAAAGAATAATATATGTTTGTTTATAAGCTATGTAAGATCTTAAATCCTAAACCCAAATCTACATTTCTATCATGGTGTAATAAAACCCATACAATTTTTTGGTTCTTTGTCTACCATGAAAATGCAGTGCCGATGGATTTTGCTGTGAAATGGGGTAGACTGAGGTCATGGAGACATTACCAGATTTTTTATCACCCTCCATCCAGGCAAATAAAATGCAAAAATCAGTTTTCAAAGCCCAAATTTCTAAAATGTCACAAGAGTTTCTGAGTTTTAAAGCTTGAAATTGCAGCTCCTAGCAAAATGCCTAGTGCTGCATTGTTAACATTTGTTAGATGGTAGCAAAAACGCCACCTAGAGCAATGAGGATGACTTTGTGTTTTCTTCCATTAGTCTGGCAAAGTATGAAATTTGTCACTTAACCATGACTACCTCTTTAGATATGTTGTTTCTTCCTGCAGTTTATGTGGAATTCTGAATTCAGAGATGCCCGTCTAGACGACAATTCTTGGCCTAAACCAGATGATAGAAATGTACCATAGGAAAGCACATAAGCTACTAGAAAGTAGGTTTGGTCAGTGAGAAATTTGGTGATGTCAAAATATTACACTAAAAAAAAAAAAAAAAAAAGAAAAGAAATATCACTTTTTAACTTTATAATGGAGGAAAGCAAGGATATGTAAATAGACAGAAGCATTTTTGGTGTCACAATATACCTTGGGAGCAGTGTTAAAGCTTAATTATCCACAGCTAATTTGGTGGTCTAGCCTGAAACAACTCAGGAGTTGATCTAGATAAATTTGTGGATACTTACGTGGCTTATCTCTCCCTTCCTCAAACTAGGAAACAATAAAAATACAAATTTGTCAGAGGCGTCCTGCAATTTTTATGGACGAGCTGAAAAAAATGACAAAAGTATTTTCGTTGGCTGTTCAGTTTCTGGACCTGTAACATAAAAAGTCTTATGGAAGAAATGTTAGTGCAAGATTAGTCTGGCAGCCTTGAAAGAAGAAAGAAGAGATCCTATTCAAAAAATTGACTTCAATTTGAGGCTGACTTTTGAGTTTCTGGGGAGGTTTTCCTCATTTAATATAAATCAAACAGCTAGGAATTAATTGTCTTTGACCTAATGATATAGGCTCTCTCTATAGCTGGTGAAAGAAAAATGATCGCTTCCATAGAATGATAAACCTGTCCTTGACAGTTATTTTAGGATGGGCTGAATCATACACTAAAGATAGTTATCCCTCTCTGCTGGCTATAGGCAGCTCTGATAAGCAGCCTAAACTTAACATACTGGAGTTTTTGATGGCTCATGTGGATGCAGTGTGTCCTCCCGCAGTGACTCTAAGTCCATCTCTGATCCAACACATCTGCTTTTAATAATCCAAAGTAAAAAAACTCTCCCCTTCTTAAGCATTCATATTAATTAGGTGTGAAAAATTACTTTTTGGATCAGTTCACTAGCACTTCAAGGTTGTTTAACCACCTCTGAATGACCTAAGGCATATTAACTGTGATAGAGCAAGTGGGAAGAAGGAAACAGAAGTACCACTTTTTGAAGTATGAAAGAACAGCATGAAAATAGTTCCTTTTCTTTTGGTTTAATATTTGCTTTTGTTCATCTCTTGAACTTGAAAATTTCATCAAACAATCTGTCAGCACTTGTATGGTGAACAGAGACCTTCAGCAGGAACAGTAAAAGCAAGCCACCAGAAGCTGGTCCTGCTTGTAATTTAAAGCCTATCATTCAATCCACTTACATGAGTAGGACTTCTCTCCATAGTCACTGAATGTGTGTGTGTCTGTGAAAGGGCCTTTACCTCTGTGATTATATGAATGTGAGTGACCCAGCAGAAAGCAGCCATATGCAGGTGGCCTGAATTTGAGCTGTGTCTCCTTTACCTGGTCAGTGCAGAGAGCCTCGAAAACCAACTCTCAGGTCCGTGTAAGGTCCTAACCAGGAAGCTGCCTAGAGCTAATTAATAGGAAACACTAGGTAGAATAGTGAATTAGAAGAGACTTCCAACAATAAGGAGTTCTGACCACGGACATGTTGAGAATAGTGTTTCGGAAATAAATAGTGAAAAAAAAAAGGTACTGGAGGTGTTAACCTGCACTCAGTACTTTCTTGGATCCCACAAAAGGATGGGTTTAGTCCTGACACTTAATTCAAAGGAGTGACACCAGCATCACAATGTGGAGAATCCTACTAATAGCACACACGTTTTCAAGTACTTCAGGCACTGAAAATATATTTTGCAAATGCTTTGTAAACCTGTGTCAGTGTGGATCTGTTTTAGTGAAGGATTTCTAAGACATCATTGCGGTAAATACTAGTAGTTTACAAATCAGTTCACTAACTGAGGATGGGAGGAAGGATGTGTGCTGCTCCTTTTCATGGTGTTTCCTGTGTCTGAATACCATAAATCATAAAACATTTCAGCAAGATGGCTAAATGATTTTGCTTAACTTGAAGTTTGCTGAGCTTTTCTGTTTGCTAGGGGAGTCCTTAAGATGACATTCTATTTCTCTTACTTGGCAATTTAGCACTGTTTTGTCCTTAAAGGGTGTTAAAATCTTCTGGTAATGCTGCATTCCTTTTGTTGTAATCCTAAGATATTAATTATCTGGAAAAGGGTTTGCAGTTGTCACAGAACCAAAAGGCACAGGCAAAACAAGTGTTTTGATTCAACATAGAGTTTAGGATCTTTGGGGTAAAAGTCACTCAAATGATCAACTCATCTAGTCCTCTGCCCAGAGCAGAGTTGATTTCATCTTTCTGCATAGGTGCTTGTTGAACTTGTTCTTACAAATGCGTAGTGCTGAATATTTTATCGTGTGCTGCTTTTTCCCAGCCAATCTAATTCAATTTGCACTCTTAGAATTAGAAGCTTGTTGCTAGTGTCTGACCTGAATCTCTCAGATGTTGATTTATCCCTACAGCATGTAGGGGTAAAATGTAGGGGAAATAAATAAACCAGATTATGCTGTTTATTTGTTTTAACCCTTGCAAGTTCTTGTTTCACAAGATTGTCTTAATTCCTTTTTTTTTTTTTTCATGTGACAGCTTGACTCCTCTTTGTCCAAAGTCAAAGCACCTCTCCTATGAAAACAGACTGCGAGAGCTGGGGTTGTCCAGCCCGGAGAAGGCTCCAGGGAGACCTTAGAGCCCCTTCCAGTGCCTAAAGGGGCTATGAGGCTACTGTAAAGGGGCTTTTGACAATGGCATGGAGTGACTGACAGGACAAGGGGGAGTGGCTTTAAACTTAAAAAAGGACAGGTTTAGATTAGATATTACGAAGAAATTCTTGACAGTGAGGGTGGTGAGGCACTGGAACATATTGTCTAGAGAAGCTGTGGATGCCTCATCCCTGGAAGTGTTCAAGGCCAGGCTGGATGAGCAACCTGGTCTAGTACAAGGTATATCTGCCCATGGCAGGGGGTTGGAATGAGATAAACTTTAATGTCCCTTTCAATCCAAACCGGTCTATGATACTATTAATTCAATATTAGATACTCAGTGTCAAGGATGACACCTCATTCATCCGTGGATCTTATATAATAAAGGAGTTCCTGTCTCCTTATTTGTCTTTGTAAATTTAGTATTCTCCAGGCACAGAAAGATACCAAGAGCTGACCCTGCTTTTTGCTGGTAAGAAAATGCAGTACCTTTTTAGAGGTCCAAAAAGAGATCTGTAAGGATTTATTGCTGCTAAAGGCCTGCCTGCCTGCCTATGCAGCAATTAGAAGAATGAGCCTTCTGCTCATGAAGATGTGATCTTTTATGAGAAAGAGAAAACTGTGATCTGGTGTTCTGGTTTGGAGCTCTTTTTTCCAGGTCCTTTTGATTGGCAAGAAACGAGTATGTACTTTAATTACATCTGGCCTTTTTACAGCATGACTAAGCTGTCCAACAGATGTCTGCTTTGGGTCCAAACAGCATGAACATATGACAGGGAGGCAAACAATAATCCCAAGGAGTTTCATCCTTCTTGCTTTTCACAGAGATTTGGTCACACTGTATCAAAAGCCTGTGCAAATTCTTTATTCTTTTGGAAAAGTAACATTGCTAACAAGTATATTCTGGATCTGGTCTCGTCTTATGGCTTCCAAAGAATAAAGCCCTCTTCAGGAAGGTATCTTCAGATTGTATCTAATTGCCGCTCATAACCTGATGATGTGCACCAGGATGGAAGCTTTATAGGCTACACTCCAGCAGAAATCCTTAAGGAGAGCTAGGAAATGGATACCATCAGGCCAGATTTGGAGGACTGGAAATAATTTACCCATAACTCTTGATTCAATCTATCTGTCTGTTCAAATTCATCTCTCATCTAATCAATCTGAACACGAGGACTGAAATCCTGGAAATAGTGTGTTTATTAGTCTTGAAAAAAATAAATAATAAAAAAAGTCCTGGAAATGTGTGTTTTAACAAGTTGTTGAGTTAGCAATTCTTTCTTACTCTACAGCCCAGCCCTGCCACACATACTGTAACTTTCATCTCCAGCCAGAAAACTTCAAAGTCCTTCTGAGGTCAAGGCAGTGGGGCAACATGTATTAAATCAAGAGTTCCCAGATTAGTGTACATTCTCGGATGTGGACAGGGACTGCAATGTATGATGGTATTATAGAAACTAGACTAGGCTAGGCACTTGAAAAGATTAAGGATTTGGGGAGGTATCAGCCTGCAGAGCGGGAAAGGTTAAATTTTTTTACTTTTGTTTGGTTTAATTTCTACAGTATAAAGAGCAAAAGGCACATACATGACTTCAGTGTATTGTCCTGCAGCTTTCTGTAATAGAGCTGCTCATTGGTGAAATTCATGTGAGGGTGCTGCACAACCCAACTGGTAAACAAAATCCTCTCAAAGGGCAAGGAAACAGTCCTTTTCCAAATGTACCTTTATCAGAAACATAATGAAAACATGGTTTATAAGGTGAAAGAGTCATCTGTAGTAATAGTAACCTTGCAGCAAAGCTCTGAATTGGTTGGTTTGTGACCACATCTAGTTTTTGTTCCGTTTGATATAATCTCATTTTCAGTTCACAACCATCATGTTCTTTCTGTCCTGAGAATGAAATCCAAGCTAGTCCCTGCCTGGCATATTTCTGCTCAGAGCAGGCACTTAACTTTATTAGGCAGCAATAACAGTTGTGACTTTTCCTTCAAGCATGCTGGAAAGAAACATAGTGAAAAATCTACCCATTTTTGCTACAGAAACAAAACCAAAACCTTGTAGTAACTGGCAAGAGTTTACCCATTATCAGATGAACTAATATTCTGAAATTGTTAGAATTCACAAAAATTCGCGGCAGTAGGAGTTTTTGTCAAAACAGATTTGCATTTGAATCAACGAAATAATATGCATGTAAAGCCTGCTTTCATCCCTTGAAAATACAAGCATTTAAATAAGGTTTTAAGTAAGATTTTTATTTCTGTAGCCTCCCTCTAAGATCAGCAGAGATAAACAGAGGGAGGCAGCTTGACTTTTGGGTGCAATGAATTGTTTTTTGGAATCGCCCATCTGATTTAGGCACTTCAATGAAGTGCATACAGTTCAACGTGGTGTATTTAGTTAAAAAAGCACACTGCCATATGTGCAGGGTATGTGGAGTACCTGACTGCTTTGAGTGTGTGACTACACGCTTTTTTCATAAAATTGCAGAAAGGACAGGGAAGAAAACTCTTCATATTGTTTAAGTGAATCTGCATGTGCTGTTTCCAGTCTTCCTACAAATGTAATAACGTGGTATATCCTAATATTTACATACATACCTAATATTTGCTTTGAAAAGCTCTTTTTAAATCCCACTTCCAAATTTCCTTAGAAACTTTGATTCTCAGGGGAAGCTTAGTTAACTAAAGAGAGAGCAATAAAGTTAATTCATGTGACTGGTAACTCGGCTGCAGTTTCAAATATCCAATCTAATTGCCCCAAACTGACAGGTAACTAAGTTGGAATGTTGATTTCTCACAAAACATCTCCTTCCAAACGAATTATCCTCTTTGCTTCAGGTCTACGCTGTTCTTGCTTTTCTTCAAGTTTCCCATCCACCTCTTGGCTGGTCCTAATTTAGTATGGATGCCAATCTGTCATTATGAGAGTGGGGTATGAAAACACAATTCAAGTGAACTTACATAATATTTCCGAACTTCAGTTAAAGCATGGTTTAGATTTTCAGCCCAGATTCAGGTAGTTTCTATTTTTGCCAAATAAATTACCCCATTGATGAATAAAATCGCTGTCTTGCTTCATCAGCACTGCTCTGTGAAAAAAAAAAAGAAATTAATCAGATTTCCTGCTGTTCCGTTAGCTTGTTGTTGTTGTTGTTGTTGTTTCATTTAATATTTCAGCTGCCTCCAGGATGATTTTTTTAATACCAAAAGGGCTTAGTCATTTTTCAGAACTAACTACTTGCAAAATGTCAGTTTAATAAAGCAGGTTCATTGCTGGAACTTGGCACAAAAAGAAAAGCTGAAGCAATGTAAAAATTTATTTTGATGAGCTTAAAAAAAAAAGGAGTGGAGGGAGGGATGGCAGTCCTGGTTGTTTCTGAATGCCCTTGATTTCTGTAACATATGAGTCAACTGAGGCTACTCAGCATTTTTGGTGTTTGCATTCTTCACGGACAGAAATCAGGAGGAACTTTGGTGTACCTGAAATGATAGACTGAGCAGTCAGTCCTCAGACAGCCCATCAAAACATTTCATTCTGCAGAACAGATTCTAGTCATGGTGTGCTAAAACGTCCATGACAACCACTGTCAGCAGAGGCATCTTTGATTAGCTTCTTTACAGTATTATTCAGCTGCTCTTTAAACTTCCATGCTTTAAATCTACCCATTGATGAAGGGTTTGGACATAAAGTTTGACACAAGTTCTCTCACATGTTTCATGCTGGTAGAGAATGGGCTACAGCTGAAATAGTTGAAAAGAAATAAAACTATTCAAAAAATTGCTGTAAAAACCCCATATTTTAAATTTCTTAGTATGAAATAAAGTCTCAAGTCTAAAATATATATAAATGTAGCATATTAAATATCTAAAAGGCCAAAATAGAATCAAAATGAGAAAAGCAGACATGGAGAGAAATGGTAATGTTTTAATTAGTCCTTTCAACTGATTTTGCTTTTTTATTTTATGAAGGAAAACCATTTCATTCTGGGTTAGCTCCAAAAGATATTTCTTTTCATCTGTTTGCTCAGGTACGCTTCTGGCCTATATTGGCCTTGCTAGAGTTCTGTGTAGGGCAGGAATATACTGATGCCAAGCCAAAGGACAGCGAGCTCCTTCTCACAGCTCTTTCCCTCTTTGCTTCTGCTCCCTTGTCTGCTTGTGTAAGGTGAGCACTTAACTTTCCCAAACGATCTTGTCTTAGGCTTCTTTAAAGCTGCTAAATGAAGGAAATGAGGATGGAGAATTCAGTTTTGAGTGCATGTTGTTTGGCATGAAAAACTCTCTCACCTGCCATTCATCAGAAATAGTCACCAGCTGCTCCCAGGCTAAAGTTACAGTGTCAATGGGAGGTCTTTAGCATGAGAGGGAGAAAACGGTCTTTGCCAAGATGTTAAAAAATGGAGTACAGTGAAACTGAAAACTTCCCTTGATAGTGAGCACATTATCTAAGCATCTTATTACAAATTACTGAGAGCCTTTTTAGCTATTTTTTTTAATGTCTTAAGGGGATTTAACTAATTAGGCACAAAGTCTTATGCTCAGGATTTATTCAATCATATTTTTTCACTTAAGGTATGGCAATTCCTCTGGTTTTTCCATGTTCTGGTGGTCATTTGTAGATGAGGCAGATTTAGCTGAGTGGAACCCAGCTGCAGTTACTAATAATGTTCAGCGGTTCTGACTTTCTGTGCTTGCTGTGCACGAATTCCTGTTGCAGTCAGCTGAAGACTTCTGTTCTTGTTAGTGTGCAGCCTTTCTGCTTGGATTGACACGCATACAGCATTGGTATAGCTATAGGACTAGATTTTGCATATGCAAGGATGGCAAGGTTGGGTCACCAATGCTGATGTTGCTCTCTTTGTTCAGAGAACAGGAGCCCCCGCTTGTCTGATAGCAGAGACTTGGTAGTCCTGAAAAATTTCAGCTTGAAGTGGAGAAGAAGCAGCAGCTCAAGGACTTGAAGGCAACAGGGTTGTAGGTACTTTTACAAAACAGACTGGAGTATCTCAGTTAAGGATCTTCTCTTTGCCTGGTGCTTTGGCATTCCAAGTGGGCGGTGTGGGTAGCTTAGTTTGGAGCTGGATTGATATGCCTTTGGAGAGCACTTGGCCTCTCTCACTGGTACCAAAACAGATGCAGAGAAACAGAGACTGGTCCCACACTCCTGCACTGAGTACACAAGCACCCTTAGACCATGTAGTGACCTATGAAGGGACACTAAGAATAGGAGACCTATTGTCTGTGGATTTTCATTACAAATTTTAAAAGTATAGAGCTCTGTGGATAGACTGAAAACCAGTTTTAATCTGACAGTTCCTGCTGTTTTCATTGAGGCCTCTGTGATCTCACAATGCATTTCCACTGCACCTGGTAGTAAAGTCACTGAGATATTTGTATTTGAAGTAGAATCATGGAGCAGCAGAACATAAAGGATACGCTACAGGGCACTGTGTGCCTTCAGCCTCTTGGGCCTGCCATGAGGTGGGAGAAGCACCTTTGCAATATCCAAAGTCACAGAAACTATTCTATCCTTGCTCACGTATCTGTCTGTAAAAACCATGTTCCGGGGTGCAGAAATGCAGAAACATATGTGTTACATGAAACGATTATTCATTTGTTGCCATCAGGTCTTACATCTAAAAGCTTCTTGAGAAGCATTTGTTCTTAAAGAGTCAAATATATGTTGCTGTACTTCCATTTCAGGGTAAGCTAGTTTAAATAACTGAAAAAACTATTGATGCTCAAACCCTTAAGTTTTTCCAGACTTATACGTGGTGAATTTTGCAATTGTTTTTTTTGATGAGGCATAGAATCCTCCACTAGACAGGGAACTTTGTAAGTCTTCCTTTGGTTTCTGCCTAGTGGTTAACTGAGAAATCCAGCCATGTTCACTCAAACATTGTCTTGTATCCTTTCAGCAAAGTTTCATCCCCTCACGTATTGAACCTGACTTTCTACAGAACTTTGCTTTGTGTAAGGTATAAGGAGACATTGCTGATACATTTATTTAACTCTCAGTTTTGGTTAATTTAATTCAGAAAACCTTACTACTCTTGACTTTTACAGAACACATTGCGTGATATCTCAACAAACCAGAATCATCTGGCACCAACTATGTTTGACTTACTGTCCTACTAAAAGGTGTATAGGAAAAATCAATATCTGTTTTGTTTCACGGTAGAAGATCTCGGCATTTTGCAGCCTAACATATATTTTAGTGGTTTCATTGCACCACTAAAGGTCAAGCACCATATCTGTGCCTGTGATTTCCTGTACTGCTTTAAAGCACAGCCAGGGCCTGTAACTCTTTAAGCTCTTTAAGATCACAATCCTGTTCTACTGAAACAAATGGAGGTGATTTTGGATGGCCAAAAATAAATTGTAAAAAAATAATTTGTGCAGTATATTTGGAGCTTTTCTTAATATTTTTTTCATTTTCACACGTAATCTAGCAATGATTCTGTATAAACTATGTGTTTAATTGCAAGCTCTTGACAAAGCCCATTCTATAGCTTACTGGGATGAGATCTGAGTGGGAGCAGACTGTATTAGGTATTTCTTGATTATAAATATTACAGTGGTTTTTAAGGAATTTCAGATCTTACATATTTTCGTAGTATTGTTTCCTGACTCAATTTGTATTCCATTTTGTAAGCAGCATTGTAACTTGGTTTGAAGTATTTGCATTTCCCACCTCTTCCATCTTCTGTTACCTGATATGTTGTATTTTCTTATCAGGAACTTAGCTGGTGAGATATTTGACACCACAATAACCTATACAGCCAATTCCAGATAAATTTATAAAAATCAGATAAACTGTACACTTGTTTACCAACCACTTCTGCATTTTATTGGCATTTCTGGTTCTGTCTGTTCTCATTCTTATTTGCTGTAATGAAGGTTTTATGCTTCTTGATGTATTTGATGTAGAGTACCATTATGCATATGAAAGGTACAATATAAATCAATCAATAATAAAAATAAATAAAGCAAAGTTGACATTTTGCTTTATAATCTTTTAAGCATCAAAACACAAAGTCTCTGTTGACTGACAGACGCTAAATAAAGCACTACACAAACACATCATCCCATACTACTTGTTACTTACTTGATGCAATTAAATTGCAGGCTTATAGATGGCATAACAAGAGTTTGATCTGTCTCTTGTTGTCTTATCTTTTACTTTTAAACTGTATCTTGTAAATCAATTTCTCTATAGTTCTCATAAAAGACTACTTTGTTCAATACAGTCTATGCTGTGTCAATATCAGACAGCAGTACACAGTTCCCCTTAGCTCGTCTGAGCTGTGTAGGACATGCATATCTCACAAATTGCTCTCCCTGTTTGATGGTGCATCTATGGCTACTTGCAGGAACCTATATTTTTGTTGAAAAGCCTGTAATTCTTAGAGTGATCCCTGAACCTTATTTAATGCTGCAAAACACTACAGGAAAGCGAGTTGAACTTTAATGTCTGCAAGGGAGAAATAATAACTTTCCCCATCTTCTGTAAGTGACTTGGGCTATGTGATGGATACAGAACCTTCACTCACAAGATGTTCTTGATATTATACACTTGTAGCAAATAAGGTTAGAACCTTTAAAATATAGCATTTAGTAATGTACGGGAAATAGCTTCTTCTCAATTCCTTTAAAGGTCACTGCATTTGCTTTTCAGTCGTAATTTTAGTTTGGGCCTCTACAGAGTAGAACTGAGAATGGACTTGGCAATGTTCTCTCAATTTCCCCAAGACCAAAAATAAAATGGCATGGGCCATTCATATACAGTGAATGAGTGTGTATTTCGTGTGTGTGTGTGTTGGTATGTTTGCATACAGAAAATTTTCGAGTTTGAGAGTAAGTTATTTGACCAAATAATCAGGCATAAATGCAAAACACAGAGAAGTTATCAGTTTATTATCCACTGTTCCCCTCAAACCTTTCTTAGCATGACCTCACTCATTCCCACCACTATGAGCTCACAGATCTCCAGCCTCCCCAGCCAAAGAACATTCCTGTTTGTGACCTTTGCTTAATAATATGGCCTCTCTATCTGTCTATCTGTCTATCTATCTATCTATCTGATGTGCATTTCTATAATGATTTCATTAGGACATCTAAAATGAAGAAAGACATTGAAGAGTAATGAGTGGCTGTAAGACACAGTGTTCCTCCCACACTTATGAAATACTCTATGACTAGGATAGCAGTGGGTTTCATATGTGGCCTGAATTTGCCAGTAATGCTACATTTATTAAGAATTGGTGATTACTCGTTGAAGACAGGTGTGGAATATTTGGTATTACATGTTAGAAGATGGATGTTAGGAGCATCTATGAAATACAGGCTGGGGAAGTATTGTTTCACCTGAAGTGACACAGGTGGGAGGCAGCAAAGAAGTGGGAAGGCTTTAGATTCTTGTTTCTGGCTGTAGAAAAGTCCCATAGGCTCAGATCCTACCAATATTGAGCCCCTGACTTCTAATTCAGTGCAAAGATTAGGAGCCATAGTGGCAGCCTGAAAAGGGGTTATGGTACTAGAGGTCATTGTTTCAATACCCAAGTTCAACAGATTCCTCTGAGCTGATGTTGTGACCCTGAGTTCATGTGCCTTTGCTCTCAGCATGGGGAATGGTTGGAAGCTCTATAGAGGATGTATTTTTTTTCAGACCTTTTCTGAAACAGGTCCTGAGCCATAATATTTTTTACACACGAACTTATATTTTAAGGCTCACCCTAGGCTTATAAAACAAATGCTTTTTTTAAAGGACATAAATCAAGTTGGATGCCAGCTGGATTTTCCCAGGAGAATATTCATATTCAGTGATTGAGAGGATTTATCCTCTGTTTACATTTATGAGATTTGGCAATGGTTAATGGAACTAGAAAAGTCAGCTATCTTCCTTTAAAGCAGGTAACTATATCTCTTTGGCTGATCAAGATTTACAAACATCTTTCCAGTTGATTTATTCATGTTAACATTACTCTGATCTATTTTGAAAGTCATAAGAATGATGCCAATTTTAATTTTTCTAAATGAAGCAGGAGAATTGGTTTTGTCAGCTACCAGCTAGTAACTGTCCAAATAATAAGTTTGGGTGGGTTTATCTGGTCCATTTTGAAGATGGTTTGGCCTGTTTTATATTAACTGAAGGACTCAGAGCTACATTTTCTAAAGTGACTGCTGAGAATACCCTGATAATTTAGGTGTCCAGCTGAGACATCTGTTTTTGAGCTCTCAGGTGCTTAGGATGTCCCTTCTTTTGGGTGTCTCTGCTTGAGCTTCAAATTGAAATACTCTGATCATTAGTTATGCTTCCTACTAAATCCTTTCTCTCCTCAGATATTCTCTTTGCTCTAAAAGCATCTGCACTTGGAAGCTGTGCTGGACACTCTGCAACAGGGTGCTTACAGTAGCTGAGGTTTTGGATTACTCCTTGAGCTAATGTGGAAGGTAATAGACTGCATCAGTCTGTGTTTCAAAACCCATCAGTGTGGCAGATGACTGTCAGCAAGAACTGACAAACAAACCATACCTCAACATCATGGGGAGCAAACCTCACTCTGAGTGTTGTGTCACCCCATTTAAGGCTTTTATTTTTCTCTGGCTTGATGTGACACAGGAAGACAGTGATTCCCCAACATTTCGGATCAGTGTCAAATACTCAAAAACCTTGTGGAATGACAGGCACTGTCATTTATGTGAAAATAACATACACTCCGCTGTCTGATATGTCTTTCTGGACCTGATGCAGAGTATTGAAGGAGGTCTTGCAGACATCCAGTTGTCCAGGCCCACACTGTAAGAGTTCACAGATTACATCTGCTATGCTTTCCTGACTGGCTTACTCTGTTAAGCTCTTTTTGGTTTAAGTGCTCTGCATGCAAACCTAACTTTGGAATATACCTGATTAATTACCTTAGTGCATTTGCTGGGTGAGGTGTTTCGCAAATATGCTAAAGATACAAACACCACTTTAAAAAGGCCCTGAGCCATTGATCCTGCCCTTCTAAAAAACACTCTGTGCCACAGCTGGAGCACAAGCCACTTTAGAGATAAAATACCATCCTGTATTCTCCTTTGCGTCTGTGGAGACCTTGCAACCTGAAGACAAATTTCTTTGCCAGCTTCTCGACTGGAAGAACTAACCCTGCTTACTATCCCTCACCATGCCAAGTGCTGTCTACCTCCCAGCACAGAGGGGCCATAGAATATATTATTCCAGTAACACTTGTCTGTGTTCTGTACTCTGCATATTAGAGCAACTGAGGAGATCAATTATCTTCAGCTGAGGATACTAAGCCTTGTTATGTCTTTTTTTTTTTTTATTTTTTAATGTTTATCCAGAGTGTTGTGAACTTTCATTCTCCAAAGGTAGCAATCAACAAAGATAAATGGAGTGGCAGAAAACAGCCACTTAACTAACTGCTTTCTGTACTCTGCGCAGGGGTCTGAATCCAACAGAGGTGAGGCACTAAAATGAAAGCTAAAGGAGGGGTTGGGGGGGCAAAAACCAGCCAGCTGAGATCACAGAGAAAGAGATGTTAATGGAAAAGATCACACGCAACAAAACCAAACAAAATGAAGCGGCTAAAGACAGTGATTATATAGATCTGAACAGACTGTTGACTATGTGGAATTACAATTATCTTGCAGGCTCCTGGGACCTTGCTCAGGGAATCATTACTACAAAACTAAGAAGATTGTTCTCAGGTGCAGAACATATTGATTTTGCTGTTCTCCAGCATCTTGCAAAGCAACTGACCATGTCATTTAAGTGTTCGTTAACCAAACACATCAATAAACATAAAACTTTCAAAAAAGTAAAAATAACCTCATAAATAATTATAAAGGAGTGAATTATTACCTAGGAGCAAGTGTAATTGATGTCATTATAAATAAACCACAAAATATATCCTGTCCCAAGCTTAAAAATGTATGAAGGCATCCATCTACCTTGTTAAAAAATGATAGTTTATCTTGCCAGTAGGACAGCTTTCATAGCTGCCTGATTGGAAGAGGTGTGTGCAGAGAAGAGATTACATTGTAAATATTTTTTATTTGGTTTATTTTTCCTTTTTTTTTTCTCCCCCTTTTTATGTGAATTCAAAGCTTATAAAGAGAGAGACACAGATAACATTTATTACAGCCAAGCTGCAGGGAGGGCAAGAAGAGTTTCTCCGTGTGGTTCACATCAGCCTTGACCTGCAATGTTCCAACTATTGTAATCCTTGACCTTTGAAGAGCAGCTGTCAGTAACAACAGGCTTTTTTTTCCCCCAAGGACTGCAGGGACAAGCAAATTCGTTTTGAATGTGTGATGTGAGGTAATCAGTAATGGCAAAGCACTCACATCCTCTGTTCTCTGGTATTGCCTATTCACCCGTAACTGCAACTAACACTAGCGAGATATTAATGCAGAAGGAAATGAGACCCTTGGCTCTGTGTTGACCGATGGCCCAACATATCTCTTAATCAGGGGTCCCTTCTTCTCCAAATACTGAGACACAGACAAACCCACAGGGTAGGTCAAATGGGTAAAGATGAAGGCTTTAGATTTTTGCTGATTAGTAAGTGAAAGGGACAGATGGATCCATATGGTAATGGTCTGGTCTTTTACCTCGTATTATTTCATACATGAAAGAAAACAGTTGAATACTTTCTTTGTGTGTGCACTCATTTAAATAAGCACAAATCTGGGGCTGACCAACTCCCAGAGAAGTCAGTCAAAGACTGTCACTTGGATGTGAGGTATGGCTTACACGTTCCATTGAAGGAGAGCTTTTAATTAACCTGAAAACTTCCGCAGCTTCTAGCCAAAGGTGATGGCAGAGTGCCTCCACCCCCCTTCTCCTGCATCCTGCACGGATCTTTGCAGCAACATGCCCTCCACCAGCCCCCCAGATTTGGGGCAACTGTTTATAAATTGTATATAGACTAGAGATGGGTCCTCATATTGTGGGATTTTGTGGAACCTGTATCTAGTTGGCTGACGTATCACATTTTCTGTTTTAAGGTCTCAGTGAAGAATCTGAAGTAAAACTGATTTTATTTTAATTTTGTACATGTCCAGAGATATGTTTCCTTCCAGATCAGATTAGCTTGAATGCTTACACATGATGAGAGATTTTGGAGTCAAAAGGGGCTGCTGGTTGTTTTGACTTCCCAGCAGTTGCTGCTTTCAGTTATTCATGTTTCTTTCTCTCCTGCCTTGCACCCCCCTGGCTTCTGTGGGGGTCTCTTTTTGCAGCTTTATTTTCACAGAGAGTTTTGAGACTCCTGTTCATACAATAAAACCTGAGTTTGCTCCAAGAAGATACTCTGATTTTTAACCCTGGTTCAAGAGTAAAGCTGATTTCAATATATCAGACTTTCTCATTGGGATTTCAGAAGTCTTTGCTTCCAAATGCCTTCCATAAATTTGGAGTCCCATTTTTCTGTCAGTTTTGGGCAAGCTTAGGAGGCACTGCGTTGGAGAGATGGGAATATGAGAAAACAGCAGTGAAGGCAGGGTGAGGCAGGTGATACAAAAAGTCACATGAAAACATTCCCATTATAATTCCACGGGACCTCTTAATACATTAATCTGGGCAAGGTGAGATACTTGGAGAGGTCCAGGAAATGTTTATCATGTAGTTTATTAGTTTTATTTTCTTTTCCTGCTCAGACTCTCTGTTTATTAATTTACTTTATTCATACAAGAATTTCTTCAAACATTTTTCAGAGCGTCTGGATTATTTTGGTTTTGACAAAAAAAATTCAGACATGGTATTTGGGCAGGAGATAATTATTGGCAAGGGAAGACTTGAGCAACACGGTCTAGTGGAAGGTACCCTGCCCATGGAAAGGAGTTTGGAACCAGATGAGCTTTCAGGTTCTTTTCAACCTAAACCATTCCATGATTCTGTAATGTGGTGAGAAGAGGAGGNAAAAAAAATTCAGACATGGTATTTGGGCAGGAGATAATTATTGGCAAGGGAAGACTTGAGCAACACGGTCTAGTGGAAGGTACCCTGCCCATGGAAAGGAGTTTGGAACCAGATGAGCTTTCAGGTTCTTTTCAACCTAAACCATTCCATGATTCTGTAATGTGGTGAGAAGAGGAGGAAGGAAGAAGGTGGAGTCTTGTAGAAAGAGAATGGGAAAAGAGAAATAAATAAAAAATTGAAGGAGACCAACACTAGGAAAAGTTGGTGAGCTGCTTATTAAAAAAGAGACTCTATTTTATCTTATGAAAAAGAAGGAAAATTGCAAGTTGGCATCACCAAGTTTATCCTGCCTATGTGCTTGTGTCCAGATTGTTTCCATGTCTGACACTGGGTTTCCAGATAATGCTCACTACTCAGCCTAGTGAAATGTCCTGAGGAGCTTCAGAGTTAAAAAAAGTAAATAACAGTAATAGAAAATAATTATTCTAACAACAATAACAATAAAAACAATGACAACAACAACCTAGCATGACCTGGTGGGACATCTGCTTGTCTTAGAAATGTAAATTTTTCTCTGGACATGCCTTTTCTGTGTCCATAGACTGTCCTGTAGTTCAGATTACCACCTTGGCTTGCCTTATTTTTAGATAGCTCATATTTAGTGTCTACAGTCAAATCTACTCCAAAAGTCATGTTCTTTTCAAAGAGGTCACAACTTTGACAAACTTTAAGTTTTCACTGCATGGCACCAAATAGCTTAATTAATTAACAAAGTTGGGTGATGCGGGGTCTCAGGGGTCTCACTCCTCCTGGATTTTCGTTTTTGTAACAGTAATAATTTAAGTGTATGTGCACTCTACAAAAGAGAGGAGGGGATGGAGCACAGATGTTAAAAAGTAAATTCCATTCATTAAAAAAAAGAAGTCATCTGATGATTTGATTGATTTGATCAGCTGATGTGAAACAAAAGACATGGCAAGATTGCATCTAACTTAAAACAGGAAAAAAGGGTGAGTAACTGGTGCTACAGGAAAGCAAATACAGAACGGAATATTTTCATATTGCAAGCCTGAAGTTAAGCAGTACATTATGCCATTGAAAAAACAGGGAGTTGACTTGGATCTGCACAGCTTTAGTTTTGAATTTGGAGATTTTTCCTTTGCTTTTCTAGACTGTCCAGCACTCCCTCCAGCTCCCACATTTCTGGCACTGTGTCCATAACCCCGGTTGGAGTAGCTTATCTCAACCTCTCCACTGGGGAATGGAAACAGAACATATAGTGCAAGTTCCTTGGCTCATCATCCACTCTGACAACAACCACAGCAACAACAAGAAGCTGGACTTATTTTTACTACTTGGCAGCGCAACAGCTTTGGGAAGAAAACATTTCTGAAATTACGTTTTCATTAAAATACAGGAAAACATCCAAGGAGGAGCACAAGGAGGTATATTTAATGGTACATTAAGAGAGCTATTGTCAGTTAAGCAGAGGCATGCATGGGAATAACATTTTCCCCTGAACAAATACACAATGCAACAAGCTAGAACTGAACATGCCATTGAATTCCATATCCACAAAAGCTGTCAGCAAAACAGACCAACAGAGAGGGGAGGGCAAACTTTGAATTATGAATCAGAATTAATATCTTTTTCAGCTATCATGTCTCAGTAAATAAGTCATAGGGGTTTTTTTGCCTTCTAGTCATGCAAAAATACTTTATGTCAATTTTATGCCAATTTTTATCTTTTACATAACGATGGGAGATTCTGTATTGAGGAGTGTTACTGTACTGAGTCACAGGTTAGATATTTTTGGTATTTTTGATGGACTAATTATCTAGATGATAAGAATATTTCCCATGCTTTGGTATAATAAGGAAAAGGAGCAAATTAACATTTATTAAGTGTGTTTGAAAAATAATTGTTATTCATCACTTCTTGCAGTTAGCACTATGTTAATGCCTAGTTCATTCGCTCGGTTGCATCTAATGAAGACAGCAGTTTCTGGAAACAAAACTGTGTCTATTGAGAAGATTAAAATGATTGGAGGATATCTGCAATTCATTCATTTAATTCTGATGCCTGAACTTTTTCTAAAAAGTCTTTGTTAAGCTACAGATTTAAACCCTTCTTTTACTCCAGATTTGCAGAACTTTAAATGAGAGCAGACTCCCATATATAGGTTTTGAGGATTTCTTTTATGTGGTGGAACATCTCGGTTCTGCACAATCCAAAAGTTGGCTGGTTCCCACATTCCTAATGATGACGTGCAGGAAGGAGTTCAGCATGTTGGCTGTTGATTTGTCAATAGCTTAATTCTCCATGACAACCTCCCCAGAGGAGTGAGAAAAGTCAATAGCACAAAGTTCACATCACCTTGGATAGCTGATGGGAGGCAAAACACAATAAAGAAGATAGAGGCCATAAACTGTGATAGGCAATGATTAACCCATCAAACTGGAGAAATATAAAGAATCATTAAAATGATAAAATACTGTGAGTCATTTGGTGCTGATCTAATTAAATAATATTCCAATGTAAATCACTGAGTTATATAATCTGAAAGCCAGGGGAAAAAGGCATTTGGCCTAACCAGTGATTTCTGAAGAGTCCCTATAATTATGTTCCTTCACTTGACATCTTTGCCTTCTACCTGCAGTTCATTTTTGCAAACTTGGTTTTGGTCAGGAAAAGCTCAATCCAAACTCAGGCAGAGATAGCAGAAAAGCTCTGACTAGTTTCTGTATGATTTTTTGGCACAGCCAAAAATTGATTGGTCAATCAATTTGGCAGAGTGGATTTTTTTTTCCAAATGGAGAAGATGATTTTTTTTTCTCACAGTTTCTAATTAAGTCTCATTGTCATTTCAGCATGTTCTTTACTTCTTTATTTCTAATAGCATTGCTGGTGGCTGTTTTAAGAATATGGACATTCAGTTTTGGCTTTGGGAGAAATTGAGATGAGAAGAGGGATATGGATTCCAGATCTATTTTACCCAGGCCCTGGGGCTCTGAAATTCCTTTCTTTAACAGGAAAATCAGGAATGATTTGTTTTTGCCAGGACTTCATTAGTAGTAATTTGGTTTCATAACATAAAACTAGACTGAGTTGGTTCAGGTTTAGTTCCCTTTTTTATTGCATGCTCCAAGTCTGAGGATGAAATTTCTTGGGCATTTTAAAATTTTGTGAATTTTGAAGTAAAAGTTAAATTTTGTGAGCTTATTTCTTTTAAGGAAGTTTAAAAGATGTGGATGACAGAGAGTTTCTAGTTTCTGCTTCGTATTTGGGTGTTGTTATTCTTGCTGGTGTGCATCTTGCAGCACTGATATTCCCTTACCTGAATCTGCTCTGGTGCATGGGGCTGCCATATTTATTTGCAGAAAGTTTAGCAGCTGATGAACAATAGTACAGAAATTGATTCTTCTAGTTTCTCCATGGCAAGAGGCAACATTTCTGATTTTGCTGGTTTCATCATCTGTATCCAGGCCAGATATTATGTATATGTGAAACAGGATCAAGAAGACTGATGACCAGTTCTTAAGGATGCTTTTTAGAATGTCCTGCTTTAATGCAGTTGGCCATATTGTCCACAGTGTGTGGTATAGTTTCACATGAGTTCATGTCACTATGTTGTTCTCACCAATTTATTATTCATCTGCCATGTCTAAAATATTTATAGGCTGTAAGGTTTGTTTCTTCCCCAGCACCTGTAGTGTTTATGCCCAACAGTAACTTGGGCATCTGTCACAGCAGGCAGATTTGGTGGTTTTGGCTGCTGTTCCATCATCAGTGACCCAAAAGGCTCCCGAAGTGACCTAATTATGAAATGTTGCTGACCAATAGCACATTTACATCTCTCTGTTAACAGCATTATTTTTAGTGTAATTCTTTCACTTACTATCCTTCTGATCAATTAATCATGCCAGCATCTGCTATAACGAATGTCAGGTCCCCATCAAATAAACCTCTCTTACCCATTAGCAATTATTGGCTGTGGCCTTCATCAAAAGAGTGAGCTTGAAGTAAATGTTCAGATGATACTATTTGACTAATGTACCACTTGAATCTGACCTCTTCATTGTGCAGCATAGGCTGATAAGAGACTTTGTTCCTTTCTAGTGAAACATAATCTCTTTCATTAAAGTCTGAGGTATTTAATCACAGCCTTTTCAATGAAGCTAGAGTTTCTTGCAGTCCAGGAAAATACTGGCATTGTCAGGGGCTGCTTCAAACCCTCTAAATCCTTGTCTTCTTTCTTCATAGTTCAGTTTCCATACAAAGTCCTTGCAGTTTTATTTTTTTCCTGTTTTCAAGCTAGTTTTGTGTTCAGTAAAGCTT
Organism: Pachycephala philippinensis; assembly: GCA_013397055.1. Taxonomy (NCBI): domain Eukaryota; kingdom Metazoa; phylum Chordata; class Aves; order Passeriformes; genus Pachycephala; species Pachycephala philippinensis. Next base: position 77,829 of record VWZT01016380.1, on the reverse strand, counting down.
TCCCTTGTTGCACCTCCCTTGTCAGCTATTGTCACTCTTCCTGCTGCCTTTCTGGTGATGATGAGTTTCAGTCTTGGTAAGGCAGGTGGGTGTTTTGCAGGGAGTTGAGGAAAATCACAAAAGTTCTGTTGTTCCATGGATGAACATGGCTTAAGACTCTCTTCACAGGCATGAAGTCTCTCACTGCTTCTGGCTATTTAACAACTTCTCTGGCTGTGTAGCAATTTTTATTTTAGAGTTGGGACTGCAAGAGTTTGCTGGAAGATTAGGCTGTTGCTTTTACATTGTGTGTAATGGAACAAGGCTGCAGTCAAGAACTTGAGAAGGTGCAAATATCTCCAAGTGGTCCCAAGATTTATCTACTACTATACCTATTTTAAATTTTGAAATTGCTGTTCTTCTTTGAAGTGGTCTGTTTTCACTGAAAGAATCTCACTTCTAGTTGCAAAGTTCTTGAATTCTCCCCCTCAGCTCCCCATTCCCCCCAAATTTTGTAGGTTTTTTTTCCCCTCTAGGTATGGCTGGTTTCTACTTTGCAGTGATTCTGGAAAATATCCTGAAAGTTTTCAGGACTGTGACTGTTTTCCAATACCTGCTTGTCTCTCCATCCCTGCTGCTGTTTCCCAGTACAGATGTTTCTCCTATATCCAGTTGCACATTAGGAATGGAAAACCTCTTTCACTTGACACAGTGAAGTTAAGTATCTTTGAAAGCCCACTTCCCAAGGTATACAAGCTTGATCAGCTGGAAATTGGATGAACTTAGGTCTAATAAGTTGATTCTGCTAGTTGATATTGGGAGGCAGAACTTACTGTTCATGTGTTTATTTCCACTGGCTGTTACTCCTTTTGGAAACACCACAGATCTTTCACATTACTTCTTACCCTGTGGATTACACACAGAGGAAGACCCCAGCCTCTTTGTTGAATCTCCCCTCCCTGAGAACATTGCTATTAGTTGCTTATTTTGAGGTATGTTCCATTTTGCCTCCAACATGAGGGGAAAGGAAAAACTGGAGTGTGATCATGGGCTCAGGCTTGCCCAAGTGCTTGTGCTGTGGCTCAGCATAAGTCTTGTAAATGGGCTGAACTTTAAATGAACTATAAATAGGACAGTTTCCCATGCATCAATTCAGGTGTGTGCTTTAGGGGTATTGTTAAATGAAGACCTAGACATTATGACTTTGCTTAGTGAGGGAGGAAAGATTGTATGTGCCATGTAAATTTGCCACCATTTAAGACGTATTGGAAAAAAGCTCCAGAAAAGAGGGCCTTATGGTGAGCTAGAAATGAATTCCCAACCTTAAAATTGCAATGACCAGCATCCAAACTCAATTTTTCTCCTTTTTTCCACAGTGGCTGGCCAATGGCAAGACCAAAGTCCTGTTAGAGACCTGAAACTGGTAAAAATTTGTAGCAGCCATTCCATGTAGCAAGGCTGCTTGTGCTGTTGCGGTATCTAATTCCAACCCAGACAATTTTCTTCTCAGTAATGGAGAAGAGTTGAGAAGAAGTGATTTAGGGCTGGTGGGAGGGACAGATGCAGGAGAGTAGCAGTCCTGGCTCTAACACTGTGCAGCCTGTTGTGTAAGATTAATGACTGTGGACTACTCTCTATTTTTCTCTCTCTACGACTGTGAGCAATCACCTCCAAAATCAGCTCACTGCTGGCTAGCCAGCAAATAGATAATAAGATCCCTGTGTGTTAAATATGCACAGCTGCATGTCTGACATTGCTGATCCATCTGCACTCCCAGATACCACGTGCCAGCTGCCTCGCTGGGGTGAAGGAGGAAGGGATCCATTAAAGAAAGAAAGCTCGCAGTGTGATCTCAGCACTTTTCTCCCTCACTGTTGCTCTAGGTTCCTGGAGTCTCTCTCCCCTCCCCATCCTTTTCGGCTACAAGGGTTTGAAAGCATCAGACACTTTTACTTTAGCATTTAAAAAGTGAGCGGGGTTGTCAGCTGAGTTTTCCCTCAGCTCCTGCAGTGCTAATTTTCACTTCCTCAGGGTGGTTATTCACAGGATCTTGGCCATTGAAACAAGTCACAGTACTTTCCTACAACCCTCTTTTATTGCCTGAGACTTTCATTCAGCAAGAAAACTGAACAGTCATTACCTTTACTTCCTTCTGTCTGTATCTCCTGCTCTCCATCTTCTTCCCCTCAAAGTAGTTTTGTTTCTGGCACTCTCTTTGGCAGCTCTGAGAGAAGAAAAGCAGTATATTCCTAACATTCTGTGTGCTGGTGCCTGAACTGGCCTTAGGGGTCTGATAGCAGCTCCGTGAAGGAAGTGGTATCAGCTCTAGCCAAGATTTTTGAAACCAGGAGCCTTCACCATTGCTCCTGGTCCATGTTCAGGCACTGGAGTCAGCGTGGACTGTTCTTGTCTACGCATTTTTTGAAAATAAAGATTCGTTGATAATGGTGTCAAAGGTGGAGATTAATTATGCTTTCCTGTGGCTCCGTCACCTGCCTTTTACTCCCTGGGGCTGCAAATTTTGGCCATCAAGGGAGGGAGAGAGAAAATGGGGGAAGGAGATCTGTGTGGAAGCCAGTGACTGCACTAAGGAGTGTTTTGCAGTGCCAGTGCTATGGTAAACACTGCTCTGAGGCTGCTGTTTCTCTGTGAAGTAGCTCACATCTGGCCATGCTGGACGACAAGAGGAGCACACTGATGTCTACATTCAGCAGGCCATGCAGAAGATGGGTTCCCAGCAAAACGCCCTTCAGGAACTTTGCTGGAGGAGGAAACAGGGCATGGAATAAAACACATTGCTTGTAGGCTGCATGGGCTCTTATTTGGTCTTATCCTTAATATTTTACTTGCAGCTGAAGCTGTGTGCCATACTTGTAAATGAGGAACGTCATCACTGTTCTACTGGCAGATGTAAAAATCCTTTAAACCTTGATTTTATTATGTAAACTTTCTTGTCACTGGCATCCTGTCAGTGCTCTAGTGGGAGGGTTTTCCTTCCCAGGTGTAAACATTATGGTTATGGCACAAAGTCCAACTTGGTTAGATTCTGTCACATAAATATACATCAAGTTAAATCAAACACAGCTTTCATCCTGTTGGAAAAGCCCATTCATAAGCTGTTGTTTGAGGTTCATAATATAACCCAGTGTGTAAAGATAGCCAGTTCCTCTAAAGCCTTGCTCCTGGGAAAATGTGAAGTGTAAATGAAGTGCAAGTGAAGACCAGTAATTAGGCTAAAACTAATAGATCCTATCTCCTTGGATTTTATATGCCTGGGTTTCCAATACTCCACCTTTTTTTCCCCCTTGGTTTTTGTGGTGAGAAACAGTAAAGGAATACCCAGAATCTGGGAGGGAGCCCTTCCAGAACAACATGTTACAGACAGTCACTGTCTGGGAAAAAAGGAAATGATAATACTTTGGAACACAGTGACATTTTGTATATAAAATAATGGAATTGGCAAAAGTTTCATACAAGTGCACATGCTTGGTTATTGCTAACTGAATGTGAGAATGAATCCCCTCCTCCCAGTCCATCCTGTGTTTTAAAGAGCAAAAGCATTAGCAATATCTAAACCCCAAATAGTACAGAAAAGTTTAGCAGAATAAGCTAAAATTGATATAAACAATTGATAGAGAAGAAATTAAGTTTCTCACAGTCTTTTGGAATATTGGGTTTGCTATGACTACAGATAGGATACTGCCCCAAAATACAACAAAAATAGCAAACTCAATAACCCCTTTTGTGCTTGAAATATTGTGGAATCTGTTGTAAGCAAGACATTTCTTTTCCCCTGATAATAAAGACAGCCAAATAATGTATCAAATATACTTGCAAGGATGTATCATCATTGTTAATGTTTTTCTTCATGCATTTCAATGTATTTTGTTAGATAAGTGGCTGTTCCAGGTTTAAAATGGGCATGAGCTGTAAGCTCCGATACAGATCTCTGTAACTGAGACTGGAGCCAAGGCAGTATCTAAACATGAGTTTGAACCAAACTTTGGCATCGATATGATTCTTGGTTTTTTGTTTTTCTTTTTTTTTTCTTTTTTTTTTTTTTTTCTTTCTGAGCAGAACAAGACCCTGGATGCAAATAGATTTGAAGATATTTAGGACTATATTTCTAAAGAAGACTTGATGAAGCAGTAGGTGTCTCAAATCCTTACACTTATTTAACCCAGTAAATTACATTTTACAATTACCTGCATGTACGTCTCACTTTTTACATTTAAAAGGTGTTCTTTAATCCCAGGTACCTCTTTGGTACCTTTTGGTTAAATAATTGGAAGAATAAGGGGGTCCTAACTAGAATAAATCACCAAAATGGAAAAAGCCATGACACTTCATTGATTCTAAAGGTGGTCTTTGATGATTTGGGCTACAGAAGTGGGTACTGTGGTTAACTGCCCAAAGTTGGGAGAACCTGTGACCTTTTCTGAGGCACTTTGAACCCCGGTCTGCCTGGTTCCCGTCATATGTTCACATTGCCTAGCAACTCAATCAGATCTAAAAGCCTTCCCTAGATAGGAATGTTTGGCCTCTGCTTGCACATGGCAGCGGGAGACACAGTTCAGAGTAGAAACCACAATCATTATAATTTTACGTATCAAGATTTGTCATCTATCTATATATACAAGGTACTGAAGAGTGTGTACATAAATTATGTTGTTGAAACCAAGAGGGGCTAAATAGATATCTAGTGGGTTATCTGACAGCATAACCCAGAGCTGATTTATGCCTGCAGTCATTATAATGGAATGTGCAGTTGTTTGGAGGCCAGAAAAGTTGGAGACTTTCTTTTCGACTTCAGTACAATTTAGGCTAAGCCCCCCGTAACTAGTGCATTTCTGAATTCCCAGTGGAAAAGGATTAACTTCCCCCTTCTTTACCAGAATTTTCATTAAGATAAAGATGAAGAGGCTATAAGGCATCTCAGCCTTCAGTATTAAGGAAAATGGAAGCACCGAAACAGGAAAATACCTTTCAGAGTTATGAAACCATAAAATGTTTGCAAAAAGCTGGACAACCTATGAAAGTAGTCTGGTATGGGGGTTTTGTTAAAGAAATTGAGGCTCAGCCAAGATTCATTCAAACATTTACAGCGTGAACAAGGCAAGTTACAAAAGCAAAAGTACAATTATCTACCAGAAATTTTTGCTTGTCTGTGGAACTTGTTCTCCTAAGACTTTCAGAGATGTTTTGAAGTCCAAATACTAAATGTATCTGCATCCTTTGAAAACCCAAAAGCTAGATTTCGTTACAGCTCCAAATTTTGCCGTTTTTGGCAGATTTACTTTTCTTTGCTGGAACCAATACCTGAAATTCAGGACCAGGCTGTGTGCCTACTTCAGTCTGTGTAGATCTAAAGTAATATCCTTTGACACAGTGAGGTTATACTGGGATAAAAGAAATTTAAACCTGGCCTTAGAATCATCACGTTCTGGAAACCCATGAGAAAGGTTATATCTACATGTTGATGTGCCAGTGTACCACAGAAAAAACTATATTCTCAGTATATTTCTATAGGGCCTGAAATTCTCATCAGGGTTCTTTTCCAGTTTTATAGGCTTGTGAAGGCAGATCATAAAAGTTTGAAATTAGTGGGACAACTCAGAAGTAGTTGGCCGCATATTTGAAATATATTTTAAGAAGTGTGTCCCATCATTGGTAATGACAAAATCAGCTCTGTGTATATTGGTACATAAAGGAAAATACGCATCTCAAGAAAAAATGCTTTAGGCTCTTTTCACCTTTGTGCATTTATAAAAATCTTTCACGCATACCAAGATGATTTCTCCTATATGTTTAGAGCACTAATAAAAAAAAGAAAAGAAAAGAAAAATAAGAAAGGCACCCACTAAATCTAGCAAGTTGATGAAACAGATGATGAAGTCGAGTAAATCCTGCCTGCTGTCTGCTTTTGGAAGAAAAATCTACTTTTGAGTCTTCTCTAATGAATGATGACATTTTGCATTCAAGGAGCAAATGTGACGTTTCCTGCTGGCCAACACTCTTTTGCTTTCTCTTTCTTCTCTCTGGGTACATATAACACAACCTCACTGAGGAGGAAAACAGTCTTAAATGAATTGCAAAGCTATAGATCATTTTAAGAAGTGTTGTAACTGCATAATGTAGTCATGAATTAAAAGGCAAAATAATATGGAGAACTGAATGGTAGAGTCAGCTCCCTCTGTACGATGGGGACAACAGCTGGGGAGTCCCTGGAGCTGCAGCTGTGCAGGGAGGAAAACTGCAAACCTAGGAGAAGTAGCAACTTTTTGGCTTTCCAGATTTTTCCTGGTAATCTTCTGAAAAAAAGGTCTGCAGGTGGAATGGTTTGTATGAAATGGAGATCTTGCTGAGTATGCAGACAGAATAGGGCCAGGGGGCAGATTTTTAACCTGAGTCTTCTTGCAGGATTGATGACCACAGGGTTTCAGTATCTTCTCTTCTCTCCTTTCCCTCATGAGGTGGCCCTTTGACTTTGGTGACAGAGCCAGCTGTGCAGGGCTTGGAGAAGGGTCTTGAGTAAGGGTGGAGAGCAGAAGTGATGTCCTCCTGCCATCCCCTCCTTCCATCCTGCTTTCCACCAGGGATCTGTGTAGATTTGAAACAGTGCCTTCACATACTGCTGGGAAATGCATTTGCATGTTTGGTTTTAATGGGAGAAAGAGGCCCTGGAACTTCACACCTTCACTAAAATGCCGAAGTTCTCACTGCTTCTAAAGTGGGAGTGCCAAAATAAAAAGTGACATATTTTAATTATGAAGTGGGGTGGGAGTGGGAAGGAGGGAATAGAAAGCAATCCAAGAAGCCAAGATTTAGGGTGACATCACTTTCTATATAATTGCAATGCCAGCAGACACTCAATAAACATATCAGCATTGTTAAAATGATTTATGACCCAAATAGTTGAATATAAAATATTATCAATAGATGTGTCATCATTGATCTTTCCTGGGGCTAGTAGTTGAAGGATGGAAGAAGGAGGTGATTTTAACAAACAATCCTTGACAGAAATCCAAAGGAAACAATGTGCAGGGACAGACAGCTGACAAATTCAGTACTGGGCCATTAAAACATGTGATGAATTTGCTGGGAAAGTATATATTTGTGGAAGAGGTGAGCTCATATCTACCATAAATTTGTCAGCCGTGACACAGTGTTCTCAAGCCTGGCATGAATAATGCCTAGCTATTTACAGGCTTTGTCTGGCGAAAGCTCTATCAGTCACTTCAGGGTTATTTACAAAGAAAAGTGTCTATCAGTTGCAAGGACATGACTTTGCCACTAAAAGATAACAGAACAAGTCAGCCAGTGGCCTTTCCATGCAAGATGTGTCTTCTCCAGAGAAGCTCTGGGCTGGAATGAATCAGATGGACTGCAGGAGGACCTCCTGGCAGAGTGCCTGGCATAGGCTGCAACAGTACATTTATCCACACTGATTAGATTAGAATTATTAATAGGGGTCTATGGAGTGGAGCAAAGGGTCATTTAGAGTTTAATTCTGTTCTCAGATAACTTCATTTCAGCTGATGGGATTGTTATTGTTGGGGTTTTATATGTTTATAGGAAACAATATACTCAATAATGAAGTCATGCATCCTTCTGCAAGATTAGGAGAGCTATTGTGTAGCTGGAGTGAAGTCTTCACAATTGTGTTAATTAAGTAATAGTGATTTGACTTTGTCTCCTCATAAAATGCATTTAAGAAGTGACTAAAAGCTGCTGAGAAAGTGTTCCCTCAATAGAAATATATAGCAAAACAAGCAAGAAATGAAAGCAGCCTTGGATTGAGTAAATAGAATTGCTGATACAATGCTTTTACTTAAAACAGACAATGACTTGGTCTGGATTTTCAGCTTCCTGCTATGTTAATATAAATGCGTCTCAATTTAGTATGGATGATATCAGGGTTTTTTCCTTGATAGAACTGGAAGGCATGACATATAGATACCACAGTCTATTCTGTGGTATTTGTGGCATGTTTACATTTGTCAGTTGTTTGTTTCAAACCATGATGTTTGAGATTGTGTCCAGTCTTTACACAGTGGGCACCCAAAGTTAGACATGGAAATCTGCATTTGAGATGATAGATTGAAATGCGCTGGTGAAGTCCAGGGCAGAATTTGCAAGTGTTTACGAGCTGTGCCAATTAAGCTACTTTCTGAAGGAAATCTAGACATAAATCTCGTATTAAATGGGGCAGACCAAAAATATTGCCTGTGTTCTTTTCTGAAATGCTGTTGTTCGGATTTCGTACGGCACGTCATGCTGTTCCTAATAACTCAGTTGTGGTTTTGTCACTGGGTGCATTATCTTCAAGGCCTTAAGTGTGTTGATAAAATTTTTCTGAGAAGTTTAATTTTGCCTATTTTTCAGTGGCAGGGAGCCAGCTTCTTACATGGCGTAAATTGGACTCTTTCCATTCTCTTCAGTGGAACTGTAGTAACATACACCATTTGAAATCAAATTAAGCAGTAAGCATGGAATGTGAAAAAGCAGCATATTAATGCTACAGGATAGGATTTCAACTGCAAGTGAAAGAAGTCTCTCATTCATGACCCCAAGATATGACCACAGAATAAATAATAAATCCACAGAATAAATAATAAATAATAAATAATAAGTCTTCTCAGTTAAAAAGAAAGGTAATCCCACCTTTTTCAGCCAGAATGGTGCAGCTAAAAGGTCATTGAGCAGATGCTTAATAGGATGGTAATTAATGAAGATAAAGAAAGTTACAGCATTTCCAAAATGGCCGCAAGCTTGTGCAGTAAAGGATTTTTTAGAACACAGGTGTTTATCTCACAGGCTTTGCAAGCCTGTGTGACAATCCCATTGGTGTGATAAACTGTAAGTGCTCCAAAGGAGCTATCATGGTCAATTGTGTCAGTGATATGTTGGCTTCAAGTGATTTAATGTGTGTGGTATATGAAATAACTCAAAGGAGTTGCCATGGCCTGTTGATCAACTCTATTCTGAAAGAACCTCCTGAAAGTAGCAAGACCTATTGCTCAAAGTCAATCTAGATATGTGTCTTGGGGTGACTCTATCATACGTATCCCCTATCATGCTCTATGCCCGAAAAGTAATATTGTACCTTTTCTGTGCCTTTAAACTGAGCTTGAGGAAAAAAAAACAAACGAACTTTTCAAAGCAGTTTCTCAAAGACACAGAGATACCCTCCTCTGCGTTCTCTGGCTGTGGGTAGCATGGAGGGGCACCCTGCTTGCTTTCCTTCAGCCAGCTGTTTTTTTTTTTCCCTCTCGGCGTGAGACGGAGAGCTGAACTTTGTTTCCTGGGACTTTGGTTTTTTCCCTTCTCTTCTGGACTGTTTCAACATCAGAACACATTCGGGAGAATTTCCTCCCGGAGGCCCGGGGGTGGGCCCTCGCCGACCAACTCCGAGGAGGAGAGAGACCACACCTGCAAAAAGACTCTGAAATCTGCCCAGGTTTCTCTCTGTAGCAAGAGATTTCATTTCATTATTTAGCATCATTATCCTTTTTCTGCATGTTTGTTAAAATAAATAGTTTTTATCTCTTTCACTTTCCTTTGAGGAAAAAATTTCCTTTTTTCCCAAAGCTGGTGAGGGGGGAAGGGTAGTTGTAACCTGATTTTCTCTCAGAGGATATATTACTAGATTTTGGCCAAACCAGCACAATATGACAGGTTTAATTCCCAGGATGGTTAAACCAGCACTATGTTCTCGTATTTTTAAGTGGATAAAAAAAAATATTAGGGGATAGCTTGAATACTTTTATCCATTTTGTCTTTAGTTGATTGCGTTACCAATAGAAAATCAGTGATTTCCATCAGAGGATGGAAAATGAAGCACATACACCTGCCATCATGCTTCTCCTCCTTTTTCTCTTGCTCCACAGAAAAGCATGCTGGATCAGAAAAGAAAGAGGCAGCTATTAAAGATTAACCATATTTGAAGGGAATCTAGTTATCTGTAGGCCTGGTGTTCATTTTCACTGGGGGAGGAGTGTTCTGAGCATTTGGGCACTTTTGTTGTGAGGACTTGTGCCATCCACTCACTCTGGGAGTGAAAAGGCTGGAGATCTGGTTTGGCCCTGTCCTGAGTCTGCTTGGGAGAGTTTTGACAACTCTGGTATCCATTTGAATTTTGGCCGTTCTATCAGTTTGTCCAAGGATTTATGCCTTTTCCTGGCTGTGTGTCCCATGACTTCAGGAATTTTCCAGCCAGCATGAAGATTATTTTAATGAAAAACTATTTCAAAATTCGGTTTCTACTATAGGAACCCTAACTCCAGCCCTGTTGATTCCCATTGAATCCAGCAGGAGTCAGAGGGAATACAACTTTCAAGAGACAGCTTTAACAAACAGTTCAAAGCCCATAAGGACAAACAAGAAATAATCTTTAATGAACTTCACATCAGTTTCAGAAAGGTGTAATCCTGCATATTATCTTGGTAGGAAAAATCTTCCTGTGCTGGCCTGGAAACTTTGCATATGCCTCATTTTTATTGCACTTTCTATCCAGCCAGCTATTGCACTGAGTTTCTTTTTTTTCTTCTGAGGATCTTGTTGGCTGTGTTTTACTAGATTTTACTTAGGCTTTTGTATTTAGGAAGGTAATGGTAATACAGCAGCAGAATTTAAGGTGCTTTATCTCCTTTGGAAAGGTCAGCACCAGGCTGCAGATCCCAAGGCACTTGTGTGAAGCCTGGTGCCTTCATTCCTGCATTGCAGGAAGGGAACTAAACTGCCCAGGGCAAGAGGTTTACCTTGGAAAAGGGGACATAAAGTCCCCTCCTGAGCCTAGTGCTGTATCTGTGGGGGGCTGGTGGGCTCTGGGGAGGTTTGCAAGCACCTGATAGACACTTTGAGAGATGTGGAAGGGGAGAAGTGAATGTGGGCCAGCCGGGTTTGCCTCTGACACATGCCGGTCCTGGATGTGGGGAGCTCATGGACCTGTCCATGCAGCTCCGGTGGCAGGGGAGGGAGCCAGAGCAGGGCAGTGGGTGTGGGGATGACAGGTCTGCCCGCTCACCCTCCCGCCCCGGAGAGGGTGCCTGGCCTGGCTGTCACGCTGGCAGCTCACAAGGCAGGCCTGCATTCTGAAACCTGCTCGGTGTCGCGGTTTTTTGTTTTTTTGACTAAGTATAATTTGACTATAAAGAAAGCAAACCCTTAAAAGCTCCAAAGTGTCCAGAAGGATTCATTCCTCTGACAAGTAACTTTAAAAACATGTCTTCAATTGAGTCCATGTGTCTGCTTTCAGACAATTTCTACTGAAAATGCCTTCACAAGTAGAGGCATTGCTGTAAATAATCAGATTTCAAACGCTAGAACTCCTAGTAATTTTGAATGTAGTCCTGGATTTGGAATAACAAACATGAAACCGACTGTTCTAATACAGAAAAAGGAATTGTAAGGCCATCAGCAAAATCCAACCCAGGAAATACTGCCAACTTAAGACAAAGTAAACTGAGAGCAGTAAATCAAACTGAAACATGTATTTTTATTGTGGACCAAACAATACAGGGCCTAACATTTCCACAGGCAAGGCACAAATGTCCTTTTACTATCAAAACCAAAAGCTGTTAAAGCTTCAAAAAGAGCTTCAGGCAAAGAGGCAAATAATAAATGACAGGCAGAGCTGGTCTGACGGGGGTTATGCAGGTTGTGTTATAGGGGTCTTGAATGATTCACAAACGTCAGCTTGGCCTCCCAGCATCACTGCTGACCATGTCATCCCCAGCTGCTAACACTCGCAGCATTTCTGGGCAGGTGACCTAAAACAGCTTAACAAAAGACCTCCCTTCAGCTGAGCATCCCTGTGCACACTGGCAGCTGCCTCTGTTACAAGGCAAAATATATCCACCGGTATTTCTTTTGCTGAAGATGCCAAAATCAACATTCTGATAAAGACTTAAGCCAACAGTTTGAGCTTGTGGTGGGGACTGCTGGCAGGGCCAGCTCAGCTGACAGGAGGTACCTCCTCGAGCTCTTCTGGCTTGGTTGCAGTCAATTGTGAGTTTGTGCCCAGGCTGTCTCTGCGAGCCCTCATTCTGCAGCCACTGTAAAAGTAAGCATGCAACTGAACCCAGTGGATGCGGTTGGATTTTGCTTTTAACTTAATTTTACTTTGTCACTCAGTGTGTCAGTTCTTCTGAAATCTTGTACAGGGAGGAAATGTCCCTTGACTGCTTCAGAGCCTGAGTTTTCCCAGCCAAAGGCAGGAAGCTTTTCAGAAAAGGGGAAGAAGATCCTAGCTGCTATCCTCTTCTGTGTGGAAGAAATGCAGAGAGGGCACTAAAGGTGTTACATTCACATCTGAGCAGACTAGACACCTTGTTATCCTTTTGAAATGTACTTCAGGGTCCTTCATGATGGTACTCTAGTCTTAAAAGTTCTCTTTGCACCCCAGTTTTCTGGCCTATGGCCACCTTTCCTGTGCCTCGTCTCCATAGGGCTCATCCTCAGACTGCTGCGGGTGACATTTGGGCCACACAGGAAGATAAGAATTAAGACTGAAAGGAACTTCCGAAGTCATCAAGTCCTGTCCCCTGCTGTTGAAGGCAACCACATCATATGATATCTTTCAAACACTTATCTGGTTCCATCTTGAAACCATTTAGGTTTCTTGCCCTCACTACTCCTACCGAGAGGCTGTCTTTCTTCTCATGGTTATAAACCTTCTTCTAATTTCCAGCCTAAATATGTCCAGGGCAGTTTGGGCTGTGTTTAATTGATACAGAGAAAATAAATTAGTCACCAACTTGTTTTAATTTATGTGCATCAAGCTTTTGATACACGTCTAGGGCCCCTCTGCTGCTGTATGTATTTTTTGCTCATGGGAAGATGTCTGGGTGAGGGGGAAGTGGGACAGTCCTGCTGCGTGCCTGCTGTATACTCCAGTTTGGGGAGGAGAGGGTGACCTGGGCAGTAAAGGAACAAGCAGGGGGCAAGGGAACAAACAGAGAAGGACAGTGAGGAATGGGAAACAAGAAGATAGCTGAGCTGCGGCAAGGGTCAGGAACAAGGTGTTAGAAGCAATGGGGCCTGGTAATGAGCAGCAGAGAAATTGTGGAACAGAATGTGGTGTGAAAGCCACTTTTAAGAAAAACAGATAGTGATGCAGGTAAAACATAAGCAAATAATATTTATGCAACAGGCAAGCAGATGAGAAGAAATGTAACATAAAAGGGGAGGATTTACGAAGAGTTTATAACAGGGGAAAGAAGAAACCAACTCAGCAATGAAAACCAAAATTGTTTCAACTGTGGGGGTGTCTGGCTTGTGGAGGCATGCTCCAGTTCTGCTCCACAAGCTGGCTGGAGATAAGCTCTTCTCTCAGTTGTAGATCTCAAAATTGAGAAATGAAGGCTTAGTCTTAATGAGAAAAATCTTTAGAATGCAAAAATGTGTTTTCTGAGAATATTTTAACATTATTTCTGTGGAGAGCATGAACTTGAAGAGTGAATCAATAGTAAAAAGTTGTTTTCTGGTACTCAACAAAGCTCCTTGCCCTGCTGGTCTGTGAGAAGTTGATTGTTACTATGGCAAATATGAATACTAAAGGAGAAGCCATCCCCTTCATCAAAACAGGCTTCAAATAATGAAAGAATTTCTAACAAATCAGATAATTTTGAAAAAGTGTGGGGCTTTTCCCCCTCTGCAAGGCTAGCACCCTATGCCAGCATTGTGTGTGGAAGTGCATGGATGAAATAAGAAAAATGTGAGGCAAAATGTGAGAGCTTTTCCCCCTCTGCAAGGCTAGCACCCTATGCCAGCATTGTGTGTGGAAGTGCATGGATGAAATAAGAAAAATGTGAGGCAAAATGTGAGAGCTTTTCCCCCTCTGCAAGGCTAGCACCCTATGCCAGCATTGTGTGTGGAAGTGCATGGATGAAATAAGAAAAATGTGAGGCAACAGGAAAACAAGTAGGTGGTAACACAGATTTTGTACCGAGCCAGTATTAAAAGTCCTGGAAAGAGAAGTATTTACTTGTAGTTCATGCCAAACATTAAATTCCAAGTCGTAGAAAGCCATGTCTGGTGGATGAGTGAGGGAGCTGTATGATGACCTGTAACGCTGGGTTTATGGCCACTGAGGATCTTGTTGTGTTGCAACGACTTTACACAGAGCAAACACTTGCACAGGTGCCTGCAAGCTCTACTGGGTAGGGATGGAGACAGCACGGGAGGTACAGACACCAGCCACATCTGAGCCCCTAAGTGTTTATGCATGTCCTTTTCTTTGAGAAGTCCTGGGGACAAGGCAGGTGCTTCTGCACAACATATGGGTGGGCAGCTTTGCAGGGTCAGGACTGCTGTGTGCATTCTGCACGTGGTGCTGATGTGACGTTCTGTTATGGGAACGTTGCCAGTGGCCAGGGAGAGGATGGCTCTGGCTTTGCACTTGCTGATATTGATTCTAAACAATAAAGGGAAATGGAACAGTTGTCAGTGGGTGATCAGGTGGTGATAACATTGGCTGTCCTATTTATTCTCCTGCTTTCCTTAACATACAATTTAGAAGACTCTTTTTACTTACCTCACTTGGAACTCAATGGGAAGGAATCTACCAATTCCTGTAATTCAAAACCATTTATCTCAAGCTAAAGAGAATTAATATCTTTATGTCTTTTATATGAGCCTGGTGTTGCCAGTGCAGTCCCAATCTGCAAATTAGCCAGAATTCATTCAAGAGCATTAGTCTTGCACTACTCTGTTTTATTCAGAGGTCTGTTGGTTGTTCCTTTATTTGATTTTTTTCTCCTCAAATGCACACATATGAAATGGATGGTTTCTGTCCTTTTAGAAAGAGAGCTAGTCATCAAGCCACTTAATGAACGGGAGGGGATCTTTGGTGTTTGCACCAGGGGTTGCCATCTGATCATTGAGCTGGGGGCATTGCCTGCATCTTAGTACAAGTCATCAGGTGGCAAATTCACCAAGGAGTCTGCCAGCTGTTTAACTTCATTACAGTTTGTCATTATGTCTGCCTCCTTTTTTTTATTTCTATGTTTAATCACCTAATATCGTTTTTATCAGCTTGTCGGGGCGTGGGAGAGAGCGGTGGGGAATTTGTTTCACTTTCTCATATTACGTATCTATTTTGGTAAAATATTATGGCAAGTTCGTGTCTGTCCTACTTTGAAACAATAAGATTCAAGTGAACTAATTAAGCCTGTGAGTACCAAAGCATCTAATTAGTATTAACTCTTCGCTGTGGAACCAAGATAGGTGTCTACACTGCAAGATACATTTCTGTATGGTTTAAAATGCATAATGAACCAGGAACGGGCAGCCAGATAGTTGCTTAAAGATGGCACTTTCCCAGCTCAAAGAAGCCACTTGCTTTTGATTGAAGCATGTTATTGTCAGTATGACAAGGCTATCACATACAATCAGAGAACTGAGCACCAGTTCCAAAGGTATCTTCATATGCAGTTTCATCAGGCATCAAACCAAATCACACTTCATGTTTTCTAGCTTGGCCACAAAAAGGGAGACAACTTTCCTGTGTGCCATATGTGTATTTTAGGTGTGGAAATATGTTGCAGTTTTGGTGGAGATCTAAGAATTGGTTGACTTCTACATGACTTTAAGAGGGCAATTAATAGTGAGATTGGAAATTGAAATTCTAGCTATTCAACATTTGCTGTATATGCCATGCCTGGTTTCAGATGCTATACTTGCAGTGGAAGTACATTCTTGCACGGACATCAATCTAAAAATAGCTGTTGTTAAAAAAAATAATTTAAAAAATCCTGTAGGCTTCCGAGGTATCCTTGCATCCAGATATACTGTAACATTATGAATTTAGGCTGATGTAATGCATGCAGTGGTGTTCATCTTTTGATTCAGAAAAAGGCTAGTTTGACACATATCTAGGTGATTCTAGAAATTCATCAAAACTCCTTTTTCAAGAAGTTGCTTCACAATAGTGATCCAAATTTCACTGGAGATTCCTGTTTGTGAATACACTGTATAAATCACACTTTCCCCACCTCCTCCTCTGCCAGTTCTTCTGTCTGCTGGCTGCATTCAGAAAATTACCTCTATCCCAGAAGGTCAGAACAAGTGCTACCAGTGGTGAGATCCCCTTCTATGGAATTTCCAGTCAGATTCCCTGGGGGTCTGGAGCTCTGCTGATCGTTCTCCAAATTACTGCATTTCTCTAACAGGCTTTAGTGTCTCAAAAATTTACTCTATTCCTGACCTTCTCAGACCTCTCAGCTGGAAGTTTTCCACAATGCCATCAAACTGCATGCTGTAACCTTTTAAAAAATGTTGTTAACGTAGGTTAAAATCACAAATGCATTTTAGGTTTGATTTCTCTTTTAGAAATTCCAAATTACACTGCATATTGGAAAGGCCTGCTTTGGCTTGGAGCCATTCTGATAGATGTCACATTGCTAAACAAGATGGGCTTAGAAATATGCCTCGATGTTTCCTTTTTTATTTCAAACAAATACAAGCAGTAGATTAACATTTGGCTGACCCTGGCAACAATTGCTAAATGTAATGTTTAGAGCAACCTAACACTCTGATACTCTGTGGTCCTCCACAGTGGAAAGTTGTTTTCAAACAGCTTTCCAAGTTGTACAAATTGTGGGCATTTCTACAACAGGAGCCAAATGTACCGACAAGCAGATCTGATGGCATCCAAACCATGTGGCCAGACGACGTGATAGGGGTTTTTCTTGACCTGGTTGTGTGAGCAACAGCAAGGTGTTCCTGCAACCTCGCCTTTTGCTTCAAGTAGTCAATTAAAAATCATACTTCTGTATCTGTTATAAAGTTTGTGTGATATACCGCCCAGAAAAGCTTTCAATGAACAGGGAAGCCCATGCCAAAAAGCGTGTAAGCAAGTGGTGGAGTCAAATCATGTGAGATAAAATTAAATTTTCATGTCTTGTAAATGAAATATACATTAGGGACTCTCTCTAGCGACCTCCAGACTCTGTAATTTTTGGATCAGAGCTAAAGATCTAAATCATGCAGCCACAACGGCCTGTAATGCGTATGTGGCGGGTATTGCCTTGCTATGGGCCTGCGACAGTAAACAAATGGAACCAGTTTTGGAGAACTGCTATTGACAGTAAAATTCTAATTTTGCTCCAGCTCCCAGAACAGATGTACCTCAGAGTCCATAGACTGCAATACTTAACTGCAGCTACTCAGCTGTGACCTTCAGCCTCAGGCTCACTGCAATAAAATTTTCATGCAACCATATGGAAGAATATTTTAATAGAGATTTACTGTCAGTAACTGTCCCAGAGGAGCAAATAAGGAAGCTGTAACATATTGCGTACAGTAAATCAAGGGGACTTCAATGGAAAAATGAAACCTCCCTGAGGCAAGCATCTTTAAAATTACAGGCAACACTTTGTACAAATATGTGTACAAAGGACTAGTTATGCACTCAGTTAAGCAACGCAAAATGGTTTTGATTTTAAGATATATTTATTAGAATTTATTTATTGTATTTTGTACGTGCTAATGGGAGAGGGGGTCATCTCACCGGGTTCACCAGCAACTGCTGTGCAAGTTTGATTTCATCAGATGTGATGCAGAATGGGCAAAAGCAAAGGGAGGGAGTGGGAGCACTGAGCCGATGAGTTCACACGGAAAATTGCATCTCCCAACAAACACAACTGCAGTGGTGTTCTCTCAGCCTCTTTGACCACATTGGAGGGTTTTAGTTAAAAGCAATTAACCTCTACAATTTCTGTCTGCTTTCTGAAGCCTGGTGGAACCAGCAGGGAATGAATGGGAAACTCCTGCTGGAGTGCTCAGAAGGATCCAGGAAACAAAAATGCCATAGCTTTGGAAGCATATCAGAGTTGCTCCTTGTTGGTCCACTTGGAAACCTCGTGCGGGCAGACTAAATCTGAGAAGCACGAATCAGCAGAGGCCTGTCTATTTGGAGGTCTTTAGGGAGTTCACAGTTCCCTTTTTAGGGCTTCAGTCTCTTGCTTTTTCCTTTGACAGTACTTTTTCAGGAATGTCTGCAAATGGATAAAGGCAAACAGGAATCTGAATTTCCCCTCTACTCTCACACTGCACACACACTTGTTTTGTTCCCCTAACAAAACTAATAACATGACAAGGCAATAAATCAGGATCAAGTAGATTAAATGCTCATGGAGGTAAGACTGAGTTATCCTTTGAAATGTTCTGTACGGTCATGTAAAAGCCAGCCTACCTGAAAACATACAGGTGTCTGTTAAGCACACTGACTCTGGAAGTATGTGATGAAAAAAAAGGCATAGCAAAGCTCAGGGAAAAGAAGTACCCAAGTGGCAGGAAACAAATCTGCCTTTTTGAAAGAAAAGTGGAGTATTACATATGAGGGTCCCATCAAGCCACAAAAATGACGCAATTGTCAAATTTGATTAAAGTAAAAAAATGAGATAGTTCTTCTTTTAGGTAAATCTATGAAGGCAGAAAAGGAGTGTCCTCTGCTTAGGATGGCTGTGGGGATACAGGGCTCAGGGCTGGGGAGCATTAATGCTTGTTGCTTTGAAGGGATGACCAGAAGAAATAGCAGGGCTGTATCTCAATAAAAAACTGTGAAGAAAGGAGTTACAACCATGCCATAAACCTGTGCATTTGGCAGTGAACAAACAGGAGAGAATGACAAAAACCAAAATGTTCTCCATTTTTGCAAATAAACATGCTGTGTAAAAGGAGCTGCACTTCATCTCCCATATTCTCTTAGAGTGCTCTGTAAGACCCTGCATTTTGACTAATTAAATGGTGCAAAGTGACCCCTAGAAAGTAAAAAGCACTTTTTAAGTGGTCCTTTAAGTCTGGTCTCTGGAAACATTGTTCCTTCAATCCTTGTGTGATGACTCTGGAGGCTGCTGTTGTATCAGTGACCTAATTCCAGAAGAACTTTATAATTTCCACCTGCTATTTCAAAGGAAGGACAGGTTTTTAACTTTAGAGTATTTCATGCCTATTCTGGATAGCAATTAGAGATGTTATAAAGGAAAAAAAGTAATCTTAAGAAGAAATAGTTTTCAGTTCTGATTTTCAGCCATCTCTTTCTTTGCACTTCACTAATTATTCACTTCTGTGCTCTAAAATAGGATGGGAAACTGTGGGTAGGAGCTGTGTGATCCCCTCCTTTGCTCCTCGCATGTGCCTTCTTGTCTGTAAGAAGTCCTTTCTTGCCATGAGTCTGAGCACCTCCATTTCTCTGAAATCTTGCTGTGCTGTGAAATGTCAGCTACAGGAACATTTGAAAAGACAGGCAGAAAGAACAACAGAAAGTTGTGTCTCCCCCAGACAAAAATCTGCCACTACGTATTTGTTTTGATTCTTTTATCATTGTTTGGTGGGGGTTTTGGTACTATCGCTAGCGTTGGATTCCGACATGGGGTTTTTTCCTTTTTGTTTCTATGTTCCTATTTCCATCTTGAAATGCTCTGTTCGAAGAATACCAAAATGAGAGGATTCTACAAGTTTTGTTTTACTGAATGACTGTTGACAGAGGTTTTTGAGGAGAGACAAATCACTGAGTCTCTGAGCATCAGAGAGATTGTCTTTTCTTAGCTCAGTATCATTTAATCACCTGCAGGCATCCCAATTATCATAAGCAGAATTACTATCCCAATTAAGCAGCAGTCCTTGCCATTAAGTATCATTAGGCTTAATTTGGTTCCTTGGGAAGTGTCCTGATTAAGTTGATTACCTGATTAAGTGGGTGTACTCTATATGATGGGCCTGATGCATCAGTGCTTTATGTCAGTTCTGCTTGTTGATTAAAGTGCTATTATGGCAGCATAGAAACAGAGCAATGCCAAGGTGAATCTGGCCCATTGCTTTTAGCGGTTGTTGTCCAAGCTTGCAAAACACTTTGTATTTTTAGCAGGAAGTCACTGGACACAAATTACTAAGCTTATAATTCTATAGTGTTGGAGAAAATAAAATTGTGGAGAAATTGGACAGGCATTTTGGGGTTTTTTCTTCTAAGAACAAGAAAGTGAAATGTGCTCTCTGTAAAGGGGATGGCTGATGTGGTGGAGATGGTCTTGAGGAATGCAAGATAGAAACATTTAGAATTTAAAGAGGGTGGGGAAAAAAAGAACCCTAATAGCTCAGGTTGCTACTATTTTGCCCTGGTTTTCCATGCTTGAAAATACTGGTGTAACATATCACCCTATTTCAACCCTGAGCTAGAAAACTGCTGTCTGAGAATACAGTCACAATTAGGTTTTTAAATGCTTTTTATCTCTGTTTGTGATTCTTGGCTATCTCTCAGTGTAATATGGAATATCAAAATATTAGGAGCTACATGCATCCACTGGTTGATAACATCAAAATCAGTGATTTCATAGGAGAGGTTAATTAGGCATCCAAAAAAAAAAAGAAAAAAAAAAATCACATTATTTCTGGCCCAGCCAGAAGTAAGAGGAACAGAAGTAAAACTAGTAACGCAAAGTCTAGGAAGACTTTCTTTTTCATTTCTGTGGTAGGAATAAAACATGTGGGATACTGCTCAAGTGTTCCATCTTTTGATATAATGACAATACTCAAAATCTGCAGGTTAAGCTTTGAGAAGTGACTCCGTGTCTAAATGATACGTAACAGCACTCATCTCAGCTGCCTTTGGGCACATTTGTTGTAGGAGTCTATATTGGGATGTTGCGTCTAGACTGCTTTCACAGACGGGGAAGCAACACAGCAACTTTTGGTCTTGATCCAGCATGTCTGCTTTAGGATGAGGTGCCCTGTTAGTGCAAAGCTAGTCTCTTCAGCTCGCTCAGAGGTTAATATTGGGGCTGTAGGCACCTCGACTTGGCAAGGTGAATCAAAACCCCACTTTTCTCTGAGGTGGTGCCACTGGGTTGCAGATGTACCCACTACTTTCAGCAGAACATGTTGAAAAAAGAATCTGCCCATCTGGCATGAGACGGAGGGATGCTATCTCACCTTACTTTTATCTCTTGTCCCTTTCGTCCGGAATATATTGCTGCAACTGTAGTTAATACAGCTATTGGCCATGATATGAACATATTCGATTTTTTTCCTCCCATTAGGTTTTCTTGGAGGGCAGGAAGCAATTTTCCCTCCTGCCATGCCATTTATCTAAGGATAAAGGAGGAAGGATGCAAACCTGCATTAAACTATCTTTGCTAACAGAAATCAGTTGTCCAGCCATATCTGTTTGATCTGTCCAGCTGATGGAAGAGATACAGCACTAACTAAGCTGCCACTATATTTTCTAGACTGTTAGCCAGCTTTTATCCATCTTTTGGTGCAAAAGGGGCCCTGTACAGTTAAAGGGCAGAAAGAAGGTGGCTTTCCCAAAGGACTAATCAGAGCAACACCATAGTTTAGGTGCTTTGAAAGCCTAAATATGATGGATATGGTACCAGTGGATGTTCTCTGTTTAAAAGATTCTTAAAATAGCACACAGCTGTTGTAATACCTGTGTCTTTCCTTCTTACCCATTTCTCTCTAAAAATCATTCATCCCTAAACACTCCTGCATGAGGACTACTTAGGGAATGGAGAGGTTCCGTTTGTTAGACTGTATCCAGGGAGCCTCCTTGTAGAGGTCTAGCTGACTTTTCAGATTAATCTAATCTGTGCTGGGAAGTGGCTTTCCTAGGAAAAGAACCTTTTCCTAGATATTTCCTCTTGCATTTACAATAACTTCTTTAACGCAGATGTTCTAGCCCAGACCACATGAATTGAAAATACTGGTTTGGACAGCAGTATCCAAAAATGCCTTTTGGAGTACATGAACCTGCGAGATAGAGATGTGTATCATTAACTGAACTTTTAAATCTCCTTTTCCTTTGGATAGCTCAACCTAGCTTTCATTCCCATCAGGAAGGTAAACAGTCTGAGCTGAGGAAATTATTCTGAACCTTGCTTGTAAGCACTCATGGGTCAGATTGAAAATAGGGATCCCCGTTATGAAATTGGGCTGATAGACAGCAGCTGGAGTATCTGGCCCTTTGTACTGACATCTCCTACATGTGTACATTCAGCTGTTGGGACCTGAGCATGTGCAGCGTATTATTTTCTCTATCTTTGCAATCTGTCAAGAAACTATAGTGCCCTGAAAGGTTACAGATGTGGCTATAAAGTTTGCATGAATAGTTGCTCAGCTGCATGCGTCACAGCTACTTGAGCCTGACTCCTCCTTGGAGTCAAGTAAAGGAGGAACAGGGATTTCTGTAGTAAGTGCACTTTTAAAATAAGAACATAAGCACCCACTGCAGCACAGAAGTCCCCAGGCTAGCTATAATTTGGGCTAGTAGGCCATATTCTGTAGCCAAAGATCCATATGTGAGTGTTTCCTGCTTGCATATCCAGCTGCCTTTGGCTGCTTAGCCTGAATGATTTTCAGAAGCATAAGCATTCAGCACAAGTCTGCAAGGAAGCTCAGCCTCCTGTAGATTTTGCCACACATGCCTCATCTTGGCTTTTGCTAAATATTAGGCATAAACCACTTATTTATACTGCCTCTTTGTTTCTTGCTCCTGAAGATATGATCCATTTCCACAGACGTCAGCAATGATATTCACATTTGCGTCAGTGTGGCATGGCTGGGATAGGCAGAAGTGGCCCCTATGGCTGTTCCAAGTGCGTGTGCTCCCTGGGTACTGAGTGATCTGCTCCTTGTTCCCTGCATGTGCCACACGTTCAAGGTCTGTTGTTTTGTTTTGACTGGCCAAACAGGCTATGAAGTGTCAATTCTTTGTGCCTGGATAAACATAGCACTTAGCCATCTAGTCTGAATATTCATAACAATTGTACTTACAATGCTTTCTAAGACAGTTCTTCAGTACTTCGTTTGGGGTCACTCCTTCTGAAAACACTTGCCAGAAAACTTGTTTACAAGAACACTGACAGGAAGAAAACACAGAAAAGGTGAAAATATAATTCAATCCAATTCCTTTCAAAATGGAATGAATGAATGAATATTGCTATAAAATATTTGCAGTAACCTCCCAGATGTCTGTCATAGACTTTGGATGAACTTGGCTCAGAAGTACCTTTTCTTCTTTCTATTGTTTTTTTTTTTTTTTTAAGATTTGGCTTTTTATTAAGTTTTTGAACAACATTTTACAACCAATAATAAATAAGGAATATTAAATCTCCTACAGTCTTCCCTAGCTTTCCTAAAGAAAAAGGTGTGCTGTATCCTACCAATATATCATGGTCTCCAAGAAAGCTTTGGTACCTTAGAACTGGGAATGGGCCTGATTCACCCAAACTGAGTACTTCCATGCATTTTGTGGGGTAGGAGTGTTAGATTTGTAAATGTGTATTCCTACAGCTTTCAGTGAGACAAACCAGGATGCTCTGTGCTCTGTCATGTATTTATAGGAGGAGATAAATCATCAGGATGTGTCTTGGGAGATTTCCCCTATTACAGACCTCAGAAACTTCATGAGAGGAGCTCATCTCCCAGAGTTCGTGTCTTGCTGAGGTCAAAACCTTGTAAGAACACAGCTATTCTAAAGAATTAAATGTGAACCTGATGTTAGCACTGATTTAATCTTGCTCATAAACTTCCAACTGGAGCCAAAACCTCTCTACATGCGGATAGCAGAGATGACAGCTTGATGGATCTGAAACTTTAAGCATTGTGTACAGTTGGGATTGCTAAGTAGGATGAGGGATATGTAAAACCTTGGATAGTCCTGTTAGGATGTACAAGCCCTTCACAGTTTTGTCAGATGAAGAGCAAAGATGGATTTATGTGTTATGATGAAGGAAACTGGAACCTTCCTACCAATGAACGCTAGGAAAACTCTTACACTTTCTCCAGTGAATTGTATGCCTGCATAAGCCAAGGGGATTCAAAATTGATGGTTCTGCATGCCAGGAGACATAACCTTCAAAGAGTGCAAGTGGTTTTGGAAGATCCCTGAAAAAGATCGAGACCTTCAGGTAATAAAGGGTATTTTTAGGGATTTTGACTGGTTGGTTAGTTAGTTTGTTTTTACAGTTAAAGGAAATGAAATGAAAGCCCTAACTTGATTTCTCCTTGTGAATTTAATCTGTGCTAATTATTGCTATTCATGAACAGTGTGCCCTCAAGGTTCCAAATGTGCAGAGACTTGTACAGCTATTTTATGTAGGTATTGAATCCAGAACTGACAAACAACTGCCTACAAAGTTAAAGGTACATGTCATTGCAGGATTTGGGCAGGAGGAGAGGTTTGGAATCACTGTTATTTTAAGAGCCCAAACAAAACAAGGGTGGGTGGAAAACATAAAATTAATTCTCTTTATTCAAACGCAATTCCTGATCAATTGCTTTCTTTGAGGCTCTCTAGCTAAGCCTTGTACAGGAGAAGGTAGTAAGGAATCACAAGTGAATGACAAAATCAATCAAAGGCAGGAAAGAAAAACAGCCTCCTTGGTTTTGATAAGTATCAGTTCTGTTTCCTATGTTTTGGCTTCATCCACAGCCAGCTGTAATCAATAATATCTTTCTTTTGATTTCAGAGCACTTTGGGTGAAAGCCTGCTGCTGCACGTGGTTGTTTTCCACTCTGAGTCTCTGAGCACAGCTGTGCTATATACTGGGCTGTGGTACAACAGTCCTGGACCTTGCGCTGTGCCTGGTGTCCTGCAGTAATCCCAGCCCAGGTCTGTGGCCGGCACAGCTGCATGGTCACAGCGTGCTGCTGCAGCTGCACCATCCTGCAGAAACATCTCATGCCATTCCCCTGGGAACAGCTTGTGGCTCAAAGGGAAAATGTACAGTGAAGCGTATGTTGGGTGGCGTCAACATCAGCCACCCCATAACAAGCTATAGCTCACAGGGAAGTTACTGCGAAGAAGTGAGTTCATGGCAGTACAGTGTGGTTTTGTCTAGCCAAACTAATTGAGAAGGGACTTGTTTCCTCTCTTTTCTTTAAAAATTCCCTATCACCCCACCATGCACAAGCACATGCAAATGGTCATGACAATGTTTTGACCTTCCTGTAGGAAAGTCAAGGAAAAATGCAATTAATTTTGGTAGATACTTGTTTTCCAGTTTCATATGGAGATGATACAATTCTAAATTACTGGAGAAAGGAGACTCTTTTGAAAAGAGATGGAGAGTCTAAAATGTGAATAAAAATAGAAGCATTTTGCAAAAGGAAATGTAAACCTTTTTGGGGAAAAAATTCAATTGCATTTTCTTGCTGTATTTTGCTGTATCTCTATGATTTGGAAGAAGAGGAAGGCAACTGCACAGTGGTTCATCCGGCTGATTTTATATATGTACATGTGGAACAAATCTCTTTTAAGTTGCCGGAAAGTCTTGGAAAACACATGATATTTAGGGAGTGAAAACAGGTGGGACAGACATTACACCTATGCAGAGAATAAAGTAGATGTCAAGGTTTCTAACAAACAAAATTTTAGACTTTGTCCTAAATGTTTAGATGAAATATGAAACTGAGATTATTAAGCTGTTATACTGTAGATTAGTCATCTTATGTATTTCATAACGTAACTAGGCTGGGTTTTCCAGAGAACTCCGGGTTTGCTAGATGTCCAACCTCAATGAAAATTCTCTTTGAAAACTAAGGGGGTGGGAGGGGTGTGATAATGAGAGTCAAAGCAGCACTGTATCTGTGTCCCTAATGACACAGCACAATTAAAGATAACTGTGATATATTGAAGTATTACACAAAAGAAAAATTTCAGCAGTCAGCCTTTGATGGAAGGATATGGTAGGGAACCCCCAAAGTGTGAACAAGGTGTCTCTTGGTTCATGTGTTTTTGAGGTCTAATATTTGAGAGCTCAGTTTTAAGCACAGAGGCCACAGCTGTAGTCCTATCCTGTTTGTCATCTGCTGGGATCAGGTAGAAAGAAGATAAGGGGATTTTTGAAAGGGATCAAAGACTGAACTCAGAGATCTTAAATTTTTTCTCTAGAACTGAAAGTACTTTCCATGAAGTTTAAAAAAATGTATTTTATGATACATTCAGATGTTGCTCAGGCATTAAATCAAGCTCAGCTTTTAAATACAACCCTCACACCCTGTTGCTATTTGTGTAAGACTGGACCACACTGATTCAAAGAGTGATAGTATTAAGAATAAGAACAGTGACTTGTAAAGAATATTGAGGCTGAATCACAGAGCTGTACTTCTGAAACGTAAGTTTTCATTAAAAAAATAGAATGCTTTCTTAGCAAGGAACTGCAGAGTTCTTTAAAAGGCTAATGATGTTATTGGTAGGTGATATATTTTGAAAATGGAAGGCATGAAAGAGAAAACATAATTTCCTCTAAATTTTGCAAAAATTCTATTACCTCTGTTATAGTCCCATAGGCCAATGGCACGGCTTTCCTAAAGCATCTGCTTCCTAAATTATATGGTACGGTTTGTTCTTTCAGAGCCCTGTATTGTTTCTATGGAGATCAGTGCAAACACTTAGCTCTTCGTGCCTATATAGGGATTATGTGTTAAAGAATAAAATGGGAACGTGAAGCTGGGCATCTACATACATACTTAGGTACCAGTAACTTGGAATCCACTGGTGGATCAGCAACTGTGAAAATTTGTTTTGTGTTTAGACTCAGGGCAATTCAGGCCAGGGTCTCCTGTGGTCAGAGACCCCTTGGGCAGGGTCTGCAAGTTATTTACTGATCGGTTGTATTTTATCTTGATTTCCTCCTCCGATTTCCTTTTAGTTAAGAGGACTGTCACAATTAATCACAACATTTTTAGACATCCGTGAAGAGGAGTTAACATTGCTGGGCACTTAACGCAAAGCATTTTTCCCATGTTGCTACACAGATACCATAAAAAGCAGGTTAGGATTAGGAAGTGGTGATACTCTCCCATTGCAGATAGGAGGTGGAGGTACAAGTAGATTATATGTTGTTTTGTCCGAAGCCTCTGGCAGAACTGGAAAGTGAACTCTGACCCCATTTTCTTGTTTGAATGTCTGTAACCCCAGAACAGCTCTTCTACCTTATCTCCCTCACAGAGATAAGGTTATTAGTGTGCAGCTGGACCTTGGCGTCCCAGTCACTCAGTGTAATTATTCAACAGTGTCTTGCAGGACTTGGGTGCGGGAAGTATTAGATCTATTTTACATAATTTATATAATTTACTCTTGAATGTCAGAAGGGAAAAGGAACCCCTAAGTTTGATTAGACACTAAATTCATTATTTCACATTAGAATTGCCTTCTCCAGAGGACCAAGGATACTTATTTGATTCAGTAACGAGAGCTCCAAAGGGTACTAATTTAGTAAGACTATTGACTGTTCATTACTCTGATGTTGCTCAAATAGCTGAGAGCATGTGTGGTGTTTAATGTGATCTTAAACATTACTATCTACGGTAAATCAGAAACAGGGCACAAGTGCTATAGCTGCTGTTTAATGATGTATGAAAAAGCTGCCTGGTAAAGTGCACCATTAAGAAAAGCTAAAACCAGTGCTGAACAAAGACCTGATGAAATATTGATACCTTTGCAGCCAGTACGATTTCTTCTTACTTGGAAAGTGAAGTCTGGGTTTCTGAAATATCAAAGTTAACTTAAGCAAAGCAATGGAATCAGATGAATGGGAGCAAACTATCTATTAAGGGAAAAAACAAACCACAAAACAACAAGCTAGTCTTCAACATGTCAGTGTTTAATTTATATTTAGGAAGACTTTCACTTCAACCATTATTCCCTTTCCATTGAAATACTGGACTTTCCCCACCCCATCCCCAACTCTTTCCTCTTTCTTAGAGAAAGAATCTCATAAAAAACCAACAACTTAGTAAGACAGTCCATTTCAAAAGATGGACTAAGGGATGTAAGATTCATCCCACCTTTAAAAAGTGTAAAAAGACTGATTGGGGAAGCTTTCTCAGGTCAGATGCCATCATTGCCAGACCTTCTCTCAGAGATTCTTGGGAAAATGATCACTCCACCTGCAGTGGAGTTGCACATGCTCAGCAGGGAGAATGCTTCTCTTCTCTGCACACATATATCTGAGATAATAGCTCTGTTCAGCACTGTCATGAACACTGTTACTTAACTCCAAACCAGTAATGTGCACTCACTTTTGTCAATATTTTGCCATAAAGCTAGGGTTTGTGCTTGTAGACCTGATTCCAGGACAGGGTTAGTTTCTTTTAAGCTAGGAAAGCACCTCTTCGACTCTTTGTGAATCAAGGGTCAAACACCCATGAAAATAAGGTTATTTTTATTTTATTTTCAACATCCTTGTTCCCCCTTCTCCAAAACTGGGGCTTTTCTGTAACCAGGGGCTGTGGTAGGTCAGTGCTGTTGCCTGTTTTAGCTGCTGCAAGGGTCTTGTGTCCAGACATGTGATGTAAGTTTTCACAAGTCAGGGTTGTATCATAATTGTGGAAGCTGGCAGGGATGCCAGTATCTGTGCTTAGTGGTGAGAGTATCTGTCTCACAACAACATCTCTGTAGTTTGTGTTGGGAGAAGCCTGAAGTTTCTCCTACCCAACTGCTGCACGAGTGCTTTGTGGGTCCCATAGAGACCTCAGTCAGCCTGGAGAGAAATAAATGTGAAACAGAGAAGGCACGCAGAAATAGTCAAAGCAGGGAGTTTAATAAAACAAAACTGCAAGGAAGTGCTTCTTCACATAGCATGTAATGTAATTGTGCTACTCATCAACAGAGGATGTTGAAGAGACCTGAAGAATAAACTCAATTCAAAACAAATAAAATAATGGGATTAGGCAACTTTATTAGAAGAGATCCATTGGTGGTTTTTAATGAAGTAGGTGGAACCTCCAGGTCAGGAAATCCTGGAGCCATTGATTTTAGGAAACAGGACACTGTAACTAGGAAAGAATCATGCTTCTGTGGCCCCATTTTTATATGGGGTTTCTATTACTGAGGTGTGCCAGGGACATCAGGTTGAAGCAGAGCAGCCTTTCTGCTTAAAATATCCTGAAACTAGGGTCTTGATTAAGTCCAGGTGAAACCCACAGGTCTCTCCTCTGAGAGGGATGTTACCATCTGCACAGAGGCCAAAACAGGAGGTCATATTTCAGGATTTGGCAAAGGTCTGGAAAGAGCCTTTGCTCTCAGCAAAGTCTCAGTGGTCAATCTAAACTTGGGGTAAACTCCAAATTGACAGGATAAAGGCCAGACACACGGATACTAATGTGCAGCGTGGACTCTCACCACTCTGTTGCTGCAAGAGGCTTTGTATCGTTCTGCCTACTCCAATATACACAATAAATTTACAGGATATGTACATACACATATACATTTGTTGACTCTGGGAGAGGAGCAAAAAGAAAGAAGAATCAAGAATCATGTGCTCAATCTGTTCTCCAGGAGCATTTACTGTTTTTTGGGGCTGCAGCATAACTTTTTTTACAAGTGGGTACTCTAAAACCAAGTAATAAAAGATATTTCAGAGATAATTGATGTAGATCTGTGGTATTGTGCAAGAAAGTGCCCTGAAGAAACACCTGAGACAGGCAGCTCATTCAGGTTGTAATTAGCTCACAAAGAGTAGCTGAGGGGAGGGAGAAGCCTCCAGCCTTTCTACTCTTCTCCTTAAACAAAGACCACCTTTACAAATATGTGTGTATTAGAGCCTTTGGTCTGCAAATTTCTCTCTTGCTCACACCATCATAAAAGATTCAGAGAGCTGTATCTTTTTGATTACTAATTTATGCTGTTTACAGGCCGGGTAAGGGGAAAAGAAGAAAAGCTCTGAAAACTCCAGGAGCTGTGCTTTGTTATTAGGAGAAACCAGCATTCATCAGTGTTGTGCAGCCTGGTACAGGATTTTATTTATTTGGAGAGGATGTAGAGTGCAGTTCAACAATATGGGTTCTCATGAAACTAACATAGAGTGGGAGCAGTAATGATGCCAAGTTTAGGGAATACTTGCTGAATGAGACCTGACATTAGGAGGAGCCTGAAGCCAGGGCTCCTGGAGATGCCAGTTCCACCGAATTGTGGGAAAGGCTTGTGTTCTTAGCTTCGTACGCCTTCTTCCCACCTCCTTCCCTGGATTAACCTGAGGTTGGCCATGCACAAAATGCTCCCCTTTCCTGAAAGACATTAGAGCCATAATGTGCCACTTGTGTTTCCTCGAGGCCACAAAATGTTTTACCTACCTCAGGTGTGTGTCTACCTGGAAGCAGGGTAGCATTTTGCTCTTCCTCTGTCATGAGGCTGCAGGACCACTCTCACCATCTGCACTGCACTGCAATAATCCCCAATTTCCTTTCTCTCAATACCAAGCCTTGATTTTCATCCGATGAGTCAAGATATGCAAGGAATGTAGGTCCAAGCCCTTCAGGAGACCCACATGCGATCTCTGTAACTTCATTTTTTTTCCTTATTTCTCTTTTTCTTTTCCATTATTCAAGCAGAAATATGACTTTTCTCCTCCACAGCAGTGCAATTAGCACATTGAAGATCTACACATTGTAATCCCTTTGCATCTTTTCCCAGGATTGCTTAGACTCATCTGTTCATCTACATATGTGACCAAAGCTTTTCCTCCCTTGCCTTGAATGGATGCAGACACTCTTTAAGCTAAAATTAAAAATGACATTGGGGTGCCATCACTACTTGAGAGAAGCCAGAGGAATCAAATTAAGGCCATCACCATCATCACCATCCTCAATTCACACATTCATGGGAAGGAAAATTGAAAGTTCAGGAGCATGACTGAAAGATGGAGTCCTGGTTTGTCGTTTTCTCTTCTTAAAACATAGAGCTTAGTGATTTGATAGATCAGAAGGATCCCTGTCTCTGAAACAAAGAAGTAAGAGGTGCTCTTTTGCTGGTGATGTAAAAGAGAAGACACAGCAAGCCTGTTGAGGATGCACTCTCTGTTAGGCATGTAAATAGTTGCACTGAGATCCTTTGCTTAAGGTTAAGCACAAATGCTGGCTAAACTATTTCTCAGCCATAGCATTACAGGGATGGATAGTGTTTCTATTAGAACATGAAAGGATGGAAAAAATCAGAGTCACACTTTAAAATATCAGTGCCCACGTGACAAACATAATTTAGAGTGTGGAATGTAGGTTTCTCTTTGCACATAAGTGGGCTCAGTTACTCTTTGTGTCTGTAGTTTTGTTCACTAGTACACACACAGTCTGCAGATGCTTTGCTTTGATAATGTATTCCCAGTTCTCTTCTCTTTAACCTGCAAGGAGTTTCATCTGATGATGACTGGACTTCTTTAAAAATTCACTTGTACTTTTAAAAATCAAAAGAGCTTAGAGAAACATTTTATTAATAGCAAAAGCTGGCCTTGAGATCTGTAGAAGGAAGGGGAAAGTAGCCGTCGTAAGTAGATCTTGTATTTGCTTTTCTAAAAGTTCAACAGGACTCGGTGGTCAGGCCTGAAAATTTGCAATGTGCCTCCAAAACGTGCTAGTACCCAGACACCAGCACGCACAAAAATCCACCCATCATGCCAACACATGCTTCTCTAGTTCAGAATAACCTCCTTCCCTGAAGGGCCACGTGCATAAAGTGCACAGCTCTTGTAACTGAATTTTAAACTCCTGAAAATAGCATCTTAGATTGGAAGTGCTGACATAGGCTTAGTGACAGCAGTGCCAATTTAACAGTTGTATGCACTATGGAGTGTTCTTGCAACATTCCTCATCTGAAAGACAATCTGTGCGTGGTATAGACTAGTATGGTTAAAAAAAAAAATTGTGGGGGAAGAAAACCCCAACTGTGGTCTTGGCTGGCAAACTCTGTCAACCAATGCAATCTGTGCTCCTGATGTTTACTGCTTGAAGCTAAATAGGATATTTAGCCAAATTTCAATTCCTGCTACAAATAAAGCTCAATTTGTGTGTGTGCATATGTGTGTGAGAGAGAGATGATTGCTCATTTAAATGACAACTTTATATATGATAATTACAGTCATTAATGAAGACACAGTTACTTTACCATAGATTACAAGGATAAAAGAAGATCGCCCAAGAATCATGTTCTGGTACAGAGTAGAGTCAATAAGAAAATTAGTCCAAATACTATCCGGAAAATTGTTCTTAAATAATGCCCTAAAGGTTAAAGGAACAATGGGTGTAAATTCAGTGGAAGAAATTTGAAAAACACACTAGAGGTCACTGTTGCTACTCAAGCCAAAGCTTTTTCTGCTTCCTTTTCATTTAAGACATTCAAGATCAAATATTTCAGCAGGGAAAAAAGTACTTCTGTTTCTATATATTTCAAAGCATGTACATTTTGCTATCCTAAAAAATAAACAATATATTGATACAGGATGGATGGTTGTGCTATGATTGTGGAAATGGTATGTACTTTACTTATGAGGAACTTGGAGTCATAGGACAATGCAGTTCTATTTTGTGCAGCATCTTTCATACAAATGGCATCCCCCAACACTTTATAGCTTGTAGCATTAAATAATATAGCTTTAAATTACAGAGATAAATAATCAGTGGGAGAGAAATTAAATGTTATGGGCAAGGGACAAAAGAAATGTTAGATATTTGAAAGCTGTGAGAAGGCATAAATTGCAAATCGCAGCCAAAGATAAATGAGGAAGCCAAACAAATAAGTTTTGTGATGCAGGAGAAAATACTTCAGTCTTCCCAAATTATTCATGAGCTGGGTATTAAAAGGGAAGCAATAGTTTTATATCATAAATACAGGCCAATGCCTGGTTGTATTTATAAAGATGTGTGTGTATGTGTGTGTGTGAACGCACGCGTTTGAGCAAAGTGTGTGTCTGAGTGTAGATATATATATTTGTATCTGCAGAAGAAATCTGTCTGAATGCCCAAGGGTGTAAACACTCACTATAAATGCAGGACTAGACCATGGCATGTTGCATTTGTTACAGCCTTCAGCAATTAAAAAGGACTGGATTTAGCGTAACATTTTTATCCACTGATATGGAGAATAAAATCATACACTTCATATAATAGGAATATTATCATAGACTTCAAAAGCAGAAGGTGAAATGTTCCTGCAAAATACAGTTTTTTCTCTGAGGTCTTGGTTGTCTCTTGAATGCCATTAAATTTCAGGAGACAACCAGTTTCTCTAACAGCTCAAGCAGTTAAGCTTGATAGTAAGCAGTGCGAGTGAGTGAGAAGGCAGGTACATTGAATATTTTCAGAGAACATTGTTCTGTGTTTGGTCTTCAAGCTCTAATTATCACCTCATCTTTCAGAGCTGCCACTGAATTGGATATGGGTTTAGGGGGTTGCCCAGTGATGGTTGCTGTTTCTGACAAGTCCTTACCTGCTAATGTCATTGGGATCATAATTTCCAGCTCCTTGGGAACATTGATACTTTTCCAGCTTTCCCTCAGTCTTTTTGAAACTATGTGGATTTTTCCTCTCTAGATAGATGCTGCCCCCTGTAAATAAGAAACTCAAGGGTTATTATCCCATACCTGCCAATATCACCATTTTTAGTGATAAAACATATCCTTTGCTATTTATCTGTGGTCTTATTGTCCCTTTTTTCTGTATGCCTGGGGTTGTCAGGAATCGGGCAGCCCACTCAGCTACTGCACTGGCTGGCTGCAGGCTGTGTGGGCAGTTGGCCTCTGCCACAGGCACACAGATTGTTTCTGTAGCTCTTGTATGTTGGTGGTCTGGCATCACTCAGTTCTAGGGGTCTTCAAACATCAGCAGCTCAGTATTATCCCAAAATACAACACTGAATTACAGAACTGGGAAAGTAGCAGCAAGATTTTATCTACATATATTCTGTATGTATACAATTCTATTGTTTAGATTTAATACAAGTCAGGGCCATGTTAAAGCCTTTGGCTGTTCTTTTTTTTTCCCAGTTGAAATATTTACTTTTTTTCTGAGCCAGTTTCTTCTTATAGCATTAGGCATGGCCCTATCTTTTCATGTGACTCCACCCAGACCTGTAATGTGTTATGTTTAGCTATCTAAAGCATTCCCTGACACCAAGGTAGCTTTATAAAAAAGTGGAAGTTTTTTCAGGTGAGGATTAGCAGCCACTGAGGGATGATGGACCAATGTGGTCAGTTTTCCACAGTGATATTTGTATGTCTATAATTTTCCTCTAGGCAGTCTTTGGACCAAGAAGTTCTCTCCCTTCTAAACAAAGCAATACTAATAAGGGAAACAGGTGGAAAACTGGGGAAGTCACCCAAACCTATATGTAAGAGCTCAGATGTTCGAACTTGAGTGCACAATCCAAGTAATCTTTGAGAAGAGAGAGCTGCACAAGCATTTGGTGGAAACTTGGCTCCAGTGGCTTCTTGTGGCTGCGAGTTTAAACTGGATGTGGCCTGAGAGCAGTGTATGTGGAGAGGAGGGAATGAATAACTTACAAAGGCTGGCAGAACAGTTCAGTTACCTCCCTCTGATTTTCCTGTTTGTATTGTTTTAGTCTTAATCTTTGACCATGTAACACCTGGCCTTGAATCTTTTGCTTTGGTCTTCTCTTGAACAAAACTCTTCTTGTCAAAGCCAGAAAAGAAAAGAGGATACTAAAGCAGAAAAAACCCTCATGTTGCAAGAGAAATTCTTCCTGGTTTGGGGTAAGTGTGAGGGATTCTGTGGTGTAAAAAAGGCTCAGTGGATTGTTCTGACCTTTCTCTAGAAGAGAAAACACAGCCCAGAGGATAAGATGTTTTGCCATTGGCTCTCATGACTAGTTTACCTTCTCCAAGTTTGTCAGCAAAGCCCAGTCCCTCTTTCCTTTGAAGCCCCCATCCAACTCCATTCCTAACATACAGTCTTCAGTGAGTATTATAACCAGAGATGGAAAATCCTACATGTTCTTTTCCTTCTGTCATTCATCTTGCATCTCAGTGTATGCACTGCAGATGTTTGTTGTGCAGAAATCTTCTCCTCTTATGTGTCAAAACCAAGACCAAGGTATTGTGGTTGCCAGTGAGTTACGCTGTGTGGCCCAGCAGCTTGGATTGGAAGTCATAAGTGATATGGTGAATTCCCAGCCCTGCTATCAAGCTGGGCAGGTAATTTCCTCTTTCTGTTTTCTCTCCCATCTTATTTTTGTACTATAATTCTTTAGAACAGGAAATATCTGTTACTACGTGAATACACATAGGTGTATTCACAGGTGTAGCGTAATAGCTGCTAGACATTACTGGAATGCATATTATAAATAGCTGGAAGATGATTTAGCAATTTTAAGGACTCCAGTATTTATTTCCTTGCCAGCCTTTTTTTCCATGCCTATTTCCCCCTTTGTCTATTCAGTGATTGCTTTCTCTGAATAAAAGCAGAATCTTTCTTTATGAAGCACACAATGAAAATGTGAAAACTCTAGGTATTGCCTCAATATTATTGAGAAACAATAAAAACATGTCCTAGTATCTAGCAATCACTGCATGTGAGAGAAAGACGCAGGAAATAAAAGAATCATGTTGCATGCCCTTACTGAATGAATATTAGCTCTTCAGGCTACTGTATTATCACAATGCACTTAAGAAATCCAAATTATTGTAACAGTCTGAACCAAACTTGCTCAGTTCCTTCCCTGTCACACAGGCTCAGCCGCTGATGTTATTTTAATCAAAGATTTGATCAACAATATTAGGAAGAGAGTTAGCAGTGAAAATTAACACATATGCTTCTTGCTAGGGAAGGGATTATTATTTTTAAATCTGCATTTAGTTTCCCACTACCCAGAGTGATTTCTTTGGAGATAAGCACAGCAGCTAAAATGCCATGTGCTGTATCTCAAAGACAGTAGAAATAGTCACAGTGCCCAGACATTTACCTCATGTTTTTGAGGCTTTTTGAGGTTTTTGAAAAAAAACAATTCCTATCAGTTTTCATATGAGGTGAAAGAGCTTTCCACTTTGCAGTTTCACGTCTTATGTGAATGCTGTTGGATGAAGGCTGTTTTTCTTGCAGTTGGATTGATAGTATTAGCCTTTTAATTAAACCTGGGTGCTGGAAAATTAGATCAGCCACTTTGGGGGAAAGAAACATTTTCTGCACTTACCCTGTTATCCCCCCACAGCAGGGTAAGTCAAATGAATATTCCTGTTTCCCATGAGTGTCAGGGAGACAAGAAGTCCAGGACTTCTTTTGGGAAGTCCAGGGGGGTTTATGTGCAGAAGCTTGTCCAGGTACTGGAAGTAGCCCTTTTCCTTTTTGCCTCATTCCTCCTTTCCCAGCCGACTTGGGCAGACAGCAGAGCGGAACTGTGAAGAGTGGCTGCCCATCCCTCTTGGAAAGAGCTTCCATTACCCTGTGCCACTGCCTTGGCCAAGTGAGCCATCTTTGGAGCAGGATATGGAATTTCAGTTCCTCTGAATAGCCAGGGGAGAAGCCTTAAATCAGCCCAATGTATTCACATCCAAGTAGGTAGCGTGATCCAGAATCCACATAACAGAGCTGAAACATGATGGCACAAGACATTTAACTGATGTCAAATTTAAATCCCTATTAAAAAGAAGTGTTCTCTAGTCTGCACCAGGCCATCCATTCTGGTAATCTCATTCCATATTTCTTTTTTTGTTGAAAGAAGACGTAGATTAATGACAGAATGAATCCCAGCAGAAGGAACACACTCCTTATAAGGCAGGCTTGGGGTAGAGATGGTGGAAATTGTAACATAGGACGACTTTGTTGGCAGAGAAAGTTGCATTTGTACCATTTATATTTGAAAATCCTTCACCCAGGTCAGCATAGTTCAGCCAAATTAACTCCATCTGGATAGATGGAGCTGAGGATTTCCTGTCAGAAAACGACCTAGAACGGCATATTGTAACTTAGGGAGACATTTTAAAAACCTCTTAGTGGCTGTGGCAGATCCATCCAGACAAAGGGGATGGATGGGAAAGGTACAATGGGGACTCCTCAAAGGGATGAAAAGGTCTGAACAACGCCTGTTTGTTCAGCCGTCTCTCCCAGCTAGTCTGCCCCGACTTGTAGTTGTCTTTTAGAGAAATATGGTTGTGGCTCTTGATGGTCTTGAATTAATATACAATCTCACCAGACAAGTGAATGTTCGCTATTTGCTCTGCTGTCAGCACACGATGTTTAGTGAGATTCCTGTGATGATTTCTAAAGCCTCGGGGTCTTTGGTCACATGAACACAGACTCATCCCTAGCTTCTTGTAAAAAAAAAAATCCAACCCCAGCCATAAAATAGAACTTTGGTTCTCGTGAGTGTAGAAGAAAAGGACAAAAGTGCGTTGCCAATTTGTGTATTAAAAACAATGAATAGCAAATTAAAACAAACAATGTATTTTTAACAATGTCACATTCTTAAAACGCCTCATGATGGAGAGAAAAGGCTGGTGTGAAGGTTCAAAGCAGCACAAAGCCATATCATGGTGTAGGGAGGCTTGTGGTATCTAAGTGTAAACTGGTTGGGTCACCTGTGGTATTTAAACTCTGGTTAATGTGTAGGACCACAGATGTCCATACAGCATGGCAGATCTCACAAAACAGGCGTTCCCCTCCCACACATTGGCACAGCTTGGGCTTGTTCAAGGCCACCCAAAACATCAGCAGAGAAAGGACGTAATGCTTTTCCCTTCCTATTACCCGCCTGTTGGAGCAGTCCCCCCTCCCTCTCCTGGGGATATCTGTGCTCCCATTACCTTTCTGTCCTACAACTGCCTTCATGGGAAGGTAAAGATGTACTCTCACACACAAGTCTGTGTTGTCAAAGCTGGTGGAGATGGAAGGTTTTGCTAAGTATTCATTGGACTGTGGAGAGAATCAATAAGGCCATACTCCAGAGTGGACTCAGGTCATATACTCTAGTTTATCTTCAGATCTCAGAAGCAAACTCAAAAGTCCACTTTTTAAATAAAGGCTTCTCTAACTAATGCGCTCCTCTTGGCCATAGGAAACCGATGAGAGTGACTGTGAATGGACCAGATTTTCCTAAAGTACCTGGTAGCCTAGTATTAAAGGCATTCCCCAGACATTCTATGTTTAAGGTTTCTAAAGAAAGTGAAGTTTAAACTACAGGGTATGTGTCCTCAGAGTGTGACATGGGGGAAAACAGGAAGGGAACGACATGATCATGTCCTTGTCCTTTTGTATACAGTGTGTGCAATGTAGCTTTTTTTTTTTTTAATGTATTTTTTCATCTTATATTTTTTTGGCCCTTAAATGAAGATATTTTTTATGTATTACTCCTATGGGAAAATGTTTTTGAGTTTTCATGGAGGAGAGGAGGAAGGAAAAATGTTCTATATCAACTGAAACAGATTTTATTTTTCTATTTCAGCCACTGAAGTGAAAAAAAAAATCAATGATTAGTACAGCCCTAATCTGGGGATGTATGTTTTAGGGATCACATTATGCTGAATATGTGCATTACAAACACAAAGTAAAAATCCATGCCATTATTGTGCCTGTTCAGTAGCCACTTTTCAAACTGAAATATCTCAGCCATTTTAAATGACATTTTTATTTTTGCAAAAACGCTAAAAGCAATTAGAGGGCAATATTGACTGTTCACTTGCCAAATTTCACTGTTCCAATGAAAGCTGCTTTTGAGTTACTGTACACAAGTGCAAAAAGCATCCCAGATCATTTTACATACATTACAAGTGAAACCAAAAAGAAATCACCATTTAAAAGAAAAGAAAAGAAAAAGCTGTTTATAAAAGAAATGCTTGCTCCCAAGTTGAAACCATGTGTCAGCATAGAGCAATCTGTTTAACTCGAGTTAGGAACCCCTGGAAAAAAGCAGTTGTTTGCAATACCATTGCTGAGAATCATAATTGAAGCAGAGAGGTTTCATGCTGATGTTCTGCATAGGGAATGTTCACTACATGCCTTTGGTGGGAGAATTTTGTCTCTCCTCTGTCAGTAACATTTACTATAATGTTACTATAACTAAATAGTTACCTATTTTAGTTATCTCATTCTTAATTAAAAAAAAAATAGGAAACTCTTGCATATAGCCATATATAAGTGAACAGGATGGATTTTCTGCAATTTTAAAAAATCGTGGTCAACCTGTATTTCCAAAATTCGAGGTTACCTCCAGTTCACCTGAAGGGCCATTAATTTCTCCTCAGTGTGAATTTACGCAGCAGGGTCATTCTTAGAGAGTTGAGTAAAGGCATGGGTAAGTCAACTCAAAACTTTTTTGAGGAGTTCAAACACAAGATGTTGTTCATAGCCAGAGAAAATTATCAGTATCCTCTTGCAAAGGTACTTTTGATTGGATTGGTTAGTATGGTATCCAGGTTGACCTGGCAGGAAATTGTTGCAGATACTGTTGTCCCTTGGGGATTTTTTTCTCCACCTGCACTTTGTCCATGCAGTGTAAAAGTCTGATGCCTTTGGGGTCAAATTCTCAGGGTATATAGTTGTGTTAAAATCAGTTGGGTTCCACTGTTGGGGTAAATCACAGCTCTAATTATCTATCTGCCATTAATTTATCTGTGGGCTATGACATCTGTTTTTTCTGCCTCAGGGTTTGATTCTTATTAATGCTTAGGCTTCTTTACACCTTCTTGGCAGTAAAAAATGGCCTTGCAGCCGAATTTTATTTATACCCATTTGGTGCCCCCCTTTTTTAAGTTCGGACATGCTTTTCTGCCTTTTCAATGTGTTGCCCTGAAGAACTCACGAGTGTTTTGCTCTTAGATCAGAGTTTTCATTAGTGAGTTGTCTGCCCTCATGCATGGAAAACAGAGATTTTATCTGCCAGAAATGAATGAGTTTTAATTGTAATGGTCCAAGCAAATGTCATGATTCAGAGCATAAGAGGATCAATGGCATAGATGCGTTGCACAATGAGCCTGTGTAAACACAAGCTGGGATGTGAGAAGGTGGAATGGCTTCCTTTGCTTTCAAGAAAAATGTTACGCTGGGAGAAAAATGGGGTTACATTTTCTGAACTGGGGAAAATTGACCTTTTTTTTTACAAGGCCAAGTGATGTTAACACAAATTTCTCAGCTCTCTTCCACACCCTGCCCCCTTTCACCCCTCTCACTTCTTAGGGAAACTGGGCTACTTTCCTAGGACATCCCAAACAGAGTTGATATATCTCTGGTATTTTCTGGTGTCTGAGAAAACAATTTTCTCCTTCATTTCAAAATAACAAGTGAGTGCCACACCATGTGCCTTTGAGATATGAGACAGGGTAACCCTGTGAAGAATTCAACCACAGCCATGCAGAAAAGGGAAGGAGGTTATCTGAGTGGGGTGACACAAGGGTGATGATTAGTAGGCTGCACTGAGCCCTTGTTCATTGGAACATAGTCTTTATTTATAAATTATAAGTAAAGATCTGCTAACTGCCCAACTGAGGATACTTACTCATCTGCGCACTTCAGTCCAAGTGCAATAAATACAGATCAAATGTTCACCATCCATATAATAACAAGGATCTGATCCAAAGCACATTTTTATTTCTAAAGGGTTACCTTTGATCATGTTGTATTTTGTTGGGTTATATATGGGTGCGTCATTATCTACAGGAAAATAAAATGGAGCTGAAAACAATTGTAATTGCCAGTTGGAACTCTTGGGACACCCTGAAAAGTAGCACCTTAGCCAATATCTATTCATACATTTTTGTCTGTGCAATTTACAGTGCCATTTATTTTACATAATTTCATAATATTTTCAGTTTGGTCTGAAATTTTTGAAACAATTAAATCGGAAAATTAAAAAAAACCCTGACTGTTGGGGATTCAAAGTAATATCAAAAGTTTCTACTGACTGCAATGGGAATTCCAGGTGCTCTTTGGCTCTGGGAATGCAGGATTTGTATTTTGTTGGGTAATCATAAAAAAGTGTATTATGTGGGACTTAGTGCCATATTCCCCATGATGCAGCAGGAGTGTCCTGCTTACAAAATGAAGAGCTCAGAAATGAAGAAAAATGTGCTGAGTGTGGCAGGTCTGACCTCACACCTCTCCCTTCCATGAACAAATTTTGATTTGATCTTCTATTACCCAATTGTATATCTCTTTTACACAACATCGCTGCCTATTTGAGAGTACCAGATGGAATATGTGTAGCCAAAAAAGCAGTTTGTTTTGCATGCTTGTCGTTGAGCACAGCTTTAATTTACTATATATCATTCCTCTCAGAGTAAAATAAGTTTGGCCCCTCTCTCCTCTCCTCTCCTCTCCTCTCCTCTCCTCTCCTCTCCTCTCCTCTCCTCTCC
>VWZT01016380.1:295-36604 GCA_013397055.1 Pachycephala philippinensis | reverse complement strand
ATTTATACTTACCTGTTATGCTCATTTTTGGCAGGATCTGAGAGTATCAAAATCATTGAAGGTTTTACCTTCAGAAGTAGCCCTGGCAGTATGTTTGTCCCAAATTCACATGCATGGATTTGGACAATTTAAAGCACAAAAATTACCTCTGGCTAGCATTTATTTCGTACAAAAAGTTGATGCCTCTGGAGAAAAAGTCAAAGTAAGCAATAATTAAGGGTGTAAGCGGAGTCCTTGGTATGTGCTGGTGGAGGCATCTGTGTCTCCCCTATTATCCTACGGTTGTAAGGGACATTTGGGGACAGGAATACAACAAAGTCACAAAGAACCAAACCACCTAAAAGACATTTTCTCAGGGAATTAGCTAGGCTAGTAGCAAATATGACTATCCCAAGATGTTCTTCATCACTCATGTCCTGAGGATTATTGTACTCGGTGCCTCAGATGCAGGTGTGCTCCAGCTGCCCTCACTGCTGGTCTGCCTTGGAGCTTTGAACCCCATCAAAGGCAGCCTGTGTCAAAGAATCATGGAACGATAAAATGTTAAGGTGTTGGAAGGGACCTTAAAGCTCATGATCATCTCAACCTCCCTGCCATGGGCCAGGTTGCTCAAGGCTTTATCCAACCTGGCTTTGAACACTGCCAGGGTTGGGGTATCCACAACCTTCCTGAGCAACCTGTTCCAGTGTCTCATCACTCTCACAGTAAAGAACTTCCTAATATCCAACCTAAATTTCCTCTCTTTCAATTTGTACCCATTCCCCGTTGTCTTGTTGCTACAGTTCTCAATGAAGAGTCCTTCTCTGGCTTTCCTATAGGTCTCCTTCGGATTCTGGAAGGTGCTGTGAGGTGTTCACACAACATTTCCTTCTCCACGCTGAACGGCCCAGGTTTCTCAGCCTGTTTTCACAGAAGCAGGTGCTCCAGTCCATAGGGGAAGTGTTCCATGTCCTGTTAAATGGCAAGACTCGGTCACAATACATCGCTCCACCCACAAATCAAGCTCTTTCCTGCTGGACATACCTTTCTCTGACTTTACAAGCCACACTGCAGCATCCTCAGGCTAGATGTAAATATGAGGCAGAGGCAGAGATCCTTCAAACACTATTTAATGTATCAACTCCTGTTTCATCTCTTTGCTGTCTGAAAATTGATAAAGCAAGATTTACAGGAGTTAAAAACAAAAAGAACAAGGATCTGTAGACTTGTTATGTCTCCACTCCTGGGACATGAGTAAGGTCTCTCTAG
This sequence comes from Pachycephala philippinensis, assembly GCA_013397055.1. Taxonomy (NCBI): domain Eukaryota; kingdom Metazoa; phylum Chordata; class Aves; order Passeriformes; genus Pachycephala; species Pachycephala philippinensis. Next base: position 35,356 of record VWZT01016380.1, on the reverse strand, counting down.
AGATTTTTAGTTTTTATGGATGGGATGTGTCTCATGTCATTTTAGATGGCAGTGAAGTAGATGCCTGTGTCTAAGCCCGTTGTGGACTTTTCTTCTTCTTGACTTTGGGTGTATCCGTCATTTTTCTTAGGCCCCTGCTCAAGAGAGTACCAGGGCACATGTTTTACTTTAAAGTGCTGCTTCCAGTCTTTGCTGTGGAGAGGTGGCTGTGAGCATCCCCCTGAGTGCTAGGCTGAAGTAGCTTCTTAGAGTTCTTTTAATGGGATGTTTACAAAGAATAGCAAAAAGATTCCACTACCTCCACCTTTATGCTAGACAGCAAAAAATTCAGTGAAGATCTATCAACTAAGCCAGAATTACAGAAGCTGGAATAAAAAAGTTAGTTTTCAAAATCCTTTTTAAACTTGTGCATACAGGTCCTCATCTCCAAAGCAAGGTGTCGCTGTTTCTGTTACAGCTGCTGTATTTTTTGTGTATCTATGACAAGCTTTAAAAACCCTTTTTGCATTGTTGATTTAAAAAATATTGCATAAATGTACTTCTTTCAGCTTTAGAGGAATTTCTTGGAAAACCTCTGTTCTGTCATCTATTACTATCAGTGGTGGCCCACATAAGAGAAGGCCCACAGACAAGAAGTGTGGAGTTTTTTATATAATGAGGTGGCAAGGAAGGCTGTTCCTGCTGTCTTTAGCTAAACTGGACAATGTTTTTTCTGGAACAAAACTTCCATGTTTCATCTAGAAAGGGGGGGGAAAGCCTTAGCTTTAACTTCTGTACAAATATTTGCACAATGTTAATTCTCAAGTTTGTGTGTGATCATCTTTAATTGTTTTAAATAATCATAATAAAGAAAAGAACCACTGATTTTTTTACAAGATAGACTGCATGCAATTATGTAGGGAGGTTGAAGCAGTGGCCTAAATGTACACAGTTCATTGAAATATGGAAGGAATGGATTTGGCTCAGAAAGTCTGAGATGAAACAGAGCTATTTCAGGAAAGCCATTACAAGTGTCAGCCTGGAAATTGGCAATCTCTGCACCTGCTAAAGATCCACATTAACACCAGTTTTCACTGAACCATCTTTTGGCTGTATGAATAAGAACAGCACAAATTTGGATTTCAGAAGACCTTACTAATAGCATAGTGTAAGAGGGTGAAGCTACAATGACTTCAAGAAGGAAAAAAGCACAGAAAAGCCAACAAAAGGTCTACTGTATGTTCAAAGGGTTTTGAAAGCTGGGCTGATGTTAAAATTAAGCTTGTGGACTGATGTGAAAATTAAGACTGTCTCCTTGAAGCTTCTGGCAGCTGCCCTGAGAGCCCCGGTTGTTATAGAGCAGTTGCATCAACACAGTAAGTGACACCCTTGGTTACTTGGATGAGATTTTATACCTGGGTTTTGCTCTGCTTACTCTCCTTGCTTTGGGTTATTTAAGGCTGTTTACTTGCATGGAACAGGCTGTTATGAGTGTTTTCTAGGCTTTGACTGTTTACTTTTGCCAAAGTAAAAGTACCACTTTCTACTGCTCCATCCAAATACCAAAGGTGTCCAAGCCTAAGCCCTCGGTCTGAAGGGGGCTCTGAATTTTGGAACTGTTCCTCACGCTAACAGTGAGCTGACTTCAAATCCTGTATCTGACCAACTCCAGACTTTCTGGGATTTGAAAACTGAACTTCAGATTTGATATTTGGCCTAGCTTCCTAATGAAAATGGAAAATTGCATTTCTTCAGCCTCCCTGAAAAACAGCCCAATCCAAACCTGATGAACTTGAGAAAAAAAACAAGGACTAGCAGGATTCTATGTCCCATCACAGACAGAGGTCAGCAGGAGTTTTGAGCAATGTGGGACTGGCCCCTCTAGCTGGAAACTTCTTTGTTTGCCTCTGAGCTCTGCAGCCACTGGGGTTTGAGACCTACATAGTTGTGCGGTGGTGAGTGAGCCATTTCTTTTGCTCAGAAGAGGATATTTGTGATGAGGGAGATCACGGATTTTATGTGCTCACATTTTTTGATCCTTCTTAAGCAAAAAAGGAACATTTAGAATGCCAAAATCTTGTCTTCGTATTTCACGGAGGTAAGTCTTTTATAAACGCATGTTGTAAATGGCACTATAAATTCTCCACTCTGGAAAATTGCTATCTGGTTTGAAACGAGGCAGGATAAATAGAACTATAAAAGGTTACCTGGAGTAAACAGATAGGGTTTCCAAAATGTACCACATGAGATAGATTGGAGCTCATAGTAATCTGTTTTCCATGCTTAAGAGACGATCAGCATCAGCTGAACTCTGTAACTGAGCTGCCATCTGTATCAATCCTGTTCCTAGATGTCTTGGCCCTGTTAATGAAATCTGGAAGTGGAATTGTAAATGGATTCAGTGAATGGTAGATGTCAGCCCATTGCGTGATGGGCAATCATCAATCATCCACTGTCAGTTATTTCTGTCTCAGTGAGTAAGCCTTTATTTAAAGCATAAAGTAAGAATGTTGCCAGACCACAAGAACAAGCCCTGAGCTGTTTGCAGGTGCTGCTATTCACAGCTGCCAATTAAACCCCTGACATTTCCATAATGGCCAAGAGGCAAAGCATATGCACTTGATATAAACATTTTTGTAAAAATTAATCTCAGTTTATCAATACTTCACTTTTTTTTTTTTTCCCAGAGCGACATACAACATCCTACTTTTGGCCTATTGTTTGTTTGCTGTAGAAAGAGAGAAATACGAGTTGGAAAGCAGCCAGGGCATTCATTTCCCCAGGATATACAGTAGATTCCAGTGGCTCATTTCAACCCTTAATTGGGGAGGGAAAGCACAGAAGTGAGGAATTCCACCTTCAGAAAATGGTGTGTGTGCCCCTTGCCCCCCAGCCATGTGCACATGCTCAGCTCCTGCATTTCTCATCACACGCTGGCCCTTACCTTGGTAAAAATGTAATGTTTGGTTTGGCAAATGCTGTTCCTGAAGTTACCCAGCCCATTATGGTTTGTTGCTGCTATGCCAAAATTTTGCCTTATCTGTATTTTAATACAGATCTCTGGACATACTTCTTCTGTCTGGTCCTTCTCATTACCTCTCCACTACCTTAAATAAAATGAAATAAAAAGAAATCCAAACCACCAAAACCCAAAGATGTGAGCACATTTTAATATGTTCATTATTTTCTTTTGGAAAGGAGAAAAAAAAAATTTTGTCATCTCTCCTTATCAAAGACATTCATCAGTATTGCTGCAAATTTATATATATTTCATAAAATTGCCACTGATGAGCTAGGGTGTTTTTTTTTTTTTTTCCCAGAAAAAATATTTTCATGGAAAAAAATTATATATTTCTACAGAAAAATAAACTGCCTAGTATTGCCACCTGACATTTATAGTTTGGAGGACATAAAACTTTTCAGAGGTCCTTTTATTTTTTGCTCTCAGCTGTTTATAGTTCTTCAGGGGTACCCTGATCTGTAAGTAAATACAGAAGAAGAAAGGACTGCATTCACATTTTGGAGGAGATTTCATTACATGCTGATTGCTCTGCCCCTTTTTGCTGCAAAGGCTAGACAAGGCAGAACACTGAGTGGGAAACTGGATAGCACTGGGGCATTTTAAACTTGTCTTCTTCACTCTTCGTGATACTGAGGAAGATCACATAAGTCATCCAGAAATTTGAAGTGGATTCTGATGTTTCGTACTATCTGGTTTTAAAACACTGCCCTATTGGATGAAATTAATTTCTGAAACCTATAGAATTCTGTTAACATGGTATATTTAGAATTGACATTAGAGATCTTGTGGGCATGTGGATTTTAAATTGGGTGTAATTGTTTGCCCAACAGCTGTGCCAATGTGCTCATTGTCAGATGCAGAGGTGCCAGTGCAGTTTTATCAGCATAACTTATTTTACTTCACCTGACTGAAACAAGCCGTCCTGCCTTAAGCATTTCATGTCAATGGAAGTGTATAAGTGTATCTATACTGAGTAATTTCCTATCTCTCATGGATCTGAACAGATAAGTCTAGATCGAACTTTACTCAATGTTCTGTTTCTTTTGTCCATATAGGTGCCTTGTGAAGTTCCACATTGCTTCACATTTCAGGGATAGATGTTGCTTCAGGACTATTTATGAATTCAGCTAATTCAGCTTATTTTCTAACAAGTTTCTTAATTTTTAAAATTTTCTTTTTCGTTCAAAACCACTCAAAATGTTTGAGATCCACGAAAACATTGTCTTTAGATATTAAATAAGAATGTTAAAACCTGAGTAATGTTTTGATTAGGTCTCTTTGGAACTTGAAGGACCAAACTGGCTGAGTTACCCAGGGTAGATCAATTAATCCCACATATATTGCTGTTTTATTTTAAAATAAAGAAAAAATAAAGGACTACCTCAAAACTGGCTGACTTAAAATCAAAAATCAAAATATCTCCTAAGTCTCAGCATCAAGTGCTTCTCTGTAGCATATCTTTGTGGCTGTAAGGTAATTTCCTGGATTCCAGATGACTCAGTATTCATTATCACCCAAGATGACCATCTACTTCGCATACTTCCATGTAAGCAGAAATCACTGAAGTCATGCTGCTGTGTTGTCCCCTCCTACTTGTCACCCCTGGTCTGAGCTAAAAGGCGAAGGCAAAAGGTAACTAACACATGTTGGGCTCAGTTCCTGTGTTCTTGTAGATGTTAAGGCAATAATAACAATATTGCTCTGAGTATGTCCACATGACAATGCAGAAATTCCCAAGCTGGCTGTAAATGAACCATTGTGGATACGGGACACAGTCAAGATGAGACAGTAGAGAACACCAAGAGGACTAATTTACCCTGCTTTTTTGGCAGTGGGAGCTCCATATGGGCTTATTTATCCTGCCAGAAAGCAGATTCATTTATGGTTAGCTCATTTACAGCTAGTCTGAGTACTGGAATTTGCAATGTAGACATGCCTTCTATTAAGGTGACAAGTGTGTGATTGTTTTAAATAAAAGTATGGAGTTTGGGATTTTGAAGGTATCTAAGTGCTTCCTTTGAAGGTGGTTTAAGAAGTTGCCACCTCCAGCGATCTGTTTTGCAACTTCTGCTGAAGATGATATTCCCCATGAATCAGCAGATGGGATCACGTGCCCACCTAAGAGCCTCATGTGTTTACAGCACAATATTTTAGCTTAAATCACTGAAGAGGATGTGCTTGCATTTACAGTCTTACTCTAAATGATGAACTGAATCATAGCAGTTGTATCTCTTGGTGTGGCAGCAGCTGGCAGACAGCTTGGGTGATAATGTTCCATATTTCTCCTTTTACAGAGCCCAAAGAGACCTGGGTGCCAGGGCCCATGGAAATGTCTTTCTGCTTAACAGCACATTAGTGGTTGAGGACCTCATTCTCCTTGTATCCTGTCAAAAATATTTGTCCTTTTAGGGCTGTGGCACTATCTAATCTCCTACTGTAAAGTCCGATCCTGATAAAGAAGGCAAAGCACAAACCCAGCTTTCCAGCCTGACACCGGTGAGATTTCTCAGGTGCTTAAATCAAAACGTATTTTTAAATTAAAATTCACTTATTCAAGTGATATCGCCTTTAACTTCAGGGAAGTTAATACGTGTGAACGCTCCTGGTACAAAGGGATATTGGCATGTAGAGAAGGATTTTGCATTTATGAAAGCAAACGAGTACCAGTAGCCACTCTTCCTTCTATTGCTGCACTCATGCATGATGAGCTCCAGGTTTGTCTCTTGCTTCCCTGTTCCTGAGGCTGCCCAGCTATGATCTAGTGTGCTGACCTTACTAGCCAAGTAATGGCTTTCATGCTGCCGAATGCCATCAGGAACTTCATGTCTCTTGTGGTAGTCTTCATCCATGGCTAACTTGTATTATCATTGGCACGCTTAAAATTGTGATGTTATGTTTCAAATGTTTTTAAAGCTGAAACACACAAGCTCTTTTATTTCTCTTCTGCCTTGTAGGATTATTTTAGCTCTATGCATGCAAAACCTCATATTATGCAAGAAATTAATCATATCAGGGTAAAGTAGCTACTGAAAAATTGCCAAGCACCATAAACATTGGTCAAAATGCAGGCCAACCATTTGCACAGCAAGTAATTGAAGCTAGAGGTTCACTGGAGCGACGCATAACTTTTCATTTTGAATTAGAAAGCTTTTCAAACATAAAATGATATCTGAGAAGACTGCACTACCTAAAAGGTTTCAGTAAACACTGAAAAAAAAAAAGTGTTAAAATATGCTGGAGAGATCAATCATGCTTTGTGGTTACTTGCTCCACGTAGTTTCACACACATTCTCTGATAAACAATGTCCCACACACTCTGCCCAGACCCATTATTTTCTTCAGCACCAAAGCGTCAAGGGCCAGATCCTCATTTGGTTTAAGTCAGCAGAGCTCTGCTGAGGTTGACTGCTTGCCATTGATTTATGCCAGCTGAAGATCTGGCCTGAAGAGTGACAAAAATATAATTTTATGTTTTATTTATGGGTGTAAAACAATAGTCCTAAAGGGAGCAGATGTTCCATGTCAAGGGAGGAGGTTTATTAAATGCAATTCCAGACACAAAAGCTAATCTCTGTGGTCAGGGAAGGCATGAGGCCTGTTTTACATGATGAACTTTAATTGAAATCTTGCTCTTTTGTGTTCATTTATTTCTTCTATTTGGGAGCTGACAAGCATCATTTAAATTACTTACCAGCTGCCAGACACCTTAAAAAACAATAGATAGTTGTCTTAGACACCTGGAGAAGGTTAGACAGTCTTCATTTGTTCTCCCAGTACCTGCTGAAATGGTATTAATTTGGTATCACATATTTTTAATTAAGTGGTCACTTCACTAAAGAAATTTCCATCTGTTTCAGATGGAGCTGTGGGGAGAAAGATCGCTCAGTTTTATGGAGGGTTTTGCAATTGTAAAACATCTTTTTTTTTTTTTTCCCCAATTTGGAATTAAAATCAAAGGATTTTGAAATCCTCTCAAAAAGAGAAGGGAGTGTCTGCCTCTAAGTCTCAGTCCCCAAAACTCTTATTGTCCCCAGCACCAAAGCTATTCCCTTGGTGGACGATCTTCCCTCTGTAGGTCCTAGAGCAGGACTTCCTTGGCTGCCAAAAACTGAAGTTAGGGAGCTGAAAGGAAATCAGTGGCAAAAGCCCGCTTGCAGGAATGTCAGTTTTTGAAGGACTCCTCATCATGTTTTCTTTCAGTCAGCCAACATTTTTGACTCCCATGCCACTGTGCCACCCTAAAAGGAGAGAGCATTCAGTGATGTGCCTTTTGCTTGGGTTTAAATGCCACAGAAATGTACCATGGTGAGATCTGAGCTCTTTAGAGGCACACAGCAACAGTCAGCTGAGCAGTGCTGATTCACATCAGATAAAGTTTGGACCAAAATGTATAAGGATGAGATTTTCTCCCTGACCTTCTGTGTTCCTTCCCACACCCTCACAGTCAAGTACAGTACATGGACAGCTGGAGAACAAGCTGTACTTATCAGAGGCCAACAGTGACATGTAAACTGGAGCTTCAGAAAAGAGGACAAGTAGAGAAAAATTGGAAGTGAATATTCCTGTATTATATTAAAAGAGAGGAACAAAAGTAAACATTGAGGAAGGCTGTGTATGGAAAACTAAACGCGGAGGGAGCTGACTCCAGTGTGTCCACTTGGGTGGAAATCCCAAATTTAATGTGTGATTTTGTTCTGAATCAGGCTGAGCATAACAAGTTTGAAACTGTCTGTGAACCAAAATTAGAAAAAAGAAACCTAAGGCTAAGCTGACAATGGGATCCAGGGCATGCTGAAACATTTCATTCATGTTTCAGCATAATTTTTTGTTAATTTGTGTTAGAAATCTGGTGCATCTTCATTGTAACACTTTTCAACACAAACAGCAGCAACAACCACAACCTTCCATTCTATAAACATCAAAGGAGGAGCTTCCAAGGTTATAAAAATGCCTAGTATTTTTTAGCCTCCCTGGATAAGAAGTTAATGGAATAAGTTTTTCACAACAGATTTATTTTGTTTGACATAACATTTGTTTCCTTTCAAAGCCACTCTGAATAACATTTCCAGTTGCACATTTCCAAAGGCATGACTCACTTCATGGGATGGAATATGTCTATGGTAAATGTATTCTACAGCCACACTGGGCCTTCTAGACTCCCTTGTAAGCCTCCCAGTAGAGAAACAGGCCCTTTAGGACACAGTCTCACCTGTTTTAAACCTCTGCTTTAGGATGATGTAAATTAGAACCTGGAAATGTCTTTTTTCCCTTATCACCAAAAAGTAGTGTAGGGTGACTAAGGATCAACTTAAATTCACCCAAACATTCTTGTCCATGGGGATAGTTGCTGTAGTATATTGTGGTAAAGAGTTCACATCTCCAGATACTATATACAAGCGAGAGAAAGGTTTATGCATTGGAAGGAAGTCACAGAAGAATAACAAAATGCTCCAAAAATACAAAGGGCTTAGTTTAAAAAAAGTATGAAAGCGCCTAGATGTACACAAATGCAAAGTGCAGGACAAATATGTTATATGCTTAATTTTCACTTCAAATGTGAAAACAAACTGAGGGACAATAAAAATTAAGACTTTACAGGGAAAGAAAATAGAGGGTGGGTTGTGATTAAGGGGGAAATAATTTTCTTATCAGATGAAGTTTAGTCTGGGGACCAGTTTTCAGGAGAAGCAGTAGCCTCAGAATTTGAGTCATTTCATACCAGAGCTTGGAAATGCACAATAGAGATTACTCCTGTCTGGGAAGGGAATGAAAAAAGAGGGTCTACTGATCTCATCCAGCCCTCACTTCATTCAGCAGGAATCTTTTCCACTGACTGAAGCGGGATTTGGATCAGACCCTTTTTTACCTACCGTATTGATGTCTGTCTGAAAAGACTTAGGAAAAGACATGAACTAGAGCCCAAGTATGACTCCAAGTAGGGCTTTTTTGGGCTGCTGTAAGGAAAAAGGCAAGTCGCAGAGTATTATGAAGCAGGCAGCTGGCAAATCAGAGGGACTGTTTTACAGCTGCGAGCTGAGTCAATCTCTAAAATGTCTTTACGGAATTAGATGACATTAAGCTTGGTGTCGGTAATTCCCTTAAAACTGTAAGCAAACACTTTTCGAACAGCAGATCTAAGGGCAGCGTCATCGCTTGGCAACTTTTGCTTTTGCCACAGTGGGGCTTTGCTATCCAGCTTACTTTATTTTTACACCCAATATTTGAAAGAGGTTTTGCTGTGGTTAACAAAACATAGCTACATTTTATATCTGATTCAAAAGAAAACAATAATAATAGAAGTGGGGTAACATTTTTTGTATGCCTGAGTGATTCCCTTTGCCTGTTTTGAACCTACCTAACGGCAAACCTCACTTCATTCTACACTGCTCTAATTAATTTGACAGGACTGGAAACTTGCTCTTCCTGTTCACACTTATTATTCATCTCTTCAGAATGCCCTGTAGGGAGTATGAAGCACAATAAAGCAGTATTTACCAAATCCCTCAATGCTAAATACACCTTTTAAGCTGACTCTGCACAATGCCAGCAGTGAGAAGATCTGACTAAAGGGCAGCCAAAGAAAAACAACATTTTCCAGAGCATCGTCTCTTTACACATGGCTAGCAGGTCTCAGGCAAGGAAACTATGTCTTTTTGCCCCACTTCAAACTCTACAGTAGGCTCTGGGGATCCCAACTTAGTCCTACTGTATCTGAAAGCTTTGCCGTAGCCAAAGCAAATGACAGAGTGATCATACTCAATAAGCTCTGATGTTCGTTCACAAGAGCCACTGAGTAATTTCATACAGGCGTATCTTTTAACCTTTCATCACCCAAATTAGAAACATCATAACACAACATAAAACACATCTGAAAAATCCATTGGAGACAGGAACTCAGGAAAATGCAAGTAGAAATAAGCGTTTTGAGATTTAGATGTTTTGAGAAAACACTGAAATTGAATGTTAGGTTTCCTTTTTTAAAATTCTCACTGTAGAAAGGGACCTTTTACAAACACACAAGGTGATTAAGGAATTTAAAAAGTGAAACATGCTTATTTGCACACACTGGGGAAGTAACTCAGACATTTCATATTTTAAAAGTGAAAGATCAATGAAAGATTTTCAGCAGCAAGTTACCAGTTGGGTCCTCAAATCTAATCATGGGCTCCCTTTGCACCTTTATGCCTCTGTAAACCTCACTTTACATGAAGCTAAAGGTTAAGTTTTCAGAGTACCTGAGAAAATTTCTACATGGCATAGGGCAGCATTGTGCACAAATACCCACATCAGTCCTAAATGAACTAACTCGAGTACCAAAAGGGACAGAATCACTGTGGCAGAGCAGTTCTTCCAACTTTCCACTCCTAACCTCCAAATATTTCTCTGTGTGGCATCCACCAGAGTTAGACGCCACAGTATGCAAGTCGCTGTTTTTGATGGGAACTTTACTTTCACAGAGGTGTGGAGAAGCAGATAGGCATTCAATGGGATTTTCCAAGGCACATGTTAAAAAGGAAACTAACTGCACTTAGATGTTTGTGAAAGTTAAACACTTTAAACTCCTGAAAAAATCAGAGAATTAAATTCCTGACCTGCTTCTGAAGAATTGTTTAGTCATTTTTCCTAGTTCCTGAACCTTCTTATTCATATTTCCTGGAAAAGCATGGATACAATCACACACAGGCTTCCTTATTCCCTTTAGTCTTACCTTTTCTTCATTTATCCACTTGTTCACCTATGGAAAATTTAAACACTATTCCTTTCACAGTCACAGAGTTCTTACACTGATGTTACACTGTTCATCTTTGGGCAAAGCTTAATGAAGACAAACAGGAGACTCCCGTCAGTTCAGCTTGGTTTTGGATCAGCTCCTAATAGAGAGGAGTTGGGCTCGTTGAATTGTAGATAGAATAACAGCTCAACTCCTTCAGGCGTAACTCCTCTCTGAATTGTTGTAGAGGAAAACCCACTCTAAACAGATTGAATCTGGAATAAAACCTTGGATAATTGGGAGTAGAATGGGTCCATTGACTTCAAGAGGAACTACTGCATGAATAAAAGGTGGGCTGGCATTGGCTTTTGCTGTGTTACATATAAGAGATGGTTCTTGAAACTAATTAATCCTTGAAAAGATCAGCTGACCCATCTCATTGTTAGCAATACATTTTTAATTATTCATTTTAGTCAAGCATCATTTGAACACAAGTCAATTTGCAATTTCATTAGAGTACAGAAAAGGCCTGGGGTCTATTCCCAGTAAAAAGGAAAAAATCTCTGGCAAAATTTCATAAAAGATGTTAATCCTCTAATTAATTTTATGTATCAAGCAAGAATTAATGTGTCCTGCTATTTAAGCAGAAGTCATCTTGCCAAGAAATGCATTTTGTCATACCTTCCCCTCCAGGAAAACCTCTTTACAAGCTTTGTGGCAAAACACCCTGGCAACTAATGACTAGCTTTGAAGCAACATTCACAGACCATTTGCTTTGATGACATTTGGAGCTTTTTTCTCCCCCCCACTACTCATTCCAAAGTCTATTGTAAGTGTAATGCTCTCACTGCACTGCTTTTGAAAACTAATCAATAAAGTAAGATTTGTCAGGTTGCATCTGAGGAATATCACATCTTTTAACTCCCTTCTTGGTTGAGCTGCTGTACACATTTTAAAACTAAACCTTATGAACAGATTTGAGTATGTTATACGTGCTATATTCACAGGCACACAAGTGTGACGCCTTTCTTTTTCTCTCTTATATTAACTTCAAAAGCTTAAAACTTCTGCCAGTTAACCTTCCGTAAAACTGGCATTATATGGTCATCATACATAATCAAGTGATGGATTGCATGCCAAGTTACAAAGAGCAAATGTTTACCCTTGTTATAACTATGACAATTACAAAATTGCAAAAATGGAAAAAAATTACTTCATTCCATGCAAAAGGACTCCAAAGAAAACATATCCATGTTAGTAAATACTGAAACAGATTTTGAATAGCTCACTAGCATCAGCATAAATCCTTGAGTGAAGCAATCTGTACTCACAGAAATGGATCCAGATCAAAATATGGGCCACAGAGTTTCATCTTTATTCTAACTTTTGACTTTTCCTAATCAATGCTAAAATCTTTAGGTCTGATTTCTCATTTCAATGGCTTTGTGTTATGTGTCTCAACCGTACCTCATCTAATTTAATAAGATGCAAGCTAAGGAAGTACTTAAGTTACTTATCAAGGGTTTCAGATGACACATTATTATTGTACTCAAAAGTCAATATTTGCTAATCATGTTAGTAGAGGAACTGATCCAGGGCTACAATCCTTGAATTGCCAAGGCATTTAAGATTAATTAAACCTGTCTTCTCCTCACTCGACACATACACACATAGCACAACACCCCCACCCTTACCTCTCTTCTGAAATGGACAAGTCAGTGTCTCTGTAAGGAAAACCTATCTAGTCCACAGCTTTAGGATGAAAACCTCTTAATTTTCTCAGCTTTCTACCTCCAGTGTTGGGATGGTCATTCAGAGCCTGACTTCAGGCACCAGGGTAGGTCATGTTCAGCATGTTGGGGTTATGCCCTTTCTCTTTGACACCAGTACGACATCCAACCAGGCCATTGTATTCTACCTGCGATCTTTGCACAAGACTGTGGTTGAAATCAGGGGAGAGCCGCATGCTGAGGAAAAGCAGAGCCAATCTGACAGTGTGACACAGGTTGAAAAAGCCTGATTGCTCATCTTGTTTCAGTTGGGATTGTTCATCTAACAGTCTCACACATTAAAGGTACTGAAGTGCTGAGCAGGTCTTCTTCCACACAGTGGCAGAAGAGCAGTGAGTTTACTCTGTACTATTTATTCTAACTTTCATTTTATTATACATAATGGGAACAGTTAAAAACTGATCTATGTCTTTCTCTCTTTCAAAGCTGTTGTTGAATTTGGTGTGTATAACATGAAAAGATTTAGCGCATTTCCTAGGGCTAGGTGCAGTGTAAGCAGGTAATGTGCAAGCTTCCACATGCAGACTTGCCAGTGCACGGTCAGGCTGGATTTGCAACCCCTCTGCCATGGCAGCCCCAGTCTCCTCTGAGTGTACCATCAGCTTCTCAGAGGCCATGTCAGTGTCTGGACATGCACATTTGATTAGCAATGTGGTGACTTCCTAATAGGATCATATATTTATTCAGAACCTGGCTTAGAAGCAGGTACAGATCTGCTTTGAGGCAGGAATCTCTTAGTGGCTGAAATGTGGCTTACTTGCTGCATATATTGCTGTAGTTTGTGTATTATTGTGGTTTTCTCTTGCTACTTTAAGCAATTATGATACTAGTCTAAACAGAGTGGATTAAGTGTTTATATGGGAATAATGGAGCCGAGTGGAGAATCGCAATCAGACACATGAGGAGAGATTCTGATCTACATAAAACTTGGGCAAACCAGAAGAACGGGTCTATCTGTACCGGATTAGCCCAGATTTACACCCATAAATGGGATAGCAGTGTTGGAAGCCACACGTCTGATTCAACAGAGTCACTTGTAAAATTGGTGTATTGCAAAGACTTATAAAGTGGGAAGTGTTCACTGTTATCAGCAGATTTAACTGATATTGTGTAGTAAATCGTACAATGACTGCATGGGGTTTGATAAAGGTACGTAGAACATCAACATGCACATTAAGAAAAGTAACTGTTTTGAGCACTGTGGTATCCAGCCCGCATACGTTTCAGATCAGCACAGTATTAAGTATAATACTCAGATGCACATTTTGCGAAGTCAAAAGACATATTCTATTTAATATTCCAATTAGTGTTAAACTATCAATCTGAATGTGCTAATAGTGGCTGTCACGTAAGTCTAGCATCTGAAAGCCTCTCAGCAGCAATGCCCTATCCTCAGGTCATTTCTTTTTCATATTAATTCAATAAAAAATACAAGACAATTTACTCTTTAAAGTGGTTCCCCCTCCCCCTTTTTGAATTAAACATTATTTTATGCATGTCTTTTAACTTACTAATTTATTCATTTAGACCTGCCACACACAGGCTGAGTTACTAATTTCTTTTATTTATTTATTTGTCTTTAGATCAATCATGGTGCCATTTTTAGCGTGCTTTGGAAGTATTCAAAGTCTCAGCTTTTTCTATGTGTGTGTATCTATCTGCCTCAGTAAATTGTTAGGGAATATCACATTTACCTTTACTGGTCTGTGCAAATTCAGTTCGATAATCTTAGCTCATCTTCCAGTTGAGCACATACCCATGTCACAAATGTCACCTTTGAAACCGGCACTAATTGGCATTCATGTTGGAATTCTCAATGGAATGGCCAGAGACACAAGGTGAAAATTTGGCTCTGTTAAAGGCAACAGGAGTTTTGTCATTGACTTTAATAGGGTCAGGACTTCTTCCAGAGACTGAACTGCCTCTCATACAGATGTTCAGATTGGGCTGGGAGCTTCAAAACCTCTGTGTTTGCTCATAACTAATAAAGTGTGGTTTTCTGATAACCTTTGTCTTCCCTCTGCCAGGATCTAGTCCTTTTTTTGAAGGAGAGAGTGAGTAAGATAAGACCTCCAGCTTCCTCTTGCATTGTCTTCGACAAATCCCAGTTCTTTTCCTTCTCTTTATACTTGATATAATATCTCCCCAAGCCCAGTGCAAGTTCTCTGTCTTCTGTTATCTCTTGATTCTTCAATTCTCATGTATTTTTAACCACTCTGTTTTCCTAGGGACTCTACCTTCAAGGATGCTCTTGCTCTTGAAAAAATGAAATTGCTTTAATTCAGTCTATCTTTCTACCAACCCACTGATTTCCTCATGTCTGCCTCCACTTTCTCAGAAGCTGTTGTTTCTTGCCATTTCTAAGAAGCCTCTCAGTCTCTGTTAAGAGAAGCTACACTTCTCCAGCTCCTGTACTTGGCTTCATCTGAAGGCAATCTTTGTCCTTTTCTTTACTAATCCTTCCCTCCCCACACTTGGCTTCTGTAATTTGCTCTCATTTCCAGTTTGCTTTGGATATGCACCTTCACTGACAGCTCCTTTATTTTTTTGTGTCTCCCTTTGCCACTTGCTCTCCCCATTGCCTCACAGAGGTAACCATGTTAAAATCCTTGATGCACTTGCCTTCTACGACAGTTATCCTCCTCTGTGCATCTGCACTTTTCACAGTCATTTGCTTCCTTTACATCCTGCTGTCACTTACATAATGGCTTGACTTCCTAAGGTTAGTTATTTACCACTTCTTCCTGATTTTCAGATGCTCATCTCCTCTATCAGTACTGTTACACTTGCTGTTTCCTGAGTTGTCTCCTAAACCATCTTTTCTCTTATCTTGCTGCCTTTTCTGCCATTGATTGTCTTCTCTATCATGGTGGCAATCATGATTTTTTTCATCAACACAAGCTAAAAATGTTATGATCATCTCTGTTCTTGATGGATGATGTCAGCAAGATCTCCCCACTTCCTTTCCTTCCATCTAAAATATTGCTTGTCAATACTGCCTTGTCTCCAGCGACCAGCACCCTCCTTGATTTTCTACTGCCTGCTATAAGAAATGCAAGCCATTAAAAAACTCTGTGAAATCTATTGCTTGAGGTTCTGCTGCCATTTATCTTCCACTCAATTTAGCCGACTACTTCTCCCATTCTTCTCTTTTACAGGTTTCCTCTGTCCCCTTTTTTCCTGTCTGTGCTTTCTGCTGTGTTGCTCCATAGACAAGAAAGCATTTTTTTTTGTTGTCATTCCTGAGCAATTTTTTCTTTTGCTTCCTGAAATCTTTCATTAAAACTCATCTCTCAGCTTTGAACTGTGCCTTTCAGTCAACCAGAGACTTTAATGCACTGGAAGACAAAAACTGTGATACTGGCTAGAGGCCCATTACTGCAATGTCTTCTCATGCCCAGGCACAGCCCCAGTGAAGTCAGTCAATGTTCCCCACATTACCTGGAGATGGTAGAGAGCACAGATTGGTATTTATGTTTGAAATGCATGAACGGCCCTCAGTGTGCTACAACACATCACTGTTTAGAATGTAGAATAGTCACTATACTGAGAGATTAAATAATTGTATTTCTCATGTAGCCAAGGGAAAAAAAAAGCAAATGGTGAATACGTTGAAGCCTAGAGCAAAGCTGAAAGCTGCAAGTTCTACAACCGCTATTATCTTGCATTGAAACATACTGGCTACTGTTTTGAAAGTTTTCCATTAAAAGTTGGGACAGGAGTTCTTGGTAAACCCAATTATTAGTTGTGACTTGGAAAGCATTGCAACCCAGAATTTTTACTGGGTGAGTTTTTACAACTAAGGCTATATAAGAGTTAGAATGAGGTTATCTCAGTTTTACAGAGCAGGGTGATTTTTTTGCATAGGTTTTGATTTTATTCTGCCAAGTTTCCCCCGCCAGCCTAAAAGGAGTGCTGGAGGAGTGCGACAACTGAACTCCCTGTGACAGAAATAACAAAATACTGCAGTGTATGGACCATTAAGTGAAATATCAGAAATATTCCCTCTGATACAGGAAGAGTATGATGCCACACAGTATGATGCAAAATAGTTCATTCTTTAGTGTCATGATCTAGAGGCTCTGAAGGCCTTGACTCAAGAGTCCAGATGTGCTGCAGACAAGTAAGTAATTTTCCAGTTTATACAGGGCTGCCCTTGATACTATGAGCTTCAGACCAATATATTCTGTGTTCTGCAAATGACTCTCTTTTTGTGTCAGGACCATGATACAGTTTGGACAAGGTCTAGAGCTCAAGGTTTTAAGTGGTGAGTTACAGAAAAATGAATGGAAGAATCCAGAATTCAATCTTGAGATCCACATGACACAACCTGTATGGTAATTAAAACTCCTTCAGTACAGGAAATAAGATTAAATTAAATGCTTCGAGCCACTGCATCACCTCTGTATTCTGCCTGCCCTGTAGTGCAATCTATATATTATGCTGAACCCTTTTTCTTTACAGAGTGTGATAGGAAAGGTCTTCCTTTGGGAACACTTCACTTCTGAGCCAGCTTTGACCTCTGACTCAAGAGTTCAATGCTTCTCCGCAGTCTAGAAAATCTGAAGGTGACCACCGTCCCTTCACTGTGGCCCTGTGGCACGAAGTCTTGTCTTCTCCTCTCCTACACCTGTCTGTGCGCTAACAGCAGGACCAGCTGTCCCTTTGCAGCCAGGCCTAGTCCTGCCCTCTCCATCACAAAATTGATTTGAATACGTTTATATGATTTACATGATTCAGTTCAAGTTCCCAACTTTAGCTCAGCTGGTCAGAGCATGGTGTTAATAATGCCAAGGTTGTGGGTTTGATCCCTGTATGGGCCACTTATTTAAGAGTGGGACTTGATGATCCTTGTGGGTCCCTTCAAACTCAGAATATTCAGTGATTCTGTGAAGGTAGTTACTGCAAATTCCTGGCCTCTGAGCCAATCAGGGCTAATCAAGCCTCAGGACCCCTTCAGCACAGCACAGCCCTGGAGGACCATGCATTTTCTGCAGTACTGCGTTTACTTAGGAATACTGAAAATCTGTGTGGGTTACCAGTGCTATGTGGGTTATCCAGCTGCAAGTAAATTTTCCCAGGCATTCAGAATACACTTTAGAAAGGAACTTAAAAAGGCATCTCTTTTACCAAGTGGACCATTGCAAACAGCTATCTTGGCCAGTAAAAGGTGAAGCACACCTGTGGGGCTGGAGTAAGAAACCACAAGTTTACCACTGAGCTCAAAAGAAAGTTTGCATGTTCCTGTTGTACAAGGACATTTTGTGTATCAGAGGTAGACTTTCTGTGCACAAATCTTTCCAGTTGTGTAAAGTGTCCCCAGCTTCACAGAGGAGCTGTGACAATTTACACCAGCTGAGGTGCTGCTCAGCATTTTTGGTTATGGACCTTATTTACTCATGGCTAGTTAGAGTTCCTGTGGAGCTGTTAACAGCACTGTGTGGGTGTAAATCTTGCTTTAG
The DNA here is from genome assembly GCA_013397055.1 of Pachycephala philippinensis. NCBI lineage: Eukaryota > Metazoa > Chordata > Aves > Passeriformes > Pachycephala > Pachycephala philippinensis. The sequence goes on along the minus strand of VWZT01016380.1, from coordinate 17,392 downwards.
ATGACTTTGGAGCAGTTAGGAGATAGCCTGCCTGTCTATAAAGTAGAAGCATCCTTGAGCATATGCCTGGCATAACCTTACAATAGAATGGTGCCCCAGCAATATAAAAAATACCTATTTTTACCTAAATGAACTCCTACAAATAATGTCCACTAAAACGTTGCCACACAGGATAATTAGGTGGTAAAAAAATCATTTTGTGTTCTGGCATAGCCCATTTCATTTGTGTCTGTGTTTTTAAGCAGTTACATCCCAGAACACACCTAGCTCCTCATCCACCTCAGGGTGTTGTGTTCACTTACCTACTTTTTCTTCTAGAAATTGTTCAGTCAGGGAATGGCATCAACCATTTTATTGAATTAAGTCTGCTAAACAGTCAAACAGCAGCCTAAGGTAGGCAAGGCCTAAGGTACTGACATGGAACATCAGTTCTTATTCTTTGCAGTAAAATAAGGTCAGTGTAAATGAGAATTTAGTTGTCTGGCTAGCTACTTTCTGTGGATTCACACAGGTAATTCACATGTCCCTGTGGTGGGATGCAGCTATGCTGCAAAGGTTGGGTGGCATTTTCACAGCAAGGCCCTGAAATACAGACATTTCAGAACACATTCCTCTCCCTGTAACACCGTGAGTGGGACCAGCAAAAAACCAAGGTACCAGTGAACAAGGAAACCATTACTGGCCTTTGTAAACGTCCCTGAGATCAGCAGGCACAAAGCCAGCAGTGAGTAGGAGGAAGGAAAAGCTCGGTCTGGTGAGTCCTTATCAGTTGTCCACTTCTCAGGAGAAGCTGGTTTTGCAAAGCACAACATGACATTTCAAGGTATTTTCTGGATGTCATGTGTGAATTGCAAGGAATATAAAACTGGCCTATGAAAGATGTGTTACTAGGTAACACTAAGAGGGAAAAGTAGGTTCCCTGAAAAAATATTTCTGTATAATTTTTTAGCTTTAAAGATACTAAATTACAGAAAAACTTCCCAAGACTGTTCTTCGAAGTAATTTATACCATAAAAAATAAAATTATTGTAAGTCTGCATTAGTACTGTGGCTACTTTGTAATCAGTTTTGAAGAATGTGCTCCATCAGTGGAAATATTTTGATTTAAGTTCATGTTGAGGAGCAGTCTAAAACATATACTTTAAATTACACTTTAAAATAAGCCCCATGGTATCTTCCTACAATGTATATAGTGCGCTGGCTTGGTATAATTAAATTCTTGTCCAAAGTTGTCATTAAGTTTCAGTAAATGTTGAAGCTACCTTCATTTTAAAATAGATTTACATCTTGATTTTAGCTGATAAATATTCTTGTACAGAAAATTAATTAAAATATGTATACATATATAAAACAGGGCAGGACTGCTGCTTTCAGCTGTTACTACCAAGCATCCTGGATTCTATCAGCAGTATGGCAGCTGACTGCCAACAACATGGAGAAAATGGTCACACACAGGACTTCTCACAGTGAGAATGAAAGGAATTAAAGTCCCAGGCCCTCTCCCATCTTCTCTCATTTCTAGCACCAAATTAATTATTAATTAATTGAAAGACTTCCTGTGAATAACAAAAATCAGGTTTGAAGAGTAGAAGCAACCATTTCTCGTATGTGGTCAGGCCATCATGGGCACAACACTACCACGAAATGAAAAGGATGGAGAAATTTCACTGAGCAGACTGGGTGAGAAAAAAAGGCAGCTCTTTAGAGAGTCTAAAAAATAGTATTTTTCAGAAGTTTGATGGAACTGAGTGAGATGATGGAGGAGAAAGTCTCAAAAAATCCTTGTATCCTCTGAAGAACTCAGGCAATTATTCTTACGAGAGAACCCATGGTGGATTCTCATGATATGGGACCCAACCAAGAAAGGTTCAATTTGAACTTACTTCTTTTAGAAACTCCATTAATTAGTCTGTAGGAAATCAGGCTTGATTGCTTTCAGTGCTCACAAAACTACTTGTGTTTTTTCTGGAACACAGGCAAATTGCTGAGATGACAAATACATGTCTTCCAAGAATCTCTCTCTCCCTTCTATGAATGTCTGAATACTTTCATTTCCCAGATGTATACTTGTTTGACAGTTTTATACCTAACAGATGTTTTATGTAGATTTGTTGGTGCCTCAGACTTTTCAAGAAAATGAAAAAAGGGTCTGTCTTTACCTGGACTACACCAATTGACATTATCTTAAACCATCATCAAATTTCTTTCCATTCACCTCCATAAGTCTTTCCACAGGCTGTCCTCCAAGTTTTCTTCGTATCTCTCTGGTTATCTATTACAGAACTGCCATTTGGTCAGACTCTTTTTAATGCGTTACATTGTCAAGATCTGACACTCTGGTGGAGTGTACTCAAAGTTTGTTTTGATCCCTACAAATTTTTCATCCATGATGGGGAGCCTTTAAAAAATTTCAGGTCTGCAGATTTCTGTATAGCATATATGAACTTGTTGTTCCAACTCCACACACATCCTTTAGAAGCAGTCCATATATTCCTCTCCTCTGTAATCCAGAGATTACAGACTGTACAGTTTTAGCACATCAAACTTGGGATCCTGAAGTGTCAGGAGTGGATGACTTACGAACTAGAAAGTATCAGAGGTACAGATCTAACTAAAAATAAATGTAAATTTGAAATAGTAGATTGCTCCAGTCTCCCAAAAAGGAGCAGGAGTCTGGTTGTTGTGGAAGACTAAATAGGACAAGATTCCTAGTTAGAACTACACAGCACACCATATCAGACGTTGTGGCATTACAGCTACAAAACGGAAGGAGAAGAAAAGAGCCCTGAGGAGTTTCAAAAAAGTCCATATGAGATATGGATAGCAGGCTTCTGTGAAGAGCCTCTGTCGGCCTAGAGAGAAAATTGTACAGAAAATGTCTGTGAGACTTCACTCCCAGGCCATAAACAAAGAGTTTTCTTCTCATTTCTTACTATTGGCTGGCAATCTGGCATTGCCAAAAAGGAGAAAATCTTGAAATCTTTTGACATTGTATGTTGGAAATTGAGTTCTTTGTTGGCTTGACTGTCACTTCGGATAAGTGGTGTACATTGAAGTCACACGTACAAGTCAGCATGCTGCAATTTCAGCAAGATGGAAATCAGAGTAAAATCCAGGGTCATTTATTCATTGCTAACATCTATTAAAGTTCAATAAAGAAATAGCTATTGTGGTTAATGTTGTCTTCATTTACAGCATTAGAGTTTACAAAAACATCTGTCCCTATCCAGGTACAGTATAGCCTATAAGAAGCAACCAAGAAGTCAGGAATTCAAATTTGTGAATTTCTAAGCGTATTTCAGGATTTTGCTGTAGAACATGAGAGAAAACTTTTTCTAAAAATGATCCTTTGCAAGTCATTACAGGTGAAGGAAGTTGTGCTGGTTTTGGTTGGGGTGGTTAGCTTTCTTCACAGTAGCTGGTGTGAGGCTGTGTTTTGGATTTGTGCTGAACACAGGGCTGATAATACAGAGATGTTTTTGTTTATGCTGAGCAGGGCTTACACAGAGCCAACGCCTTTTCTGCTTCTTGTACTGCCATGCTGGCGAGGAAGTTGGGGGGTGCATGAGAGGTTCTGAGGAGACACAGACAGGACAGGTGACCCAAACTGACCAAAGAGATATTCCAGACAATATGACATCATGCTCAGTATATAAAGTGGGGGGAAGAAGGAGGAAGCAGTGGGGCATTTGGAGTGATGCCATTTGTCTTCACAAGTAACTGTTAGGCGTGATGGGGGCCTTCTCTCCAGGAGATGGCTGAACACCTGCCTGCCTATGGGAAGTTGTGAATTAATTCCTTGTTTTGCTTTGCTTTCCCTATTAAACTTTATATCAACCCACGAGTTTTCCAGCTTTTACCTCTCCGATTCTCTTCCCAACCCTGCTGGTGGGGGAGTGAGTGAGCAGCTGCCTGGGGCCTGGCTGTTGGCTGGGGTGAAACCACGACAGAAGTGTTAACACTTCATTTACTGTTTCTGAACTCAAGCCTTGGAGAACACATTTTTCTATCCCTCGTTATGTCCATTTTTTTTTTGCTGTCACAGTTCAGCTTTCTGCAGGCCTCTAACACCCAAAGGTGTAAAGTATCTAATGGAATATTCAAAACCAAGATATTCGAGCTCTTTTTCATACTACTCTGAACCACCAATGTGACTCCCCATGAGGAATTTCCTAAGGTGCTTAAATATTCTTTGACACTTGGCCCTACAGCCACGATTCTGCAAAACGTGCCCGATATATGCTCAGCTTTAGGCATGTAAGAAATCCCCCCCTGCTCAGCCAAAAAAAGAAATAATACCCCAAACCTAACTTGCCATGATCAGTTAGAACATAGTATTTTATTTGGATCTCTTCTGTTCATGGAGAGTGTGGCACTGCATGCAAAGCTTCATCCCCATGTCTATCCAGATCCTAATTTCCCAGGGTTAAAACTTAAATCAAGTTTTTCCTTTAGAGAGTACAAGCTGCAAAGAGCAAACAACCTTCATTAAAAAGGAAATCTATAAATCCTTTAGTCCTCACCTCTGTTAACCACATCATTTGAGGTGAAAGCTGTTAACTGTGGACTTTAGAAGGTATGTGTAAATGCAACCTTTTCCCCAAAAAACTTTGGAAATGCACATAATCAATAATATTTTTGATAAATGCTAGGCTGATTTACTAGATTTATGTGCTAAAGACAAGAACTACTTGCAATAATGAAACGTACGGGCTTGATTCTTTATTCACCTGAGTCACCCACTACCTCCACTGCTTTAAGGAAATAACTGCAAGAGAAGGATCAGGCTCTTAATGGTTTGCCAGCTCCAAACGGATGTAATACCCAGACAACGGTCACAGAAATTTATATTTAGTTCCATAAGAGAAATACATTAGATATTCTTAAGTGTTTTATGAGGCAGGACTTTTCTGACTATTCTGACAAAGCCACCAGTACGTGTAGAAACCAGAGCTGTGAACAAATACTGCGGTTATGATTTACAGCACAATTGCCAGAGTCTTCCCAGCTTCATCTCCGATGGCTACTTACTCAGGCTGTCATTTTTAGCTCCACAGATTATATCTGCCTTGGCCTCTTCCACAAACACTGGATTCACTGGAGTGTGTTGCAGACAATACAGCTCTTGAACAATGAAGCATTTGTGTTCATTTTCTTCTATTTTATCTTAGGAATTCTACTATTTAGGTCACTATCTGTTGCTTCCAGCTATTCTTTCCTGAAAAATTGTAGCTCTTTTTAGGCTTAAGAAGATAAAATCAATGAATTCATCTATGTTATTCCTCTGGGTATAAAGGTCTAGATGTAATAAGTGGTACACATAGTATAAGATTACATTGCTATTCCTGAACTGCAGCCCCAAGATTAATTGTGCCTTATAGGCCAAAATTTGAAGAGCTGCTGGGTGCTGGCCTCTCTGAAAATCTGATACAACTAACACAATAAAACCCCAGTATTACTAAATTTCTCAAATGCTTTAAATGTGATCCCTCACCAGCATGAAGAGGAAGGGTGTGAATATATGTCTGTATAGAATTTTAGATACAGATATGGAGAATAATGATAAGCAGATCCTCTACCTGATTGTATCTGCCTTTCCTAAAAGAAACAAACAAATCCACTACAGGTTTTGTTTGAGAAAGTAGTACTTGGATTTTAGCAAGCAACATCACTCATTGTGAAATATGTCAATATCTGTGGAATAAAAATTATACTTAGGTATGGGGACATACAGGAATTCCATTTACATTTCAACTTAAGCTTACTGATTACTCTACTGACATAAAAAATTGGTATGCTCTGAATGAAAATTAGGTGAGTGCTTAAGCAAACAACCATAAATTAATTTATAATGAAACCTGACAGTCATAATTTAATTTAGAATGTATTTAAGATTGTTGTTACTATTTGTATAGGTCTTTTTTGCCTGGAGGAAGACGTGGCTTCATAGTGAAATGTCAGCTATTGAAATACTAAACTTCTTAAGCATACATATGTATTAAGTAATTAAAATTATGTAGATACTTTGCTAATGAAGATCTGTTGTCTACCACAAGCAGTTTGACTCCATGGTTGAGGCATACCAGTGGGCCACCAAGAACCCACCATGAAGCACAAAGGATGCTGAGCACAACCTGTAAAATCTGTGGGGCGATGAGGCTGCTGCTCAACTTTCTTTTCTGTGGAGAGGAGAGGGAGCAAGTCAAGTGACAAAAAGAAATAATTCTATTCAGTTTGTTAACTAAGAAATGGTATGGTAGGGCATTTGGGGATAGTCAGGCTGTGACCAAAAAACCTTGGCAGTTTGTCTCACCATCAAGTAAGAGAACCATGCTTCTAAGATGTTGTGAACTCTATCTGGAAGTAATGTTTAATAAAAACCAAATTACAGGCTTTTGAAGGCTAAATGCTAAAATACTAAATGCTAAAATAGGTACTTATGAAAGGTAAAATAAATAACAAAGTCTCTCTGTCATGATTAGTTTAATAGCAGAGGGCAATGGATTGCATTTGCCTCACTGTCAAAACTGGTATGTGTCACACTGATCAGCAAATTCTTTAAATATGATTAAGCAGCACATAGGAAGCACTTGAGTGAGTAAGAAGTGACAGTAATTGGTTAAAATGGAGTTTGTGTCTTCATCCCACTGGAAAGTCTGCAAAGAGTTCTTTCCACACCCCTCATGAGCATTCCCCTTGTCATACAACGAATTCTTATTTTACAGCACTGACACTCATGGTAATGGGTGAGCCAAGATATTCTGGCCAGTATATTCAAGGACAGAGCAGTGGTGGCATTTTAGGTGGGCAGCTCCAGGGCCTTTCTATTGTGGATGGTGAGAATATCAGCAGTTAGCTGGTTTTCAACTTTCTGAGTGTGCTCAAGGACACATAGTGACAGCATTCAGGGTGTATCACTTCCATGCTGAGCTTGGGGAACTATAATGTGGTTAGCCTGTATTATTTATCTACTATTTATCCCAGTTTCAAACCCGATTAAAGTTAAGTCCTTTCACATCAGAGAATGAAACTTTCCTAAAAAAAATAGTTCCTTCATCTTCTCAAATCATAATTAACAAAATTATCCCTGGAAACAAAAATTACACCAGTTACTTTACAGAATTTTATCTAGGGAAATATACTGGGGAGGGAAGGATTGCTAAACCGAACACTGTTCAAGCAAAAGCCTCATTTTTATCTTTCTCAGTAATATTTAACATTCTTGCGCATCAGTACCTTAAAAGCCAGTTTAATAACTCTCATATTTAATACTGATAGTAGTAGCCTTTTCTCATTGCCTTTTTCTTGGCTAATAGTGCATCTGGCAAGTTAACTGATTGTGGTGTTCTAGGAGAATCTAAGACAAGCATACCTCAGATACACAGAGCAAATTATATTCTCTGGATAAATCAAGTTTTTCCAATAGCCACTATTTGGGGTTTACACTTATTTGTCATATGGACATGCAAATCTTCTTTTAAATTGAAAACTGCCATCAGAGGCTTGACAATACAACAAAATCTCGCTACTTCATGGTATGTTATCTGTTGAGGGTATTACCATGATGATCTTCTTTGAAAAAGCTGAAAATATTTTTTTGATTAATTTTCAGTCAGATCAGTAAACGAATCCAACCCATCATATATTGCACTACAGTAGCAGGGCAGGGAGCTGGAGCCACAGTGTAATGCTTCCTGGGTACCTGCACGGTCTTTGGTGGTGTTGGGGCTCTGAGTCCTTAACCAGCAGACACTAACCACGGTGGTTAATACAAGCAAAAAGACCCCAGTATAGTTAAATATTTCAGGACTCCAGATGGCTGTGTGTTGAACCAGTTTGTCCATCAAGGATTGTTAGTTTAAATGGATCAAAGGAAGCACTTTGTCACCACCATGGATAGAAAATTGAGGTATCAAGTAATTAGGGAAATTACCAAGTGAGGACTTCAGGTAAAGTCCATATGGAATTCCCATTTCACTCCCTTTTTACCAGTTTTTGTAGTATATAGCGTAGTTCAAAAACAGACTAGAAAAACGTGAAAAAAGAAGTTTAATGATGATTTACAAACATACAATACTTACAAAAATGGCATACTACAGAAACCAAAAGCTTCCTCCAACCTTTGGAGGAACATTTCCCAGTTATTTATTTACAAAGAAAAATTACAGTTACTTTTCATAGTGTCACATGTTTATATATAAGCACTTCTCAGTTGAAAAATATCTTGCAGCTTACCCAGAGGCAGTTTTTGCAGTCTGAGCTCTACATCCATCTATCAGATCAAAAATTCTATCAGCCCCTGTTAAGCTGACATGACATTGCATTTTTATATTTTAACAGCCTTTAGTTTGAAAATATGTACAACCCATATGGCTAAACAGATGCACAGTTGTTGAGATTTCACCTGGTGTATTATATATTGCTCATGATTTGGTAAAATAGCATAGGCTACCTTTTTTAATTAGCTTGCTCACGTGTGTTTAGAAAAAGGTGGTCCAATTTCCTTACGGAATTTCCAATTCTTCTTGAAAGGAATTTAAAAAAATATAATGTGTCCTTTGCAGGACACTTTTTCACCTAATGAAACTTTTATATTAAATTTTTCCTTCTCTATGTAAAATTCTTAACTCAGGTAACAGACAAACTGAGCACACTTTCCAAAGCCTGTTCATTTCCATTAGTTTTCCAACACTGGATGTTTCCTAGATTGTATTTTATTTAACCCAAATTTTTAAACTTTCTTCTACCTGAAAGCAAACATTAGTATTTCTTAGTCTGTGTGTACTTAAGAGTCTTCTTACAGATTACAATACTTGCAATAATGCAGCCAAAACAAATCCAGTCTGTTTTTGACACCTTCATTATGTGTGTATACCAATACTTTCATGATTTTCAGGCCATATCATTTCAACATATGAACTCAACAGAATCTTCATCTAGCTGAAGGTAGTTTGGGACTACACATTTATAACTGATAGTTTTTAATTAAAACTACGTACCTCCGGAGTATTAGTAATGGTTCAGGTCCTCATCTTTTTTAATTGGAAAACAGAGAAAGCTTGCCATCAATAGCTGTGAACAGAGTCAAAAAAGTGTCTTCAAGCATTACAGTATTTCCCTACCAAAAGCTTACTCCACAGACAAAATAAACTCCAAGTTCAAGCATCTTTAAAGAATGCCTGTGTTCTGGATTTTCTTCGTGCAAGAGCTTCTTGTTTTTTTCTTTCAATCTCTTCTTGAGAACATTTTCTATTTTTTTGTTCTACCACAGACACTGTAAATAAAAAACATGTATTAGGAGCTTCAGGTTTGTTCAATATGTATTTTAACTTAGCTATTTTCAGTGTTTGAAGATCTATGGCAGGAGCACACTATTCTGACATACCGGGCACCCAAGCTAAAAATGGCTCATCTATCCTGTCCCCAAGGCATGAAGAGGGTAAGATGCATGACCTTTGTAGTGCTCCTGATTACTACCTCCCAATGACAACACTGGGATGCACACATTTGCTTGAAGGAAATTTTACTTGGCTGCCCTTCAAGTGAACCTTATGACATCAGGAGTCAACATAGGAGATGGCGATGGGTTAAGAAAATTACGGCTATCACAGTGAAAAGGGCTCTACAATTTAGTGAGTTAGGCAGAGAGATGGACATGGAGATGGTATAGGCACAGGGGTCAGATACAGTACAGGTGTCACACAAATAAAACAAGGTAGGTCGAAAAAAGGTCAAAAGCAGCAATAAAAATTGGCAAAGGAGACAAGAACATGATAGCTAAGCGTAGCATTTGATATGGTGTGTTACAGAACTGTAAATTCCCAGACTATAAAATCCTGACCTCACTGGAACCAACAGGAACACTCCCTACACGTATCAATAATTTTACCATTTTTATACACCAATTTCCAATTAATGTATTTTTAATAAGTATTCAAACTGAATAAATAAAATAAAGGGTACATTTGCTTCTCACAAAAAAGTGCCCATGAAAAATTAAATAGTAATCTTTGAAAGGATCACTTAACAGCCATTTTTTGGTTAATGTCCTTTCCCTCAAAATTTAAGATGAAGTTGTTGTTTATCTGTAAAGAAAATCTATGCTATTTCTTTTCATTCCTTTACTCTCTAGAATATTCCATAGAATAACTAGTTATCTCTCCCCTTCCTTCCTGCTTAGGAATTCAAAATTGCTACTTTCCATTTATATGCTTCTCTTCTGGGGAAGAAACATAGATAAAATACTCATTCTTCAATAATTAATAGTTTTGTTGCTTTTGCAACAGTGCTTCTTGAAAATGGAGGTTCATATAGGACACTCTTAAAGGCATGTTTTATCACAATGAATATTGATTGAAACTTTGCCAAGCTGTGACATCACGTAAAAATAAGACTGACTGGCACTTGACTAGTTCTACATTTCCCCAGTAAGTAACACTGAGCATGGAATATTACTGAGGGCTGCTTGGCAATAAAGAAGTGACTGACCTCTCCTCCGGATGAAAGGGCATCTTAGTGTTTAGACTGATAATACAAGAATATTTCACTGGCAATTTCAGCTACAGAGCGAACCACAATACAGGCTGAGCTCTGCAAAGTGTGGAGTGATTTGAGGGTCCAAATTCCAGGTGTACAGTAATATAAAGAAACTGGCATTCCGTATCACCTGGTGTATTCTTTCCCTGTCCCATCATTAACTGGGGTTTTACTATGCATCAAAATAACTGTATTTTTAAGTAACAGTTTAAGGAAATAGCATGCATCAGCCTATACTTGATCCTAGGGAATCTGAGTGTCTATGGAGAGAAGGTGTAAAGTATTTAGAGGAATGGAAACAAGGCGTCCTTAACTACAGGAATTCAAGATATGCATCAGGACAATTTAATTTTTGAGAAAATAACCTCCAGATTCTCCTTAGAACATTTGCTAACACCTTAACTGAATGGACGAATACGGAAGCCTATTTTAAGTGGCAATATAGTACAAATTTCTCTGACATTCTGACTACAGTAAGGAAACAAACAGTAACAGCCCAACAGTGATACAATAAAGATAAATACCTGATGTACTCTGTGCAAAAGACTCTGAAAGGTGCCTCTTGAAAGGTGATTTCTTATTGTCAAACTTGCTGTGCAAAGTTATATTCACCTGTTTCTTGCTTCCTTCCAAACCCTGCAGAGTAATGCCAATGCCAGAATGATTCCCTGGATTTTCAGACCCTACACGAAGACCACCCTGAGAATTGTTAATCTTTCGGAACTTAAACTTTGAAGGCACAAGTGAAGTTTTGTTACCAGAGCTGCTACCTGGAATCCTTCCCGCATTATACAAGAAATGTGAGCTGTCGAGTGCTTTGCTACTAAAAATATTTACTGCATTAACAGGACTTACTTCAGAACCTGTCTCTCCTGCTGGCACAGAATTTGACCTGTACCACTTCCCTGAAACAGTCTTTGCAGTATCTTCAGAATCTTGATGACGGTTTTTAGGCAGTGTGTATTTACACTCGACAGAAGGACCTGAGATCACAGTCTGAGGATTTGAGATGTTCTTACAGTTCACTACATGACTTGTTGTGGCCAGCCCATGCACCACCTTTGATGAATTCCTACAGGAATCATTTAGTGAGAGAGCCTCTTGTTTCGTGTTTGTTTTCTGTGCCAAGAGGAGATCAGGTAGTCCTTGTTTAGATGCTGGGAAGCTGTTATCAGCATTTGATCTGGAATTAATACTGTCTCCTTGTATAGTTTTAGTTTTTTCATTTCCTTGTTTAACATCCTGGCTCTGAGTCTGCTTTTCTATATCATCACACACCTGATATAACAATTCATCATCCTCATAGTTTGCATCCCAAAGACTATTGGATCCACAAAACATATCTAATATCTCATCAGAGAATTTCGGTTCATTCCAGTCATCAAATGACAGAGGACATTTCTTTGGTATTTCAACTTGATTTGAGTGACCTGTATTAGCTTGGTTAACCACTTTGGTTAGATCATTAGGTTTCATACTGGTAGAAACACTGGATGACTGACAGGAAATAGTATGAGTGTTATTCCCAGGTTTTCCTGCTGGTTTTCTATGAGGATTAGATCTTGAAGAAAAAAGAGAAAGAGCATCACTTTTAGGCTTAGTAGATTCATTGCCATTCTTCACTTCAGATTGCATTAGAACAGGAATATAGTTCAAATCACTGTTTTGGGCACTTTTCCAAACAGGATTAGTTTTATCTGGCTTGACATCACATTTGCCATGCAAGGCCTTAGTCTCTGTCTTTGAGTTTTCTGTCTTACATGGCTTTTGTAAAGACAGGGATTTTACAACATTTTGTGAGTTTTTACTAGAACGTTTCAAAGGTGAATATTGCAAACTGTTAGATTTGTTTTCAGTCCCCAAAAGAGTTACTGAATTGCCACTACTACTTTGCTTTGTTTTGCTAGCATCACTGAAACCATGCACAAATGCATTTGCAGGAATTTGTGGTGGCTCTTCAGTACTTATCAATTCAGGATTTTGGGTTATTTGCATCACAAAAGAGTCATCTGCCAAAAGATCTGTATCCCAGTCATCAAAGTCATCATTAACTACTCCAGCAAGCTTAGTGGAGGCCACCAATTGTGTCTTCAAATAAGGAGGATTTTTTTTTGTCAGGGTGTCAGTATCAGGTTTTGGTACAGTCTGGTCCACGCTTCCTACTGCAAACAGAGTGTCTTTTTGATATGCCTCTGAATTACCACACTGCGTGTCTTCAATTTTCTCAGGAAGGTTCTCCTCCTCCAAGGTACTTTGAACTTTATGAAAGCTATTATTTAAAGAAATATCTGACAGCCCTTGGCTCAACTGTCCACTGCACTTCTGGGTAGAGCAGTCAAAAAGAGCATGAAGGGCTACTTCAGCCTCAAGGTCTACAGACTTTTGACTGCTGGATTGACAGGGCTCTGCCACAGGGATGCCAGTGCTCTGTCCAACTGGTTTCAGGAACACAGCAGTATCTGTTTCAGAACCTTCACCAGGGAGCGACTTCTGGTTCTTCATATTTGTTTCATCTTTAGAATTACTTGAAGGCTCTGAGGTAGTCTGGATGAAGTTGTGACCAAGCTTCTCCTGTTCCTGAGCAGCATCTAATTCTACTAGATTTTTATCAAACTCCTTAGCCAATTTCATGAGCTCCTCTTCATGATTTTTTATCTTAAGATCTCTGGATTAAAAAGAAAATACAGAAAATAAAGTCAGAGTTACTGAAAAAGTTTAGCCAAGTTCAATTACATGACCCTGTGAGCTGTTCATTCTCTAGTTTAACAACTACAAAGGTATGACTAAATCCCACTGCTTTCAATATGCAGTCAACACACAACTCCACCAAGAAGCCATAACAAGCCCACAGTTAAAAGCATTCTATATGCTAGTATACAATTACATGGTTCACTATACACAGAAGACCACATAGCCTTTTTCAGGAAAGTCCAGCTATGATGGACAAGAAAAAACTGTAACTTACCTTGTACAACTTAACCTTGTCCTAGTTCGACCTTTTACTGCTACAGGTGTACAGGGAATAGCATCCTCGCCAATCCATGTTCCCAAAAGGGAGCCTTCATTACAGGTTGCTTTTTCATCCTTGTTTAGATTTATAATGCTTAGAAATTTGATTTGAGATAAAGATTGGACTAGACACACATCTTACATGAGTTAAAAGTTGCTAAACTAAATAAACTGGATGAAACCTGTTGAAAGCCACATATAAGAGCAAAAACAAGTTAAGTGAGATTAGTGCAACACTGTCTACTGATAGTTGTATTGCTTTAATTATATCAATTTAAAACAGGCTCTTCAATTAAAATAACTGAATTTTACTTTGGTGTACAAATCTAATACTGTACTTCAGGATTACACATGTTCATGTTACAAGCTGTGATCTCGTTTACTTCAGTATACTACTAAGGAGCTGGCTGAGAGGCCAGCAGCACAAACAGATTAGAGACCTTAAAATAAATTACATTCTGTGTGCTTACAGAAAAAAATTATGACTTCTTCCCCTACAAGTCATTTATAAAAGGAGCCTTTAAACAGAATTAAGTGACATTTAGAAATTAAATGAAATTTTTTCAGAGCTTCAAAGTTCAGGCTTGGATTTGAATTCTGAAATAAAAGAGATACAATACTGCAATGATAAATTGTTTAGAGGGGCAGAGCAATAGGATGCGGGAAATTGCTGTGTGTAAGCCAGCAAAAGTAATTTGAACTTTATTAACTACTAGGGTAGTTTTAAATAGGTTCTCTTATTCTTTGTAAATTTAAGGTTTTTTAAAATTTATTTTTGTTCAAGAAAAAAGAATATAAACACCAGATTACATTTATGGCAGAGCCGTAACTATTTAAAAGGAAGGCAGTGGCATCCCTTATCAATGACTTTCCAATTTTTTTAGTACAATTTCCCACAAATATGCTAAACAGTAAATATATTTTAAACAGCCCTGTCAAAAATGCATGCATGTTTTGCAAGCTAAGTAGTACAGATCTACTTTAGGAATTACATGTTCTCTCCTTGCACTTAAAATGCAACAGCACTGTTGTTTCCACTTTCTGGGCTGTGGACATCAGGTTCACGGCAAGAGGGAAAGGACAGAGATATAAAGGTAAAAAGGAAAATTATTGAGAGTATTGAAGCAAGGTTACTGTGTTTATATTATTGTAAAATATTTCTCAGCTGGGCCTTCATCTTGTAAATCAGCAAACAATCAAGACTGCTCAAAATGCTTAAAAACAACTGCCAAGTAAATCCAGTACATGAAGAAACTCTTACCTTTTAACAGGTGAGTAATTAAGGGTAAATAAACACAACAGTATTCCTAAGTCCAAAGGCAGTAACTTGTATTCCCAAAGTAAACCTTTCTAAAATGGAGCTGCTGCAAGTTTCTTCCTATGTTCTTTTTTGACAGGATCCGTGACTCACAGAGCAACCAGTCAATGTTATGCTTACTATTTTAATTCAATCCAGTTTTATAAACTAGTTTTCTACATGACCAACTCTTACCATGAAACTAATGTAACAACAACTGAAGCTAAGGCTGACGTACTATTCTGTTTGATTATGCACATGCAGAGTGTTGTTTTAGAAAGTAACAATTACCTGAGGAGCAATACGATTAACGATTTCTGAAATTTCTACTGCGCATCTACTGGTAGACTGCTTGGTTTTTCCAGTGCCTAAGGAAACAAACAAACTTCTTAAAATTTTGAAATCTATTCCGTTTATGAAGTGCAATACATCTCAAATAATTCAAATAAACCTGTAAACATTGGATCTTGATTCAGCACTATATTGAAGAATTTATGGGTTTTTAATGAAAGTAAAATCAAGCAACCATTATAAGATAAAGGAATCTTTTTCCAAGAAATCTTTTATAACTTTTACTACACTCCCACTGCATGCCTCAAGCAGGTGTCCTGAAGTCTGGATTTTGGTATTACCTAGTCTGTGTGCAACTGGTGAATGAGAATCCCAGAAGATTTCTTGCTGCGTATCAGTGTCATTAATAGGAGAGCTGAAAGTAGGTCTTCGGGATTTCCTACTCAGTGATCTCTTTGGTGTCTCATGTAAACATGACTCTGTGTAAAAAAGAAAGAGGATCCTTATTAAAAATCAACAAATAAAAGGCAACAATCACTTAGAACATAGAACAGGTCAAAGCAAAAGAAGATGCTTTAGGAACATCAAGAATAAAAATCAAGTTCACACTCACCAGGATTCCTTTACTCACAACAGGAATACTGTTCATAAGGAGACATTAAATACAGAACACGACTCTTGGCTTTGCCAGTTACATCACCACAGAGATTACAGAACATTACATGACTCTGACAGCTTTACACTCAGCATCTGATTGTAAGGATGTCAATCCTTACACTTGAGAGAATATGGAATTCAGCTTATATTAAGAGAAAAATTATGTATACTGGTATGAGAGAATATTTTGTATTCTTGCTTGCTTTGTGTCTTTCACGCAGATTCTGATCTGAATTACTATTTTAATGGGCCTCCAAACTACTCTGGGTCATAACCTACATTTGTCTATACTTCCTCCCCTGGGCCCTTCCAGCTAGGACTATTAAAAGCAGGAATATAGCTATTCAAAACCTGCTTGCAGCTGCCTTTGATCAGTAAGTGAACTTAACAACCTATGTGAAGCTCAGCTAGTCACCCCTGCCCTTTAGAAATGATGCTGCAGATGTGAAAGCCTACAGAAATAGCTTAAAAAACGTGCATACTGTGCAAGGAACATCTTAGAAGATGTTTTGACCTGATGTGCCTAGCATGGCCAGGTTTTATCCTCTCCTTGGTTAGTTCTCAGTACTTGCTATGGGAATCACAGAATGAGTCAGGTTGGAAAGGACCACAGTGGGTCACCTTGTCCATCCTCCCTGCCCAAGCAGGGTCATCCCAGAGAACATGCCACAGGATTGCGTCCAGATGGTTCTGGAATATCTCCAGTGAGGGAAACTCCACGCTCTCTATGGGTAACCTGTTCCAGTGCACAGTAAAGAAGTTCTTCCTCATGTTCAGGTGGAATTTCCTGTGCATCAGTTTCTGCCCGTTTCTTGTGCTATTGCTCAGCACCACTGAGCAGAGCCTGGTCCATCCTCTTTGCAGCCTCCCTTTAGATACACATTCATGATGTGTCCTCTGTTTTCTCTTCTTCAGGCTAAACAGGCCCAACTCCCTCAGCCTTTCCTCATAAAAGACACGCTCCAAAACACTGACCAACTTTGTAGCCCTCTGATGGACCTGTTCCAGGAGCTCCAGGTCTCTCTTGTGCTGAGGAGCCCAGATCTGGTCACAGTATTCCAAATGTGGCCTCACCAGAGGCTGAACAGAGGTGCAGGAACATCTGCCTTGACCTGCTGGCAATTCTCTTAACGCACACCGAGGTACCATTGGCCTGCCTGGTCCCCGGGGCACCCTGCCTCAACATACTCTTGACAATAACAGCCCCTTCCCAGGGGCGAGCGGAGATTTACACCGCACCGGCCCCTCCGCACGGCTCGGCCGCGCCTCCCGAGCCATTCGAGAGGTGGCGGGCAGCGCCGGGGCCC
>VWZT01016376.1:81399-151879 GCA_013397055.1 Pachycephala philippinensis | reverse complement strand
CCTTTCCCCCAGCCCACCCCTCCGCGCCCCTCCCGCACCTGGGGCTCACCTGCGGGCTCCGCCTGCCTCTGGCGCGGGGAGCGCGGCCGTCACGGCTGGATCTGCCGCTGCAGCAGCCGCTTCCCGGCCAGGAGGAGGAGGAGGAGGAGGAAGAGCCCGAGCCTGAAGCCCCAGCAGGATGCCATAGCGCCGGGCTGCGCTGACAAAGGCGGCAGCAGGTTGGCATGGGAGGAGGGAGAGAGGGGAGGAGAGAGGGAAGAGAAGGAGGGGAGAAGGGAGGNGGGAAGAAAAGGGGGGGAGAAGGGAGGGAGGGGGCTGCACAAGCCGAGCCTCCCCGCACCGCCCCCCGATCCCGCGGCGGGGCTGCCCCGGCCGGCCCCGGGCGCTGCGGCAGCGCCGGCCCCGGCTCCGCAGGGACGGGGCGCGGCGGGGCCGAGACTCCGCTTCCCTAAACCATTATCCTTGTTATTTCTATTATTAGTGTGAGTCCCGGCGCTCCTCGGGGCGGGGGACAGCGCCCGGCTCCCCCCGCAGCGCTAGCCCCGCTGTCCGGGCAGGGGACAGCGCCCGCAAAGCGGGGGACAGCGCCTGGAGCAAAGGAGGGCAGGAAAGGGGGTGCCCAGCGGGAAAAGAGCCTCTTCCCAGCCGGGGACATGGAGAGCACCAGTCTGAGAAGGAGCGGCTGAGGGAGATGGGGCTGTTCAGCCTGGAGAAAAGGCGAGTCGAGGGTGACTATCGCTCTGTACAGCTGCCTGAAAGGAGGTGGTAGCCAGGTGGGGGTCGGTCTCTTCTCTCAGGTAACAAGCAATAGGGCAAGAGGAAACGCGGCCCCACGTTGCAGCAGGGGAGGTTGAGGTTGGATATTAGGAACTACTTCTTCACTGAAAGGTGAAGGCTGGAACAGACTGTCCAGGGAAGTGGTGGAGTCACCATCCCTGAAGGTACTTAAAAGACGTGTAGATGTGGCACTTAGGAGCACGGTCTCGTGGTGGACTTGGCTGTACTGAGTTAACAGCTGGACTTGATGATCTCAGAGGTCTTTCCCAACCTAAACAATTCTATGATTCCATGACGACACCCCAGTGCCCACCCTGCATGCCCATAGCCCACCCTGCATGCCCACCAAGGCCACCACAGCACAGTCCCTGTAGTGCACAGCTGCCCACACCCCGCTCAGGGCAGGGGGTCCTTGCAGGGATGGGGTCTGGGGGTGCAGGAAGGGGCTGTGTGGGGTGGGAGCCCCCAGCCCAGGTGTGCCATGGTGCACGTGCAGCACCAGGACACGCACGCTCTCAGTCTGGGCAGGCAAGGTCTCACCTCGCTCGGAGCCCTGCCTCTTCCCTTGCTGCTGGCTGCCTCGCCACGCCACACAGAAATACTGCAGAGAGTTTTTAATAGAGGTGTTGCTGGGTGAAATAAAGCAGTGAGATGTCAAAGGCTCGGCTTCTCCTCTCGCTAGCACTGTTTGGGGAGCGGACTGTCAGCTTTCCTTTCCTCGATGAATTAATTCCAAGGGTTGTATGCACAAGCACACCACAGCCATCAGACTGCTATGGACAAACTGGCCTAAAACTGTGGTTTTACTTATTCTTACAACCTTGCAAACAGAGCTCTCTGCTTTCCTGGGAGAAAAAAGGGGTCAGGAGGGGTTTTTGTCTGAAACCCACTGATGTGAGAGTTCTTCCACTGACTTTGAAGAATATTGTGATTCAGCCTATACATAATATCTGTAAAGACCCTTAACACACATAGCAGCTAATACAAGAGGAGAAGGTAAGCATACATCCTTGCAAATGGAAGAAAAACATGTTTATACTACATTATTCTTACCACTACTTAACAGCATTGAAAGAGGCAGCGTCCTTGGGTCCCATTTTCCATGCTTTTGTCAGATTTTTTTAGTCTATAGGTATCCATTTACTTGCAAATTTCATGGCTGGATGATTTCAGCCCTACACCACTTCCTAGAATACATGCCTTCAGGTCATCAGAATAGTGAGAAGAGCTCTCTGTACCCTTCAGAACTGCACACACTAGAGAATGAATAGAAAACATTTCTTACCCCTAGTTCAGGTCTAGCTGATCTTACTTGGTTTTGCCCGGGTTCTGAGAGGTTTCCAGAGCTGGCTCCAGAGGAAAATTTGGTGACTTCGTCTTTTACCTTCCTAGCTTCCGCCTCAGCGTGCAGAAATTACATTTAATTGATGGCAAGGGTTTCATTAGCTTTTTGTGGGCTGTGACTAGCAGCATATAATTAGGAATCACCTGCAAAAATTGGTTTGAAACAGTTAAACACGGTGCAGACTCATAAACACAAGACATTGATTTTACACTGGGTGGTGTGTCCTGAGGGAAGCAGCAGGGCTGGCTTCCCTTGGGAAACCCTTTCTGAGCAGTGGGGTGCTCCAGTCCAGCTGTCTGCAGTGACACCTGCCACCACCCCTCCCTTTTCCCTTATTTTCCAATCTGGGTTCCAGTTCTCCTCCCTCCCCAGGCCAGATTTGACAGCAGCTTCAGTGGGAATTTTGTCCAAGAGGAGAGCACCAGATCAGCTCTCCCTGTCCCAGTTCTCCATCTAATTTTGGCACCATCAACTCCTGTCTCCCCTCCCCACCTTTCCTTGACATTTCTGCTTTGTTCTTCACTCTTCTTTTCCCTTTCATCTCCTCTTTCCTTCAGCAGCTGGCACATTTACCTTGTCTGGCTCCAGCTTCCCTCCAGGCTTCCCATCTTCCTTTCCCTCTGCTTCAGCAACTCCTTCCAAATTAAACAGGCGACCCATGGGAGGCAGGAGGTGTCTCCTCGAGCCAGGGGTGTCCAGGACTGAGCACACCCACCTTTCCCAGTTTGATTGGCATGACAGTGCTGCAGAAATGCTGCCCAGTTCCTCACAGTCTCTTCCCTATGTAGCACAGCCCTAATATAAAGATATTTCAGCCCAATTTGGTTGTCAGGGCCAGAGCATGTTCCTCATTCATACACAATGATGATTCCAGCTACACAAAAATGGACATGTTGTCACTGTCCTCTCTCACAGCAGCAGTGGTGCTTTTTATTTGTGCACAGGAATAGCTCCTCAGGGCTGGAAACACTGAAGCTGATGGATGCAGAAGGGGAAACTAATGTTGAGGGTAAGGTCTAGGAAAGAAAATCTGATTTTCGTCACTGCACCACTCACTAGATATTTCTCTGAAACTTTTTCGCTCCCCTTTCCATGTGAATAACTCCCCGTGGAGGGGCAGGTTTTTTTCCACTCTTGTCTTATCCACAGTCTCCTGCGAAATTTCCTCTCTGTTGCAACCCCTCTAGAGCACTGTGCACCCAAAGAGCCAGCAGAAACATCAGCAAGCCTGGGCTCAGGGCTCTCACTTTGCCTTTTCTCACGCCCGTGGCTGTAGCACCACACAGCTGCTACATTCTCCTCCTTGCAGAGACTCACACAAGTGTTTGTAACTTCAAACCAAACTGCTTGTCCTGGTGACAGCAAAGGGACTGCCCCAAGAGCTCATTTTAAAGCACTAACAAGTCTCTATGCAGCAAGTCTTTTCTTCACCTCCCTTATTACAACCTCTGGGCAAATTTGTGCCATTGGAAAAGCAACACCAAAAACCCTTCAGTCAATTTGGGGTTTTAGTTGCTCTCAAAAACCCCCAAACCGTTTCTTGGTGAATCTCTTTTCCTAAGAGGTAAAAGAAAACAAATTTCATTTTAACTGGGGCATGACCTTACCTAGCACCTTCTTCAGCACAGGCATTTCTTAAACAGCTGGCAGCATTCTAATGGTATTAAACTGTAGAAAAAACAGCCCTTTGCCAATATCACCTTTAGTGCAGAGACTGGTTTATCTTTTCCAGTGTTCCAGTAGCAAGTCCTTAATCTCTTCTGGGGTTGCTTTTAAGAGAAAGAGAACATCTAAAGCCCAAAGCATTGCCTGTGCTGGGAGTACAGTTAGTTACACTCCAAACAGACAAGTCTCTCTGAGCCTGCTGTGCTCCCTGAAGTCTTTAACCAGGATTTGGGAGAGCAAGGCAACCTCTGGGGGAAAAGCCAGACAACCCAGGGCGCTGCTTTCTTCCTCTCTGTCACGGTCTGGGTGAAACATTGAATCCTCTCCCAGCTTAAAGACAAACACTAAAACTTTCTGCATCGTTAAGTAGCACTTAGCAGTACGGAGCCTGCAGATTGCTATTTTTATCAAGTACTCCGTATTTGCACTTCCTCTGAAATCTCAGCAGGGTCTCAATATTGCTGAAGCTGACTCCTGCAGCCAGCGTGCACGCAGGCTGTGCCTGGAAAGATGCATCTTGGAGCTGGCAGCAGTTATCAGTGAGTGATTGATAATGGGCAAACTTCTTGTTCAGCTAAACGGGCTTTGGCACAGGATCACTTGAAATATAACAACCAAAAAAAAAAAAAAAAGGCAGTCTGTTGAAGAGCATCCACCCATACCAGATGTGCTGACTGGAGAATATGCCAAATTCTTCAAAGCAGTACAACTTGACAGCAGTGCTAGGCAGAAGTGATATTTTTCCCCCAATGTATTTACAAACAAAAAGAACAGGAACTGTGGAGTAGGGTGGATAAGATAAAATATTTTTGTGAACATTGGTCTAAATTTTTTAATGAGTTTCCCTCTGCTATGTTGAATTTCCTTTAAGTGGGCGTGGGAACAACTGGCTTTTGCTGGCACAAACACCTATGAAAAATATACACACCCCCTACACTGCATGTTTGAGCATTTGTAAAGTGCACTTTTAAAACCATGTAGAAAAACACTGATGATTAAAGTGGCCGTGGGCTAATCCATCAGAGAGAAGAAATGTTACATTTCAGTTTGTTTAACCAACTTAAACTCAAAACGAGAACAATTTTGTTATTTATATTCATGACCAATACTTTTCTAAATGAGCCTTCACATCTCAGTTTGGGTCTTTGTGAATACACTGCTAACCACGAGCAGAAGGGGTAAGATTCAGATACTTCTCAGGTCATGGCACACAGAAGCTCCCCTTCTGGAGTGCACATGCACAAAAGCACAGGTGCAACTGATTTTAGGTCAAAAGTGAGGGAAAAGATAATCAAGGGGTTGCTTTTCAAGTGCAGCCCCCAGGAGGGAGCGAGTGCTGAGGGCAGATGGAGGAACTGTGGCTCTCATTCACCTGTGCCCAGCCATCGCTCCGGCTGCTTGGGCACCGTTCCCTCTCCATCTCACAGGTGAAGGCAGCAGCAAGTGTGACAGGTAACCACCTGCTACTTTGCAAGGCTCCCTCAAGCACAGCTCCACAACAGGCTGTGGAGGATCTCAGGTCAGGGCTGGAGAGGTATTTGTCCCGTGTGAGCTCTTGGGAAGGTGTTACCTTCCATCCCGAGTGCCGGGGGGTGAAGGTGCTCCCAAGCTGTGCAAAGTACATGCTGATTTCTTGCACGTTCAGGTGAATTTTCTATGCAATCTGTCTCTCTGTTGGTTACTGGCTCATCCCCAAGTCCCCAAGCCCATCAAGGTTTTCGAAAGGAAAATCAAAATAACCTTCCCAAGAGAGTGAAAACCTGAAGGGAGATATCTCTCATCCAGCGATGCTCTGTGATGGAGGGTGGCACAGCTCAGCCTCTCTGCTGGCTTTAGCCCTCACACCATTTCCACAGCTGTGACCTGCCCAAATGTCCACTGCAACCAGAGACCTTCCAGTCGTATCGACGGATGTCTGATTGTGCTCACTGGCACTTAGTAATACACTAAACAGTCTTCAAATTTCTTGTGGTCACCAAGGAATTCACAAATGCCTTAGCTTTTACTGCCCTGAGTAATTATTTATTGGGATGGCCTTTTTATAGAATCTCCTTAAAATGTCCATCCAGGTTTTAAGGCCGGCAGAGACTATTAGCTCATCGGTCTGCAGAATAACCTATCCCGTAGCATTTCACTCAATAACCACTGTGTTTAGCTCAGCAGTTAGCATTTGATTAAAAGGTATCTTCCAGAAAAGCCTGCAGTCTCCACTGAAGAAATCAAGAAATTAAGAAACCGTCCTTGCCTTCGGTGGTTTATCTGGTGCCTGATCTCCTCTTGGGTTTAAAAGTAAAATATATTTAATACAGAATATCCCCCCAACTCTGAACACCTCTGGACACTTGGCTGAGAAGCACCAAAATCTCTAGCCCAGAGCATCCTCACAGGTTTGTATCCCCCAGAGCAGAGTGTGAATTGCAGGGAAATTCCTGGAACTGTCATAGGGGATTGAGCTATTCATCCTAATTCCAGCCTTGCAGTCTGGAAAATGAAGGGATAATCATTGCAAATCATTATTGAGGGAAAGGACAAGCTCTCACTTCTGCCAGGTGGGTTGGAGGAAAGCAACCATCGCTGTGATGGAGTGGTTTAATTCTGACTCCTTCTCCAGCTGAATCACAAGTTAGCTCTTTTGCCTTTTTCTCCCTCAGTGTTTCTGTCTTGCTTGTTCCGAGCTCTAGTTTCCCATCTCCTCTGTCAGTTTTGCTCCAGGAAACAACATCACAGTGTGGGAGCAGTCCCAGGTCCAGCTTGTTCATGTCTGATGGTGGGCAGGAATGCACCTCCACTTAACCTTGGCTTCTCTGGCCCTGCTTTTATTCATAACCATTTCCTGAATCTTCACTGGGGGAATAAGGATCATGTATTAACCAGATGGTCCAAGGCTTTCAGGGATGGAGCAATATGTTCTGGCTGAGCCCGTGCAAAGTGGAGAGTCAAAAGTGAACTTTTGCAACAACAACTGCTGTGTGGGGGCCAAGGTCAGCTTCCCTGGGAGGGGACCAGGGGAAGGCTTGTGGGAGGAGAGCTGTAGAAGCTCTAAAGGAGCTCTTTCACATGTTTCAGCTCAAATCTCTAGGTTATTCCCTGCTCCTACTATCCATACCTCTGAGCTGACTTTGTCTGCCTTAAAATCCTTTGAGGGGATGTATGTTTTTGTGCTCCCAGAGTGAAGAATAGTTCAGAACATATCTATGGAAAAAAGTCATCCCTTGCTGGCTTCGCCAGGCCACTTCTGTACCTCAATGTGGTGCAAAATTCACCGGCTGCAATCCAAAGATCCAGGCAGCAGCACACATCAGGTTGTGTCTTTGGGCTTGGTGGGGTTAAATCACTCTCTTCATTTGAAATTGTCAGCAAAAAGCCTATTGATCTCAGCAGCCCTGGGATTTCTCCAGGAGGTGGTGAGGCTGGAGCAGGCGATGTGACACCATCTGACTGCCACTGCAGAGCAAGGGAACAG
Organism: Pachycephala philippinensis; assembly: GCA_013397055.1. Lineage (NCBI taxonomy): Eukaryota > Metazoa > Chordata > Aves > Passeriformes > Pachycephala > Pachycephala philippinensis. The sequence goes on along the minus strand of VWZT01016376.1, from coordinate 144,629 downwards.
TGTCCTCGTGTATTCCCATTCCCTTGTGTTCCTCCCCGTGTCACTGGCTCATTCACAGCAGGTATTGCATGATATAATAATGTGCATCATAACAAGATGTCTTTATAAGCCAAAAAGTCATGCTTCTCCATGCTGGGAAAAACAGCAGATGAATGACCCATATGGATCACAGTAACTTAAATTACATTAAGGAGACAGTGAACTGTTTGTGACACATCCTGTACAAGGCTCTTGAACCACAACAAACAGATTGAAACGTTTCTAGCATTTAATCTTTTCTCCCATTGACCATGGGCAGGTTGTAGAGAGAAAGAATCTCTCTTCCTTCTGTATCTGTATTGTATTTTATTAGGTTTGCAAGGTTTGCTCCCTGTGTGAGTTATTCTAAGTCCTTACTCTTCTCTGTGATGTCTGGGGGATCATACACACGCTGCAGCCCAGCTCTTCCATAATTGCTTTATCAATGGGGGCCATGTAGAACCACGTTTTACATGGCAGTTTTGACATCATTTGTTTTGCTCATGGGAGAGACAGAATGCTTAAAGGAAGTGCTCCTCTGCTCTGTACCAGAGAGAACCCATGAGGTGTGTCATACCTGACCTGCTTTTGTGCATCAAATCCACGAGGGCTCAGGAAAGTCTTGCCTGGAGGTACAGAGCCAAGTCCAAGGAACAACATCCCGGGGAATGCCTCATGCCAAGAAGCTGCATCTATCCACAGCCGGGCTGGAGCTGAGCAGGTTTGCTCAGTGCAAGAACCAGTCAAGCCTGACTCCTGGTGCCAGGCACTAAGTACCCAGGTCAAGGATGCACGTGCCCTGTGAGCTACACTCACAGGCAGTGATGCCATGGCCCTGTTTTCAGCTCCCAGATGAAGCTGGGAAGGATGGAAATGCAGCTGTTGCCTCCCACCTCCATGCACAGGGAGGGAACAGAGCTCACACTGCTTTGCCTCTCACCCGTATCCAAGCTGCCCTTGAAATAAATGCTTTTTGAGGTGGTTTCTCGCTTTACCACAACTGAACATTTCCATCAAGCCCAGCAAGAACTTGCTCCTGCATTTGCAAGACAAAATTATTTTAAAATATCTTCATTGCGTCCAACACTGATGCAGAGAGCCAGAGAAAGTGGTATAGGAGACTTTCTCCTTTAAGTACCAGTACTGTGAAACTTCACCACCAACAACTATTACCAAAGGCTAAGAGCTAAAAAAGCTTTTTAAAGTCTCTTATAGACAATGATACTATCTAGACTTGGAGTGATAAGCATCAGAACCATACATGGGTTTGGGGGGTGCCTAAAAATAGAGAGTAGGGCACAGATGTACAAAAGCAGGGATGAGACAAATTTCATTTCTGCTGGTAACTGGTTGGTCTGGATTTTGCTCTTTCATGGCTTACTCTGACCTCCCTGTGGAGGCACTAATATTTGTTGTTTTCTTAGATGAAAATTAAGCCATGACTATGCATTTCTGCAGTGTTCCCCAAAATGCCTGCTGCTGGCCCTCCTGGTGACAAAGTCTTGCACTGGAGGGGCTCTCCTGATCCAAACTGTCACAGCAGTGGCCCTGCTTCTGTGCTCCAGCAGGGCATGCCAGACTGCATCCAAGGATAAAAAGGTAATTGATCCCACAGAGGAAAAGAAAGAGCCTGAGGCGAGAGACAGACACACAAACTGGAAGAATGCAACGTTTATACTTTTACCTAAATCAATAGCAGCTATGAGAAAGCTGCTATAGCTGCGAGCTCTTGGGCTGTGGCTGAGTCTCAGACCTGGAAAGGGATTTGGAAATTCTTGTGTGCAAGAAGGTACCTGAAAACTGCACAAAACTGGGAGTGAGGTGGAGAAAACCAAAGCCACCAGGAATCAGCTGCACTTACACATAGGCACAAGGGGTAGTGGGCAATCTTCCTGCACCAAGGACATGCCATTTTGGAGGTGTCAAAATGCAGGCTGAGACCTGTCAGTTCACTTTGCACGAGACAGCGAACAAGTGTTTTTCAAGACAAGGTTTCCTGACCTAGGCTGTGTTGGAAGAGGCAGATCAGACATCCATCAGTACCCCACGCTCCCTGTCCACTGGAGATCATTTATTTTGGCTCCAGTGGCAAGCAGCAATGTGTGAATTCATCACAGTCAGATAAACACTAATAAAATGTCCCAGGTTAGAGAAATAGTGATTTTTCTGTCAAGCCCAAACTGAATAAAAAGCAGAAAAATTTCATTTTCTGCTCTGGAGCTGGAAGGACCAAGGTGTGGAAACAGAACAAGAACAAACAACATGAATTCTTTGCAAATAGCTTCCTCTCTTCTAATTGCATTTCCCATCTAACTCCACTTTCGCTATGGCTTGTGGAGGTAACAGCTATTGATCTACAACTATTTTGACAAGGAGAGGTGCTGCAGAAACAGCAGAAATCTCCTCAGGTCGTTGTCAGCTAATCTGGCCACACAGTCAGGGAGAAAACAATTAACACCAAGCACTAGCTGCTGGGCTTATCATTATCCAGCAAGTATAAGGTCCTCTGAGGACTTGAATTCACATTTGGGTCCAGCCCATAATACAAAAGCCACACCTGAGTAACATGTGCTGGCAGAGCTGATGTCACAGAGTACAGAAACACAAGCACAGGAACTGCAAACATGTTTTCCATTGACTGGAGAGTACAATGTCTTATTTATCACAAGCCAATTGATGACTAAACTCACCCAGCAAAGTCATAAAAGCATTAGTTTGTATTTGTTGTTCACATTCGGAGACATTATACATCAAAAAGGTCAATGCTTCCCAACTAATTCAATTATAACACAGCCATCGATCATACTAGTTCAGTTAATACCACGTTAGCTGGCTGTTTCTGAGGAATGATAAAAGTTGAAGTGTCCATACAGGATATTTCACTTTAACGACAAATCTGTTAGTGATAACAGAGCTCGTTGCAAACCTTTCTGCAGCCTTTCTTTGCCAAATGCTTTGTGTATCTGAACCACTGCTCTTTGCAGGTGCCAGGGTGTTTAAATGCACTGAGACACAGTGCTGCAGCCTGAAGCCATGCTACCTATACAGAGCTTGAAAAATGAGAGTCCCTAAGGATGTTTTATTGGCCTGCATTTGTTATTAAATGCATGGTGACTGGGATTCATTTACTGGTCTGTTTTCAATAGATTTCATCAAAGAAAGAACCATCATCCTCCCTGCACAGGTCTGAAAATCTGAATGTAAGATAGCTACAAGGCAAGGATTTATTTAATAAATCTGTGCAATCAGATAGAATGAGAAAATATGATATTCCAATTTTTCTAGAAGTGCAGACAAGCAATCTGGGCAGCTACGGGTTCTTCAGTCTGATTTCACAAGCAAGTGAGGCTTTTTAATACACACTGAAGAAAAGGGCTCTGGAAGCAAATGGTGGCAGGAGAAAATGCACCAAGATAAATCACACCCAGGGACACCGTTATCTTTCTCTGATAAAAATCCTCATTTTTTAAAGCAGCACATATAACCTATCAGGACTTCAGCAAAACAGCTGACATGTAAAATTAAGTTCACTGGAAATTATTCGGATTAATTCACAACTACTAACTACTTCCCCACCCACCCAGTAGGAGAGATGCTGACATGCCATTTCGAGAGGAGGATGAGCAGGCTGGGGGAGGTTATTAGAGGAATTCCTCTGTGTCTGGGACCCATTTCCGTTACTATTTTCATTAATTATCCGTAGACAGAGCAGAAAGGCACTAATGCCTTCAGTGGCATCAGACAGAGAGCTGGGAAGCATTCTTAGAGAAATGGCACAGAACGAGAGGCTGAGGGATGGGTCAAACACAAAAAAATCATTTATGATTCTGCACTGAAGGAGCAGCAAGAATATCTGTGAGCACCTGGGAGCTTATCAGTGGGGAGGAAGGGGAAAAGCAAAGCATCAGTCTGGCACAGGATGCTTATGAGCATTTGACAGGCTGTGGCCATGCAAAATCAAAAGAAACGGGATAAGCTCTGCACACAGCTACTGGGGAGGGTGTTGACACCTCTACAGGGCACAGATCTTTGGGAAGGATGAGGATCTCTTTGGGAACACCCTGCCCCTCATGGTCTCCTGTGTTCAGCAATGCCCAGTTCAGAGCAAGAAGCAACAGGGATGAGCCAGGGTTGTAAGAGGAAAGTGGACAAGCTGCTGCATTTAGCTTTGCAAAATGAAGCCTGAGAGGGGCTGTGATTATTTTCTATAAATACATCAAGGGGGTAAACACAGGGGAGAGAGAGAAGAGCTATTTCAGCTGAGGGAGAATATTGGCACAAGAACAAATAAATGTAAATTGATGGACTAAAAAAATTGGACTAAAAAAACACATTCAGAAACGTGAGTTTTTGGAATAGCCACACGGGAAAGGAGAATACGCTCTTCCTCTCTCCCCACGACCTTGCTCTGTTGCTGAGCAGGTTTGTATGGCCCATTTGGGTGGGATGCGCGCATGCTGCTCCCAAGCCATCCTCTGAGGTCTAGGTTCTCACACCAAGCAGACACCAGACCTGCTAATTGATACCACAGAGATCTCCAAGCCTCCATTCAGCCCACACCATCACAGAGTCTCCAAGAGTTTCATACTTTCAGTTTTTTGAATGATGGCGTGTTCACCACAGCTGTGTTTTCCTGGTCACAGGCCAGGAGGACCATGGAGCTCCTGCCCTGTACCCTGGCAGGGAAGGGGTGCTGATGCATCCAAAACCTGCTGATGTGCACACAAACACCTGGGGCCCTCCATCTCTGCAGGACAAACCTGCTGATTGCTGCCCCGTGCCTCTGCTGCCAGCCAGGATGGATCGGTACAGAGGAGAGCTCAGAATAATAGGATTTTTAACATTAACGGGGATCAGAAACCATAATGCTTGACTCAGTCCTTTTGCTAGTGGCAGAGCAGGCTTTTAAATCACAGAAAATAACCATTACCCATACTGATACAGTGGCATTACTAACTTAAAAAAATACCATGCCTAAACATCACATACCATGACACTAAACAGTATGTGGGAAACTGAGGCACAGAAAGTCAATGCCACAACTCATCAGTACTTCGATCATTCCTTTTCAGTCAAATTATCCTGCTCTAGCCTTACAAGAGGTGAAAAAATCGTGGCTGTCACCGGCAGGAGATCTCCACAGACACCAGGGTTAGCTTCTCCCAGCTCTGCAGCACCTTGCTCAAGCCCTGGCCGTGACCTCCCTCCCCGTGCAGAGGCACGGCACCCCAGGAAGGTGTTTTGTCAGGCTGAAGCTTCCAGTGCAGCACATTCACACTGGCTGCTTGGATGGCCCTCCTCCCTCAGGTAATAACATTTTAGCATCTCTGAGCAGCTTTTTCTCGGGGCAAACACATCATCTTCTGGAGTGTTTTTACATTATCACAGCAGAGCTGCTCTGATGACACACGACTAATGTGGGACTTTGCTTTTACATTTTGTTGCAGTCTGCAATAAAATTAGATGGAGGGCTCCTGACATGTACATTTTGAGTCCTTGCACATCACACTGGAAAGTGCCAACCCATCCTGCAATGAACGAGTCAAATTCAGAAGTGGAGACTTCAGTATAAACTGGTATTTCAATGAGTGGGGCAATAATTCTCATTGCTCTCTGAGTCACACACGAGAACTCTCCTGCAGACCCAAACGAGCTCATATATCCCTCAAGTGCAAATAGGAAATGCAGTCCTCTCCTCTGGACATCCACTACCAATTTGTGTGTAGCCTCATGCTGTTCAGATCATGTTGTGGGCTGATATTATCACTTCTGCCATCAAGTTTATTGGTTTTATTTATACCAACTGGAGTCATTCTTTTTAGCAGAGACTATCACTGTGCTTTATAAATCTTATCACAAGGATAAATCAAGAATAACATTTTTTGCTAGCCTATGAATCCATAATTGGCATTTGCTCTCTGATGTTTTATGCAGATGAGGATCTTTCTCAATACATTACTACACATGCAGAAAAAAAACCCCACACTCTTCTCTTGAAAACCCAATGAATTTTAAATTGAAACCTTCCAGACTTTTGTGCATGAAGGTTGATTTTATTTGCACATTGAACAAACTCCTGGAAGAGAAACACATTCATTTTAATACCTACTGCTGGATCTTAAAGCATGTTTTCTTTTATATAAAGAAAACCTTCAGAAAAAGAAATATTAATAGAGTATTTGCTCAGAAGCTCTTCTGGCTCTGGGAACTTTCTCTCTGAAACTGATGGATGCTACGTGACAGGGGCACAGGGGGTCCCAGGACCTCAGGAGCAACATCCTCCCTCCTTTTTTGAAGCATCAGCTCAGAAACCCCAGCTGGGGCACGGGTCAGTGATGGCTCCAAGTGATGCAGTGGTCCCCAAGAGTTGGGAGACATGGCAGCAAAGGCAGCTGCACACATCCCAGCCCTTGCTTTTATTCTGGTGGACTCTAACTCCACCTATCATGCCACGGCTTTAGGAGAAGGAAAAAAACTTGAAGGACCTTATTTTAGTCTGAATCCATAGCAGAGAAAACAAGGTGTCATGAGCGTGATACTGCTTGGGGGAATATTGTAGCTTCTTCCTCTTTCCTGAGCATGATATAAAGGGTGTATTAAAAGGGAAAATACCACTCTCTCAGAGAAAATAAAAAAACCTATGCCCTTTCGAGACAAATAGATGTCAGTCCAAACTGATGGCTTAAATTAAATATTAAAGATTAAAAAAAAAATAAACCTCCTGAACCAGAGTTTGATTTATATAGTACTGTTCCTTTAGAGACGATTTGTGGAAACATGAACTCCTTCTCTCTGTTGTTCTTTGTAAAAGAAAAAGAACAAAATCAATTTCTATAAAGCAAGATTATTTTAGGAGTCAAGTTATCAGAAATGCCTGCTGTATCTGGGACATCTGTTTTTCTCTCCCCCATTCTTTTTCTCATAAGGCAGTAACTGCAGAAAAAAAAACTGAAAAGGATCCCAGAGCCTGCCCAAAACTAGGTTATTACCACTTTTCTCAATGTGATTAAACTTGTCTTTATTGCAGTCTCACCTATTTTCGGCTAACCTGATCAGCAGAAGCTCAGCTCTCTTCACAGTCCCACCTTTACTGCAGCCAGCAGCGTCCCAGGGCCCATCAGGTGTTCTTTCATGTTCTCCTCATATCAGCAGGACACCATGGAGCATGTGGGCACCCAGCACCCAAAAATCACCACTTTCCCCAGGAGGACTCTCCCACAGACAGGAATGGTGCTGGCAGCATTTGGTAACAAAGCCAAAAGGATCATTCCTCCAGCAAACCCTGGACTCTGGACAGGTAATTCCAGGGTGCTGTTTAATAGCAGTTATGGACCTTGCATCCCATTTCCAAAAACAACAGAGGCAGGGACAACTCTTAGTGGACTTTGGGCTTCTTAATCTCCCAGGCTCTTCTGGAGGGGATTACAGCATCTAGCACTGGTTCTCAGAATTTTGCAGGATGTTCTCATCTTTCAGGAGCATTTAGCACGACACAGCCCAGGAGACAGGGAGTGTTACAAGCCCTTTGTACACCACCAGTGTTTTACATTTTATGGTTGACCTGGCACCAGGTTTTCAGCTGCCCAAAGGAACCAATCCCCTGGGTCTGATGGACCAACTCTAGACCTAAACCACGTGAGGAGGTGACCCAGATGCCTGGGAGCAGGTAGAAAACATGAGTGAGGGGAGCTGGTTTGCAGCCTAGGCTGTGGGAGAGCTTAAAAAATATACTGGGCACAAGTTGTCCGTGGTGGTGGGAGGGTTAATCACACAACAGCCCCCATGAGGGCCTGTCTCACAAAGGCTGCCTTTCACAGGGAGAAAAAAGGAGAAAACAGCTGCTAAAGGGAGAGAAAAGATGCTGCAATGTTAGAGAACTCCTCTGGGCTTGCAATAAGTCACCGGAGTGAGTTTGTTCTTAAATGCGTCTGAAATGCCTCCAAAGGAAACACGTTGTTTTGAAGAAGGATGTTTTTATACGTGGCTTAAAAGAGATTAGTTGCCAACAGAAGAGCACAGCAGAAGAAAATAGTGGAAAAGCAACTGGAGATTGTCCTAGTGGTTATCACACTGGTCAGCAATCAATACTAGAGTTAATGTTGTCACACATTAATTTAAATGTTAGAAGCCCAAATGAAATAAGGACACCCACATGACCATAATGAAATCATTCACCTGCGTCCAACCAATTTAGAGGAGTTTTCCCCCATCCTGCATCTGCAACCTCTGTACAAGTGACACGTGAGTTTGCATCAGGATTTCAAACAGATGGAAAACCCAGAAAATTGTTCAGATCAAGTTGGATTTTGCTCCATGACTACAAAGAGCAAATGCAAATCCTGTTACATGGTGCACACTCACAGCAGGACAGGGATGGAGCAAGGGAGCTGCTGGGACCTTCAGTAAAGAAACCAGCACAAAACTTGGCCTGGCTTTCACCAAATGCCCAGAAAGAGAGAGTCTGAAAGGCTGTCCTTACTTGTTACTGTTCCCCACGTTTCTTTTTTCCCCAGAAGATGCCAAAATATTTATCCAGCTTCTGTGTTTTAACGCTGCACTGGAAAGGGACTGGAAATATTTTACAGCTCTTTTGAAAGTGTGGTTTTTATGAAGAAAAAGAAAAGAAAACTGAGTATCTATGTAGCTGTGTAAACTTCAACTTGTATCTCTTAAGTGCTGTTAGGCAAACCAGCAGGATTTTGTTAAACCAGAGATGTGCCTGTTGCCATACATTACCATGTGCCTTTCTGGATGCTCACAGTTGCAGATACTAAGGCTACAGGAAGTTTATCAGGGATCCACCAGCCTGATCCACGTTGCTGGGCACTGGGCTCAATAGCCCTTGAAAACAAACAAACCAACAACAANAAACAGAAACCCCACCTGAGTTTTCACAGGCAAATCAGGTTCACCCAGCTCCCCTCCACCTAATTAACCCAAAACCTTTAAATCTTACAGAAAACCCACGGGCCTATAATCACAGCCTTTGAGAGACAAAGTCAACTGGCTTTTACAGGTTAATTTCTAGGCACACTGGAAGATGCTTTATGTGTACAGCTCGGTTGGCTCCATTATTAAATTAGCAGGTTACAAAGCTGGTACACCATGCTCTGCACTGGGACATTAAGCTGCGGGAATTTTCCTCTCGACACTGGCATCTCATTATTTGCTTCTGCTGATTATTCAGATTGCATTAGATGTCAAGGCTTGCTAGATTCAAAGACCTCACAGAGACGAAGGCAGTTCTATCCATCACAGACAACGCCGAGGAAATGAGCACAAAAGCTGCACCATCCCTCAGGATAACAAGTGATGCAAAATACACCACGCCATGCCTTATTTAAAAGTCTTTTGAAATGTCATAATAGCTTAGATTTAATAGGGGGAGGTGGAGAGGAGGGGGAAATCCATCCAGTTTTGAGAGGGTCTACAGCCAGAGCTCAGGGAATTGCACTGGTTTTTGGTGCTCACATCTATAATTCAGACCTGGCTCACCTGTGCAGTGCAGACTCCAACCCTGAAAAGTGGGAGGCCTTTCTACAGCAGAGGAACAAACTAACTAAGAGATTACACTTCCATCTCCTCCTCTGAACAGAGTGCTTGTTGTAGGAACAGATCCAGCTCCCCCCTGCCCCAGCAGCTTGAAATATCCTCTGTGGACAAGAAACAGCTGCACCTGAAGATAAAGCAGCCCCGTGGTCTGCAGCTCCAGGGCAGCCTCGTCCTTCCTGCCTGAGTTTCCCTACCATGAGCACCTCAGTGCCCCATCCCCTGCTGCTGCTCCCTCCTGCCTGCCCTGGGCACAGGGAGACTCTCCAAACCAGAGGCACTTGATCCCACACCCTCACTCAGGCACAAACCATGGGCAGTAACTGCAGCAGCCAGAAAATTGAATTTGCTTCTGTTTAATACCAAAAAAAAGGAAAAAAAAAAGTGGAGATTGCCTAATTGTTCTCTCAGCTAACCATTTTAACCGTCTTTCCTCCTACTAAGTGAATATCTTATGTGATTTCTGTGCTAAAAGCAGCTGAATGTCACAGACATTGATCTTGGCTCCTGCCTTTTTTTTTTTTTTTTTACAGGATTTGGATCTGCTCTGATTTGGGACCAGGTTATTGGTTTCTATCAGTGTCAAAGCACCACTTTCTGTTTTGTTTTTACTTGCTCACGGATCTCAGCCCTTTGGAGGGCGAGTGCCAGCCTAAGTACTCAGGGCAGTGGAACTGTCATAGGAGGAGACACTCCTCGTGTCCCCAGAGCATCCTCTTGGTGCTTCCAGGGGACATGAATGGACCAGTGGGATGGGAAAATTATTCCCAGAGTAATTCACTGCCTCCCTTCTGTACCAAAATGACTACAGACATCACTGCCATCACACACCAGCACAGTGGGACCAAGCAATGCTGGTGATACAGCAGCAGGACTTAGATCTCAACTCGAAACCACAGCTTCAGTTTGGAAGATGGCAGGTCTGTCAAATGAGAGAGGGAAAAACCCTCTGCCCTGCACAAGTCCTGGGCTCACTGAATGATTTTTCTTTTTTAATAACTACCTTCTGCATTCAGAGCATCCTCATTCTTTTGTTGCTGTTGCCTTCTCCCTAAATACTGGACGCTGTCTCAAGCTCCCCTCACGCTCTCTAGAAAACAAGCACAAAGCACTTTTCCCCCTTCTGGGATGATAAACTATATAAAACTACATAAAGGCACATTAATCACAGAGCTCACATTCATTTATTCATGCCGTTATAGATGAGAAATATTCTTTGGTTTTAAAGGTTTCTTTAACAAATGAAGGTTGAAAAGCCAAAAGAGAAAAAGAAAGAAGAAAATGGAAATTAAAAAATGACATCAAAATATTAAACGTGGGAGAATATCAAGCCAAAGCTCTCAAGGATTTCTTGCCAAAATCACTTGAAAGACTTTCACAGCTGAAATCAGGACAGAATAAAAGGGCTGAAAATACTAAAAGAACACGCTGAACACCTTAAAAAAAAGGTGAACAGGAGGTCTGACTGAAGAAACTTAACTGTGATCCCAAGGCATTTCCATTATCCATGAGAACCCAAGCTCTTCCCAGGAGCTGGAGTAACCCTTCCTTCCCTGCCAGCACCAGGACAGGAATCCTGTTTGGGCATCACTCTGCCAGCTTTTCACAACCAGCCACAAATCATAAGCTCCGGTGCCAGGCTCTAGAGGAACAGCACCTTCTGCAGATGTTCCAGAGCAGGGCAAGGGACAAGAGTGGTGATAGCTGGGAATTAAAACAAGCAAATGTAGATCAGTTCAGGCTCAGGAGACCATCAGCAGCCCCATCCCAAGGAGCAAGTGGGGATGAGAAGTGGGAAAGCAGAGAGGTGTGGATGGGGCCAGCATTGGATCTAGACCATCTGCTGGAGAAGGCTCCTCATTTCCAGCTCAGCCTACCCCAAAGGCAACTCAACACCAAGTTTTGGCTTAAGAACCTCAGAGAGAAGTAATAGATGTGGCTTTTGGAGCAAACAGCAGGAACAGCCAAGAAGGTGCAGAGAAGGACAAGAGATTCTTGTTGTCCATACTAAGATCTGAACAAGGCAAGGGGCTCTGAACATCTCTTGGGGGAAGATCTCATCCACAGGAACTGTGATTGCTCTCAAAACCCAATTAGGCCTTGCCTACATCGAAATGTCAAAGGGAAATAAAGGTGTCTGATCCAAATTTGTCAAGTGCCTCCCAGCATTTCCATGACAGATGGCATGGTTTCTGACAGAACTATGATGAGAGAAGTCAAGATCCATCTGCAAACTGCAGATGATGAAGACGTGATTAAGGAAATAAGAATCACTCTTGGAGACAGTGGTCTTAATCAATTAGTTTCCATTCCTTGAGTGCTCACCAGTGTAAAGTTTGTTTTGCAGGCCATTTGCAAGTGACTAAGGACACCTAAGTTGCCAGTAGCTTCCTGTTACAGCCACAAAACACAGTAACTGATAAAGCAAAAAGTGAATGCAAGTTATTAAGTCTTCCAAAACTCCTGTTCAAATTTGAAGCTGGCCCTTATTTTATAGTTAATCTTCTGTCTGTTTGCGGTGATGAGGGAGCCAGATGTTTAATTAGTTTTAACAAAAAATTCCATTAAAATTTGCCTTGCTTCTACTGAACTATATTTATAACCTATGTAGACAGAGACAATTGAAAATCCTGAGAAAAATATTCTGTGGGGAATCCAAGAAAATCTGTATCTCAACATTTTCTCCTGTACTTGGGGACCTTCAAGGTCTGGAGACTCAGAAAGAGCACGTGCATTTTTCAGCTGTCACCATCACTTATTCGCTTAACAAAGGAAAAAGAAAAGCCTAATTACTCATGGGTCCCTTTTTAATTTGCAGGGTTAGCGACGTTTAAGGAAAAAAAAAAAAAAAGGGAAGAAAAACACACAGATGAATTATCCCTTCTCTTAGGGCAGTGAGAAGATAGCAGTGTTTCCAGGCAGGCAGCTCCAGAGGGGAGTGCTCAGGAAGCTTTACGGCCCACAGCACTATTCCAGCCAACCACTAACATCACACGGTAGCTGCCAGTTTGCAACCCTCTGCAGTTTTTGTTTCCATGCTTTTAGGTGATATTTTGCTCAGGGACTTGTTTCTGTGTTATTCTACCCAACCTCATCAAGACAATTTGTATCCCCACCCTCCTCAGGCTCAACTTCCCCAGAATCCTCATTTCAGCAGGTCCAGCAAGCAGAAATATTTTTTTCTGTACAAAAAAAATTCTGAGCTAAACTAAGGTCACTTTTTTAAAAATAAAACATGTCCTTTCATCATAGCCTCCCCAGCTGTTACAGGAAAACCCTCCACATGCAGACAAATTGTTGTGCACAAATAACTACAAGCAGTTCCAAGCCAGTGTTTTGCAATCACATGTTCCACTATTACTCTGCTGAGCACAGAAAGACCTACAGTCATGGTTATTTTGGCTCTTCAGCCCTCTGAGTGCCCCACAGGTACTGCTGTGACTGAGAACAGATCCATTCCCTGGAGGATGCTAACATGATTTTCTACTTGTTGCAATTTTCTTTCCTCTTCTCCTGATTAACACTGCTGTGAGAGTGGTTGCTCTCCCTTAACCTAACTGATGTTAACATATGCAACAACATCGACAAACACCTCAATTAGTTATTTAAAAATACCAATACAAACATGTTTTGGAGCATTGTACAACCACCTCAGTGTAAATTGGACTTAGATATAAAGCACATCCCTGTCTGAGCTGAAAGGACTGGGTTTTGATCACAGAAAAAGCCTGTAAGCACAATAAGACTTTGGTCTTTTTCAGGCTGCATTCTCATGTTTTCCTGGCTGAAAAAAAAAAAAATTGCAAGCACATTTCTTTCAGGGCAGATTTCAGCCTCACACAAAATTGAAATCTTTGTCTTAAATAACACTACCCTCTTTGCCATTGTGAGGGGCAAACTATATTAGCCAGGAACATTTTTTAAACTGCTGTTAAGAAAAATAGGTTTTTCTAGTAAACACAATCCCATGTCTAGACTGAGCCTGAAAAGAACCGACTAAAACCATCCAAAGAGAAATATGTAGAAACAGCACAGTCTCCTTCATGCAAGAAAAGGCTTTTCTTTTCTAAAGAGCTAAAGTATCCCAGCCCTTTCTCAGGAGGTTCACATGCATCTAATGGGAGATTTTGGCCTCTCTCAGTGGGGTCAGGAGAGTTCTTCCAACACCTGACACCTCGGTCAATACTTGGAGCTATAGAGGCTGCATCCCTGCCCCTCACCAGCAAATTCCCTCCCTGGCACCAGGAAGAGAGCCTTTGGAGCATCATGAGGAGCAAGATGTGTGAGTCAAACATACACAGGAGCAAACCCCAGCAGAAAGGGGACTTCATGAAGGTCTTTGCATCTCCCTCAGGACCAGATTCTCCTCATCCTCAGAAGAGGGAGATTATGGAAGGGGGGCTACAGCCCCAGGCTCAGCTCCTGCCTCCTGATCCATCCCACTCCTGTGGCTGGCCTGACCCAGCAAACCTCCACTGTCATCTCAAGGCCATTCCCTGCTCTGGAAAAGCTCAGACAGTTTAGATCATCCTCCTCCCTTTCTCAAATGTGTCTTGTACTTGTGCCCAGGGCAGGAGCAGTTTAGATAGCATAAATAGAAATAAATGATAACTATAAAGCAAATAACAGCAGCGTGGAGGGAACGGCATCTTCCAGAGTGTGTTAAGGCAGTGTTAAGAAACACGGGACAAGCTGCACTGAATATCAAATTGGGAGGAATGGCTTTTTTCTTCCTCCTCTTTTCCCTGGTGAAACCCCAAGGCGTTTCTCATTCTTTTCTGAGGCACACTGCCAGTGCCTCTTTTAACAAAAATTTGTTTTCTGGCCAAGCATGGGGACTGGGAGACTCCAGTTTAGCAGAAAGTGTTCTGCTCTCAGTGTTCCAGTGGGTGCTGGGTTTTTCTAAACCTCTTCTTTACCTCCCATGACAGCAACCTACACAAAGTCCTGGCAGGAGGACTCTGTTTTCCCCAATTACAGTCATTCCTCCCTCTGCCCCACCTCTGACACAGCTCCCCTTCCCTGAGCACATCCCATTTACCAGCCTTCCTTGGGGACACTTCCATCCTCTTACTCTTCTGAACTTTTCACTCCCATCTGGCATCTCCACAGTTCACCATTCAAGCCATGGCTCGTAGGAAGGAGTATGAAAGCACGCTGTGTGTGGAGAACTGTTCATCAAAGAATTTATTTTATTATGTCATGTCCCTTATCCATTTGGTCCAGTCAGTGGAAATGGGTGGAGAGCACTTCTTGCAAAGGTTCAAAGTGCCCTGCATTGATAATAAAGGCCAGACACCAAAACCCAAGGAAGAAAATAAATGCAAAATGTAAAGTGACACTGATGTCACAGCAGATCTTGGATTTTCTTGCATCTCAAACAAGGTGAGCCCTGAGAGGATTCCCAGAGTGCTGCTTTTCCCAAATCAGGGCTAAGATCCCCGATCACAGGGAGGGGAGGTGAAGAAACACCCCAGGGACGTTCAAGCAGTACGTTCAAGGTGATGATGGAGTTAACAAAACTTCAGCTGATTGAGGGAGCTGAACATGGAATTGAATCTGGCAGGTGAGAAACCACCCAGGAATGTGTGTGACAACACAACAACTCTGAGCAAGAGCCTTCAGTGTCCAGGTGACTTTGGCAGGACCCAGAGCCAGCCACAGGGTGTTGGAGGCACAGACAAACCAGAGCGAGCACTGAGATGCTGTTACCATGTAAAACAGATGGCAAAAAGGCACAGGGCTGCTCGTGGCACCTTCAAAGCAAACCACTGAGGACTGGAGGATCATACCAGGAAAGAGTCACTGCGTGCCCTGCTTCTCCTGTATCACACCATCACAGACCGAGGCCTCTTCAGTGCAGCATCCACCAATGGGGGAGCTCTTGCGTGACAAGAATGGAGTAGAAAATAAATATAACTTGGTAAAATCTCAAAACTAAATGGAAATTTAACTTCAATTTGCACTCAAAAAAGTGGATTTTGAGTGATGGGGCACAAATAGGATGGCTAATATGAATGAGTTAATAGAAATGGAAATCACTCCCATCTGAAGGGAAAGTAAGAGCCAGAGCTTAATGCCCTTAAGTTCTGGGGACTGGGTAATTCCTGAGGATAATGATAATTTAAAAAAATAAATCTATCAAGGCATAAATGGCAGTGTGTGCTAGGAAACAGCAAATATAAAACTACGTTTAAGAGTAGCCCATTAATCCGACTGCACTAGTGTGGAAGATTCCCTGAACAAGTTATGAAGGGAACAATAATTAAAAGATATGGTGGTTAATGGAAAGCAGCATAAAATGTAGCATGGGTGTACAAAGAGAAGCTCATGCCAGACTGAATCCAATATCTTCCTTTAAAAAGATAACCAGTTTTCTACGGGAAAAATGTGGTAGGTCTAATCTATTTGGACATCTCTAAGGAACTTGGAAATAAAACTGCAGGGCAAAGTGCTGGTTGGAACTAGAAAAAGAAGGGGTGTAACAAAAATTATTAGCAGCGAGAAACTCTCCAAGAGGTGACCAGAATACACACATGCTATGTTCTTGCCCTCCCATCTTTTATCTTAGCAGTGGCTTTATTTTTTAAGGTTAGTCTGACTTTCTGTGGTTGATGAAATTCAATTCTCACATCTTAGGTACTTAATAAGCCTACACACAAAATCAGCTTTTTTTTTAGGGGACATAACAATTTATTGTCCTTTGAAGTGACAAGGACAGTGGTGTGTATGTCCCTGAGTTTCAGGAAAGTTCTGTAGAAATTTTCTGTCCTAAACCATCCAGCTTCTGATGCTCCCCAAGCCTGCAGTTCTCTCCAGAGCTGCAGCACAGCTTTGTTTCTTCACATAATTTCAAGTCCATCCCCTCTCCTCTGCAAACTCACTCACGTCATTACTAATGATATGGTGTGAAGTTTGCGTCATGCTGAGGCTCAGATACTCCATCTCCAGCTTTACACTGTGGATTCTCCTGAGGCACCAAGGATGGACATCAGGCATGTGCCAAATCCCCCACCCCACAAGCATAAAGAGAAATAAATGACCTCAGCAGCACTGAGGTGAGGTTTAGAAAAATACAGCCATTGGCAAAGGAGAGGACTAGGACCATTCTTCTGCCACCAGACAGGGAAAATCAGTGTTTATGGCTGTTAATCAGCACGGTCCCATCACCAGCCAGACCCAACTTACTGTGGAAAAGCCCAAAGCACAATTTCCCAGGGCCACGCCAGGAAAGTCCAGAACCAAACAGGAATGACATTGGTCTGGACTTTAGCTGGCTGTGCCGCCCTTTGGGAGACCTTCCACAAAGGCACCTTGCAGGAGCACATTCCCAACCCCAGTTTTCCCCAGGCACAGTGACTCTCCAGCTCCAAGACTGCAAGCACAATTTTCCCTGTATGGGGAAAGTGGCAGATACTTCGTCAGCAGGAAAATGTCTGTATGGCTATTAAAGAAATAAAACCCAGAAAGGCTGCACACACCAAGTGGTGCTAAACTGCTATAAAATTCAAATTAAGCTGCCTCGCATTGCACGAATTTCCCCCCAAACCCACCCCATGTAAGGTTATTAAATGAATGTGACTCAAGTGCTACAGAGGAAAAAAAAAACAATATGAAAATTCCTGAGAAGCCAGTGCATAATATTCCCATCTCCAAGTCATAATGTGGCAGTGCTAGGAAGGTTTCCTATTTTGGAAACATCAGGCAGGCACATTCTGTCTCCATCCCAGCATGTCTTAATCAAAAGCATCCTGATCTCAGGTTCAGCAGCTATTTGCAGGAAAAACCAGCAGCACACAAACGATCAGAGAGATTACAGAAGAGATGAGTCCTGCCCCAAGAAGCCTCAGCAGGGTCTGCTGCCCTCTCCAAACATGTGGCTTTGTGCTTTGGGATCTCCATTCACTGCTTCAGGAACCAGACAGAAAAACACAGCCAAGATGTGAGCACTACGGCCAAATCAGGCTTTGCAGGGCATCACTCATTCAAGGATGCTGAAGATAATTTGGTTTAATTGCACCGTGGCATGTCTTTCAGCCTTTGGGTACAGTGAAGAAAGTGGGAGAGACACTGGGAACAGGGTGGGAAGGTGCTGAACCAGCCCGGAAAGCACCTGCAAAGAGCAGCAGCATGTAAAATCAGAAGCTGGCTTTCCACAGGGAGACAGAAGAAGGTCCAGGCCTGATGTAATTTAAGGTTTAACTGTTTTAAAGGATTTAGCCATGCAGCAACTCACAGCTCTGCCTTCCCTGAAACCAGAGGTTCAGACATTATGAAATGGAAATCAGTATTGATGAGCCAGAGCTCACTTTTCATTACAGAAATAATGAATAAACAGCTACTCCTCACAAAGGGCAATAGAAAACTTTACAAGACCATCCACAATTGGAATCTTAACAAGCTTAAAATATATGAATACCACAAGCATTTGATCTTCTATGAGCAGGAAAAGAATATTAATTTACTGCTGAGGAATATTTTGGGTTTTCACCTCCTGTGATGAATCTCTCAGACAAAATCAAATCAATTCACATTACTACTTGTCTATCATCAGATCACACTTAGGTACCATTCAGAAGGTAATTGAATAAAGTTTTTAATCTTAGATGACATTCAAATATACATAAACAGCTTTCTCACTATTAAAAAATCCCTCTTACTTAACAGACAGCAGATGCAATGATGGCTTTTAAAGAGACTGCAGTATCAAGCTGAACAGAATGACAGACCTCACAGTGTCTCTTCAGCGGCCTTTAGAAAGCAAAGCTTGCTTGCAAACTCTAGAGTCACTGTCTCAGAAGCTCTCTGGGAAAGACTGGCTCTCCATGGAAATGGCCAGATACTTTTGGCTGAGCTCCCTCACAGCACACCCCTCATTTCTCCAGAGCAGCTCAGGTGTTGGTGTTCAACCTTGCCTCCACTCATCACCTTTTTGGACACCTCTTCCCTCTGGAAGATTTAAGGAAGTCAATATCATCTGGTCTGTGAATATAAGAGAAGGACAGTGCCTCTTCCTGGAAGCCTGGTATTTTATTAGAACATTGATGTAGTTTTAAAAAAAGAATAAAAAACAAAATAGGAAGGACCACACTTGCCTGGAAGCCTCCCTCACTGCCTCATTTTAGGTTAATACAGATATTGCAAACCTCCTTCTCCAGACATAAGAAAATTTAGAGAATTTGCTGACCTGGCTCTGCCTTGACACAACAGTTCCCACAGTTCCTGCAATAACATCCACCTGAAAGAGACATTGCCATCAAAACCCAGCGTGCCTGCTAAACTGAACAGTCCTGCAGAGACTGCAAAATTCCCCCAAGAAAAAGACAAAATAGTTCACAGGAAGCCAGCGGCCTCCAGGGCAGCAGTGAGCTCACCCAAACCAAAATCCCCAGGGGTTTCTTCAGACTTCTCAGCTCCTGGCTTTGGAGAACCAGCCTCCCTCTCACTGCCTGACCTGTACATAAAATATTCCCTGCCCTGCTGCCCTGCACCAGGCTGGGTCCTGCTTAACCTGCACAGTGCCCACCATGTCCCCATGCATTTGGGAAACCCCTGCAGTCAGAATTGCTCTCTGTTGAGAATGGTTAACAATCCAATTCGTTTAAAATTAGCTGGTTTTAAGGTGCAAGGCAAGAAGATATTTAAGTCAGGAGGAATCCTCCTCTTTAATTAACTTTAGTGGAAAACAAGTTTGTCAGATGGTATGGATGTGTTTGTTTTGGTTCACTAGATTTCTTAATAAACACATTAGGTGTAACATACTAAGGTGAGCTTAATTGCACAGCTATAACAAAATTCAATAAAGAACATAGTTAACAATTGCTAAACTGCAGCAGCTCCTGTTATTGCTCACAGAGTTATTACAGCTGGCAGTGGTCATCTGGCTCCTCCAGAGCCGAGCAGAGCAGGGACTGCACCAACCCATAAAAGAGGTAGGAGAGGGAGAGACCAATATACACTTAAATAATTGTGCAGCGAGGCCTTGTAAATTCCAATTTCTGCTAACACTGCTTCCCACGGAGAGCAAACAGCTTTGGATGGCATGGTCCACGTTTCTCCCACCCAGGAGCTGCTCTGTTCCCTTGCCAAGGGCCGAGCTCACTGTGAGCTGAGCTGCAGAGATGCCCCGAGCAGAGGACCAGTCCTGCCAAGCCCTCCATCAACACACCAGGGACGAGGCTCACGGCATCAGTCTCTCCTGTGGCTCTCCCTCACAGCCCAGGGAGGAGCAGTGAATCGTTCTTCTCTGCAGGTCAGGCTTTAATAATTTCTGTCCACAAGCTGGGAATGCCTGGAGGGAAGAGCAGAAGGAAGAGAGACCACCAGCACCTCCCTGCTTCCAGGGCCATGCCATCCCAGCTGTAAGGATTGTGAGGGTTTGCCCAGTGTCCCTATCTGAAGGTCACAGCCAAGCAAAATGCACACTCTTGTTCAGTATCAGCACCACTGGAGCCTCAGACAGTGGTTTGGGTATTGCTTGCCCATGTGCTGCAGACTTCAGTGATGGGAGCTCTCAGTTTACAGCAAGGAGAGTCAATCTTCTCCACACACGACCTTCCTCTGGCAGAAGGGACACCAGACTGGAGAGTGATCCTTGCACATGGCTAATGCAGAGAGACTGATGGTACAAGGGCAGATCAGGTGAGACCCTGTGGGTCCTTGCACCACGAGCAGCTCTGCACACCCTGGATGAGATGTGTCCCACCCCAGGGAACCCTCCAGGCACAGCCCCTCCACATCCCAACACACAAAGGTCTCAAACTCAGTCCAGGCTGATCCAGCCAAGACAAGGAGCAGCAGTGACAGAGACACAAATTATTCCAGTTTTGTTTGACATAGCTTCAATTTTCTGCTCCTCCTGATAAGCTGAGCAGCAGCAGTTGATCCCAATACACACACACACACACAAATATATATATATATGTAACACATTCTTGTGATGGATGTCTCCCTTCCCTACCACATCTCTCAGTCACCACACAAATTAACCTCAGCCAATCAATCATTCTGCTATCTGCACCTATCACCATTTATTAACTCTAGTGATAAGACGAAGTTTAGATACAGGCCCCTAACCTCTGGCTGGTGCAAATGAGTTTACACAGCCCACACTTTCACACTCCCATGAGAAGAAATAGTACTTACTACCTCTGGTTTAATGATGAGCACAGACTGCATATCCATACTTTTATGGATGCCCTGGAGAAAGGTGAGGGAAGGTGCACTCCACAAGCATATTGATGAGTTATGTAGAAGTGTTCCCAGTACCCATTAAACCCTCTAATATGATGTACTCCATTAAGGGGAACACAGGCTGGACAAATCACTGTACTCTGTTGCTTTACAAGTGATAGGCAGGGAGGCCATGGATGGAAAGAAGTCCTCTGCCTAAAATTTAGTCAGACAGAGGACAGTGCACAGTAGGGGTTTGCTGCTGTTTTACCCATCGCCCCTCAAGAGGAGAAAAACAATCCTTGCTTAGCTTTGGTGGCTAAGAAAAATTATTGCCACAACGAGGGTGAGGGTTGAGGGCCTTTTCTCCACAAAACCATCTCCGAGAGCTGCTCGTTCTTTTTTGCCTCTTCCCAAAACCAATCATGTCCCAAGCCATCCATTGCACACACCCACAAAACGGTGTCATTTGTTCCACTCCTTGGTAAAGTCCATTTTGTCCTGAAACAGCAACAATTTAGCAAAGCAAAATGAATCCAACTTCTTTTGGTCGATGAAGCGTATCAGTCATGGAAAAGATCTGCACTTTTCCTCCCTCTGCCTGCAATTGCTAACTGTACTTGGCCTCAGGTGGTTCGAAGCATTTACATTTGGTTGTCTGCAATTAAAATTGTGCATTGCCATTCGAGGGAAAGGGCAAACATTCTCCCCACAAAGGTTTTGCAGGTGCCTGGCTGATCACACACCCCTCCAGCCCATGCAGCCATCTCAGGAGGCATCACCAGTGACTCAGCTGTCATTCCCCCTCGATCTGGTGAATATTCTCTATTCAAACACAGTAACAACCAGAAGAAATAACCCATTTCACTTGTGTCACAGCAGAAAGCCTGGAGAGCATCAATTAAGGTCAAGGGAAAGAGTTAGGAGGGTTAAGAGCACAGGAGCAGTCAGCAGCAGAATACTGCCAATTAACATTAAAAGCACACAAGTTGTTCGTTCTGTTTAGCTTGTTAAATATTGAAATTAAGTGTTATGAACTATTAAATAAAATTAAAGTCAAAATTAACTGCCATGCATGCTATGCCTGGCCTTATAATGGCTCATTAGTGATGCTCACCAAGGAGCATCACCCCCCACACAGCACCAATGCTGCTCCCTCTGGGATCTGCCTGCCGAGAGCTCCCACGCATCAGGCTCCTGGAAAAGTTGGTGGGCAAGAGTTTGGCACTTGTGGATCAGGAGCCAGCCTTGTCCATCTGAGCTAGACACAGCTGGAGAGGCAAAATAACCAGCAACAACCTCCTCAACGTTTCAAGTGACTGAACTCTTCTCACAGCAGCTTTAAAATCCCCCCCTTCACACGTTTGCTAATTAGTCACACCTAAAAATACATCATTTGCCCCAGAGACCAAGAGGATTAAGTCACAGATTTTATTTTTTTTTAAAGACATGATATTTTTACAGGAAGAAAATCTGGCAAATATATGGAAATGAACCAACTCTCCTAAAAGGTTCTCTGATTTTAAGTGAAGACTGTTCTGCATCACCAGCTGTTGATATGCACTGATTGAAGGCATAATTGACAAGGGATAATTGCTTATTCTTCCTAATACATGGTGAATGACATTTTTCTGACTCAGCACACCGTGCTGATGAGAAGCCTGGCGAAACACTTGCAGCAGAATCAGTTTGGAGGGAAGGAGCCAGACACACTTTTCAACAGGAGGGGCCACTTGGGCCTCATCCTGAGCACTGGAGAGCCGTGCTGAGTCCTCAGGAAAGCTGTGACATCCCCCAGGAGGGCTGGGTCTCCTTGGCACTACAAAATAGCTCAGCTAAAAGTGCTACAGAGCTCCCCACACATCATCCCTGGTGCAAATCTGCCATCAAACACAGACATATTAAAAGAGTACAGCAGGATCAAAGTTCAAAACTGTGAGAGGGTTTAAATATTGAGTATTCACTAATCAGGTGAATGTAAGATCTACTTAAGACTACAAGCATTTAATAATGCTGATAAAAATTAGCAAAGGCTGATAATTGCTTTGCAGAAAATGCAGCCCAAAGAATGAGTGGGAGGAGGATTTAAACCCCTGTAGTATTTGAAAGGAAAAGATTTTTGTCCTTAAAATGCTTCACAGCAGTTTAAAGCGGACAAAGAGTTTTCAGAAAGGGTTTTAGGGATTTGAGAAGTGCGTTTGGAAGTCTTTCCAAAAGTCTTGGCAATTAAGTTGGAAGAAGGTATTATTGAATGTCCTCGAGTCCAATCAATTGCCCAGAGCCCAGGAGCAGAAAATGCCTCCTTGTTTTGGCACAGCTGGTACCAGCTCTGGGCAGTGCTGACACAGAGGCCCTGCACAGGCAGGGGACAAAACTCTCCCTTGATCAAATGCCAATTTCAGTGCTCAGGCAAATGCTTCACACAAGTGAGGCCGGAGTAGTATTTTATGAATGTTCTCACAACCCACCCCAGCCCTCCTGACTTCAGAGACTTTGGATGAGTATCTCCAGCTCTATCAGATAAGAAGCTTATTTGAAATTCAAGGCAAGGATATTCCAAGGCTCTTCCTTTTCTGCATGTTCATTCTGTTCCAAAGGAAAGATATTTTATCTCATGCTTTTTAATTCTGGCTGCAGAGTATAATTGGCCAAGACTGGAAGATAAGCAGTTAAAAATCTCCAGTTACTTTTTAAATTAAGGCTTTCTTGAAAACAACCTATATCACATTCAATGAACTCAAAATATTTAATGCTGATTCAGTTAGTTCCACTGGAATTAATTTTTTGTTTATATCCAAACAACTCTTCTGATTATTGAAATACAGTGTGCCTTCAAATTAAAGTCTGCTGGTGGGAGATGTAATCTAACATTTCCTTCAGATTAATGCCAGCACTAGAGAAGACATTTCTTGAGCAGCCTTACTGCTCCAAAGAGCTATTAAAGGATGCAAAAAAAGTTACATATGCAGAGGTCCAGAGCTCATCCTCCCAAAGGTTCCTCCTGCTGGCTCTCCCCACACACACCAGGGATGGCTGCTGAGCACACACAGCTCCAGGTTCACCTCCCACCACCACAACGGGACAGAGGTCTCTGAATGGCCACAAACTGACAAAATCAGGGTCTTTTTTCTAAATCTGCTAAACCTGTGCCCCCCACACGGTCACTGGTTGGGCTGAGCTTCACAGAGCCACAGCCTGTGCCCTGATTGATAGAGGCAGTCAAACACATCCCAATGCTCAGCTCTCAAGGAGCATCCTTTGCACAGACCTCTTTTGGAGTCAGCAGCTGTGCACAGCAAAGGGCAGCGAATTCTCTCAGCTCATGTGAAGCTTTGTCCCGGTATAACTTCCCCAAGTCAAAGCTGGGCAAGGAGGAATCAAGGTGGGACATCATCCACCAGATCAGATCAGAAGATGGAGACATAATGTCCTAGAAAGCGCCACTGGAGAGTATCAGCAAAAGGCAGAGAAGCACTAATGAGACACAGATTAATAGTCACTTTGGCTTATCTCCTCTTTCCTGAGGGAGGGAAGAGTCTGTAACAGCAGGAGAAGTGGTCTCAAGCAGCAGTTGAAGCTTTGGGAAGCCTTTAACCACACCGTGCTGCCAGGCCCCCGGATCCACATATCATCAGTGTTTGCCTGGGTGGAGAGGTGGAGCAGCCCCCCTTTGGCACCCCAAGGACCAGCCCCTGTTCGGTGCCAGTGAGCTGCCACGCAGTGTTAGAGGCTTTGCAGTGTGGTGTGGGAATACAGCACATGTAACATCACCATTACAGGCTTCTGCTGCTTAATTCAGGGAGACAAAAAGGGAACAGTGGAAAGCTGTGGGTCTGGATTGTGTCTCTGAGGCATTTTAGGGCTCCAGCAGTGATGCTAAATTAACACAAGCAGCCAGTGCCAAGCACACCCCAAAGCACAAGGTGCAGATTTCTCTGCACAACACAGACATTGCTCTGCATGGAGGTGGGAGGCTGTTTTCCAGAGGCTCTGCTACATCTCACAGAGTAGAGTTATTTCCTTAACCTACTGCTGTAGGCTATGGGTGTAGAAGCAACGCAACAGAAAAAAAAAATGACAATAACCCAAAGAAAATAAACCTTCACTTGCTTTCAAGGAAACCGCTGGCTCATTCACCAAGCACAGCACCAAGCCTGCCAGAGGTTAGGAACTACTTGGTCAACACTCAGGCACGTGGTGTGATTCTTGGGGTGGTCCTGGGCAGGACCAGTCAGATTTCAATGATCCTTGTGGGTTCCTTCCAGCTCAGGATTGTCTACGATTCATCGGCCAAGAATTAAATGGCACGGGCTGCTCAGTTTGGGTTTTGCTGGCCAGGATGAGTATCTGCTACAAGGGCATCAGGTGAGCTATTAGCTGATAGAAGGGGTTAAAAGATGACTCCAAGGCAGGCAGATCTGGCATTTCAATGAGGTACCTCTAATTAGGGCCACAGGCTGGGGACAAGAGAGGGACAGCCAGCCTCAGACCCAGCACAGCTGACAGCTCACATCAAACTGTTGTGTTTTACAGGCACCACTGGTCTTACCCAGGGTCATGGGAACCTGAGCAGAAGGCTCAAAACAGGCTGAGAAAATGAGTAAGGAAAGTGAGTGTGTTAGAGATGCAGACCATGCAATTACAGGCAGAGACACCTGGATGGTTTAACAGAGGTAAACGAATTTAAGTTCATTAAGGGTCTAACACAAGACAGCCAATGACCTCAAGTGTCAGCACTAGACAGGATGGAGAAAATCAGCTCTTCAAGTCCATCACCAGTTTGTTTTGTGTATCAGGGTCCCAACAGGGCTTCTTGGGCATCGCTGGGAGTGGGAAGCAAGCAAGAATATTTTCCTGCAAGCTCCTATATAAAGCACAACACAGGGAGACCAGGAAAAAGCAGGAGATCAGCCAAGGCACTCACAGCAGGGACTTTGCAGTCACAAACCTGTCTTAGCTTTGCAGCAGCTGGGAGATGCCTCTCTTCATGCAGCAGCTCTGGCTTATTGTGACAGAGTTGTGCCACCAGCTCCACATTCAGACAGAAAATGGCTTTTTCAGCCCTAAGCTCACAGCAACCAAGAAGCCACTGACTTTGTGCTGGCCAACCCTTACCTGATGTGCAAGGAGCCCAGAGGGGCAGAAAGAAAACATTCAGAGAGGCTCCGGGCTCCAAAAACCCTCTGGGCTTCTAGTACCTTCTTCACATGACACAGCTGGGAAGAAAACCCAACCCAAACCCTAGGCCAGCAGGATTGCAGCAGCACACTTTGCACCAACATGTGTCCAGTTCATGCCACTTTGCTGCTCTGTCCTTACAGAGAGACTTTCCAGTGCCAACCAACCACCTAAATAGAACAAACATCACAAGAGAGCAGAGAAAAATCCACTTTCTTAGACTGTATCTGAGAAAAGGAGAAGCTGAGCCTCCTCCTTGCAGGAGATGCTGAATGAACAAGCTGTGCCCAGCAGCCAGACCACTGAGGGCTCCACCTCTGCAGAGCTGGACCCTGAGCCATGCACTGCCATCCCACTCCTGGTGGCATCTGGTGTCCCAGAGCCCAGGGCGAGCCACCCTTGGTGGCACAGGTGCTGCCTCGCAGTGCTCCAGAAGAGAACAAGCTGCCTCATTCAAACTAGAGAACTTGAATTCCTGCCCAGCAAACCATCCCCCTGAAAGGGAACTTTCAGATCAGCGTTTATTAATTCTGGAGCGTGATTTTGTTTCCAAGAAACTTTCTCGGCTGAAACAATGAAAAAGATTGCTGGTTTGGCAAAGTTTCTGATTGAGAATTCAAGTGACAGTGCAAGTGTTTTGCTGATAACGAAATCATACACATTTTTGTTTTATAGCCACTGCTATTTGCTGCAGAATATTTATGGGATGTGATAAAAAATAAAAATCAACACACTCAGCACAGCTCAAACTTCTTTCCACAGACAGGCCTTTACCCCATCAGAAGTTTTGTCAGGACAAAGGTGTTACCTCTCAGAGATCCAAACACACATATCTGCTGCACAGGTGGGCCAATTCACCCTTCTGCCTGGGACCAGGACTGCCAAGAGCAGCTAGCAGCTGCACAAGACTCATCCATGCTCTTGAGTTCCTGTTAACCAAACAAATCTCACCTGGGAAAACAATCTGAAACTCAGTTTAGCCAGAGGAACACACAGTTGTTCTGCTCCTATGCACAAAGCACATTAAAGCCCATTCAGGAGCTCTGTTTCCCTCCCATATTTTAATTTCTATCAAATCAATATTAGGCCAAATAGATGTTCTCCTATAAGCTGTTCATAGGCAGCCTGGCTTACGAGTGTGGTTTTATATGACTTGAAAATAATTTTCTTTTTTTTTTTCTTGCTTTTTAAACCTCATGTGGTTAAGACTGGAAGCATAAGGAAATTTCCAGCTCTGGCTCTTGCCTCGCTCAGTTTGCCCAATAGATCTTCAAGGCAATGGTGCTGATTACTTGATTGTTGCTAGATCTCACGCTGCCACCTCTGAAAATCAGTGTGGTGATACACACCGGTGGCTGCAGGTCAGAGCGAGCAGCTGGCAAATGGCTACCAGCACTGCTGTGGGGGAAGCAGGGCTATCAAGCCTGGAGTATTTATCAGACTGCAGGAGAGCTGACTTGCCTGCTAAACAGGGTGGGTTGGGTTTTTCTCCTCCATTCAGATGAGGAGGCAGTCGGAATCTCACACAGCTATTTGCTGGGAAGGAGCAGCTTTCCACTCTAGCAGCAGCAGCCCTGCCCGAGCTACCACCCTGACAGCCAGGATATATTGCCTTACTACTTTTGTTAAGAACAAAATCCAGGGATTTGCAGTTACAACCCCCACCATTAATCATCTAGGTTCAGAGATTTTAGTTCTGTGCAGCTCCAGCAGAGCCCTTGGATATGCAGGAGCTGTGTTAACCCCCAGGGGATGGCTCTGATGGGGGGAGGCTCAAGGGCACAAACCAAGACCGCGAGTTTCCATTCCGACAGACAGCCACGATGGGACTGGAGGGAAGTGATGGAGCCTGGAAACCATCCCTGAGGCCTGCTTTCCTCAAGGACATGCACATGCTGGAGATGAAGAACTCTGAGTCAACTGGGAATTGAAGATTATGCCCATGAGGTGATCTGTTCAGCGCCGTGTTCCCCAGGTAAAAGCATCCCAGGTGCTGCAGAGAGGGCACCACTCGGAAGTTGTGATGGATCTGCCACCATTACTGAACACAGCTGGCTCCCTTCACTGCTCAGCTCAGCTCATCAATCCATGGAGAGGCTATTACTGTTATTGATGTGCCTCAGACCTCAGGAGTCCTCCGACTTCCAACCCCAAGAGCTTTAAAGTCATGAATTAAGCCCTAAGAGTCATTATTAAAAAAGCTGCAACCATTGCATTATTTTCATCTGCCGTCTGTTTAAATGCTTCAGGCTATACTTAGCTCAAGGTTTCTCTCCACAAGAGATAGAAATTTACTTGCTCTATATGAAAAAAATTCCAATTGTCCTGGAGTTATGCAGTGATTTGAACTGAAGTTTTCATTACTGAGATACTTGCAGTATAGGCAAAATGCTCCAGTGCTTCCAACTTGTCCTTGAGAATGTATTGCTCAAGGTGGGGAAAGATGAAAATCCAGGATCTGGCCAGAGCACATCTCACATCATTTTTCCCACATGCCTTTGGAAGACAGAAGTGCCACAGCCCACATCAAGGCAATGATTTCCTTAGGTGTTTGCTGCCCTCCCTTTCATTCATTTTAAACCACCAGATCAAGAGGAGCTTAGTTTACCTGAAGTTTTCCACTTGGATTCATTTTCAAGCCATCGCAAGTGAATTGAAAAGTAAACCACAGATTCAGTTTCCTAATCCACTCTGGTGGATCCACCCCACTCCTCACAAACAGCCTTCATTCACCTGCTCTCACCAAGAGCAACACTGATGGGGAAAAAAAAAAAGAATATCTACCCTCAAAAATAAGGATTTTCTTTTTTTTTTTTTTAATTTTCTTTTTTACTGAATTCCCATTCCCCCAAGTCCTAAAGAGGAGCAGAGATCAACTACAATTGATTAAAAGACATTCTATTCTGCAGCTACAGTATTTGAAGTCCTTAGACCTCAGCCAGAAACAGCCCATTTAGATTTTAATTACTTTAACTCATATGGTAGAAAGTTTGTGGTTACAAATTAGGATCCAGTGCTCCTTGAAATCAGTGAAAAAATGGCACCAAGATCAGACTTGGGCTTGCAAGAGAAAAATAAAAACCTTTTTCTTTAAGAATAGCTTTAATTTCTACATTCAGTAAGAATTCAAGAAAAAAAACCCAGTATGTTTCTCAAGCTGGAGAGGGCTCTGTTTTATTTTCTGCTTTATAAAATAATCCCATTGGAAACATCTCTGTGCATACATTCAGTAACTCTATTCCAACAAAAAAAAGAAGCCCTACCCAGCACTGTAGACAGCTTTAACAAATATTGAAAGGATTGCTCTACAAACACCACAGCCCTGCACAGAGCTGGAATCAAGAGCAGCACTGGAAGGAGGATGCATCATCCCCAGACACGAGGCACTCTCCTTCCACAGTCCCCTTGCTGTGCAATGCTCCCCTCTGTGGGTATCAGCTTAGTCAATAGCAACATAAAGCAGATTTATTGCAAGACATCCACAAAAGAAACTCACAAGGAACACGCACATTCCCACTGCTGGTAAGGAAATTGCTCCATTAGGGAATGAGGCCGTTCACTGAAGTCAGTGCAGAGGGTCTCATTTGTAAAGGAGTGCCCACAGCAGCAGCTATGCCTTGTTTATCTCTGACTCCTTGCGAATCATGAGCAGATATCTGTGGCTTCTCACACCCTTGAGGACCAGACCCTTTGCACCAATCCCATTGCATTTTTGGGCGGCTAGATTCCAAGGACTAAGGACTCATTGCGAAAGGACTAAGTTAACCTGGGTTAAATCTGCAGATTCAAAAATCACCAGTCCTGGCTGAATCAATTCATATTTCCTCCTCCTGATGCCAGTGTCCTTTCTGAGAGCACCAAAAGCTCTAAAAGAGCTACACCACTCACAAGGGCAATAACAATTCCTTTAATATGTAATTTTAAACCCCCCACCACACTCAGCCATTCCAGTCTTTGATACTCATCTGCTGCTTTACTGAGGCCCTTTGTTAAGGCACAATGTGATAGACCTGAAGCTCTCTAGGGGTGAGCCAATTTTCACAGAATGTGGCTTTAACAAATTCTATGTAGCCAACTGGAAAATTAAGAACTGTCTTTTTTTCTCTGGAATTTATTAAGGTTGAAGTAGCCTTTATAAGTGTCTTCTCAACACGTCAGTACTATCTAATCAATTGAAGATAAATTAAGGGTTTGATCAGGCCTCCTTTCACAGGAATTGACCTGATGATTAGAGACAATACTTTGTGTGTTACTTCATCCAGCGCAAGAAGAAGAAAAATCAACTGTACCTTGCTACAAGTGGCCAATTTTGGGTACTTGAGGCCACCTGACCTCAAGCATCACTCAGCACCCACTGCTGCCCAAGAATGACTGTACCACACACTTCTTGCTTTGCATTTGACTCTGCGGGAGAACTGCCATAGTTATTATTTAAATAGCTTAAAATTGGGACAGCTTGCAGTTCAGCAGGGCAGGCTGGACCATGAAAACCCCAGCAGTGCCACACAGCCCCCTGAGGTCACAACAGTGCCTCCTCTAAATCCCTCCTGAGAGGAGACAAACACTTGATTTCTTTATTCTGAAAGACAGCACCACAGTCTCTGGGCAGTCAGAGATCAGAGGTGAAGCCCTGATCCACTTTAAAAATCACAATTCACTGAGGTTGGAAAAGACCTCAAAGGCCTTGGAGTCCAGTCATTAACACAGCACCACCACGATCACCACTAAACCACTATCCCCAAGTGCCACACTCACAGGACTTTTGAGCTCTCCCAGGAATGGTGATTCCACCACTTCCCAGGGCAGCCTTTCAGTGAAGTTCCACCAGTTCCACTGCCTGGCCACCCTTTCAGTGAAGACATTTTTCCTGTCATCTATTCTGTAAACCTCCCCAGCACAGCCTGAGGCCATTTCCTCTCATCCTGTCAACTTCACACATTCAAGTTCCTGCCTCCACCATTTCCTAAACCAGGTAGGGAAAAGGCTGGAAAGCCAACACCAGCCTTCCCTCCAGCCACCTGCAGGGTCTGCAGGAATACCCCCACAGGGAGGGTAAAAACATCCCCACAGTGGCATCTTTCCAGCATCCCAGTGCAGTGCTTCCACCACTTAGATGGGAGAGACACTGCCCTTAACACAGCTGCTCAGATTTGCTGTCCAGGAGCCAGAATTGCTGAGCAACACTGACAAATTTGGCCCTATATCCTTCACCCTGAGATGCTTCTCAGACACACAATACTGATAGTTGCCAATCTCACACATGCCCATACAGATCCTGAAACAACCAGGTATTCACATCAGGGAAAGTGTTGAAACAAGAATATGAAAAAAAAAATAACCCACAGGAAAAAATATTTTCTATTTGAGTGTAATAGATGCCCTGGGAAGATGACAACCTTTGTGTATTTGTTGATAGAACAAGCTGATGATGTGACTGGGCCACAAGAGAGGCTAATGAGTTTCTGCAATTATTACAGAAGGTTTGCTCAGGAGAAGCTGAAGATCAGAGCCATTGCTCAGGCCCAGGCATCCCAATTTAGGGAAGATCTCATTCAGACTGTAACAGGTACAAAGAACCATACATATTTAGTTAATCTCACAAAAGAAGATTAAAAATAATTCATTTCAGTGTGCAAATGAAAAGTCTAGTGGTACAATTGCAGTCTTTGAATAGATCAGGGAGATTACCAGCATCAGACTCTGCCTATTTTTACACTGAGAGCCCTGAGAGCTGGAGTGACCCCTGACTCCACCAAAAATGTGCAAGACAAAAAGCAGTTTGGGCACAAGAGGTATTTTTTACATTTAATTTCCAGCACAAATACATTAGCAAGTTAAATGTCTAAGTGTTAGATGAGGGCATGGCTGGAAAAGCTTTCCCTTAGGAGAGGGAGAAATAAGCATCCCTTTTTAAAAGGATCCCACCTGCTTGCAAGTTTTCTGAACAGGATTGGGATCCTTCCTTGAGCCAAGACACTGAGTTAAACTTTCAGCTGCTTCCCTTTTTCCCTGACCCCACACAGCAATTTGTGTGGATACCAACAGCCCCAGCAGCATCTCCAAGGCTGTTCATGTTTTTCACTCTCCTCATTGCTGAATGTTTCCATGAAGCATTTGCAAGTCTTTCAGAGAGGAATGGGAGGAAGCAAGTTTAATATACTGAAAAATTAAAAATTTAGGGGCAGGATAAAACTAATTGAATCCTGTGTTAAATTATACAACTGCAGGAACGCCAGTGCAGTTTTATCATTCACACTTAGTCTAATAAAACCCTGAGACCTTTAACTTATCTCCACTCCAGCACCATCCTGCATCATGAAAGGGTTTTGCCACAGAGCAGAGGTCAGGCTGCAGAGCACCATGAGCTGTAAATACAGAAACTGGCTTCAGCTTCTCCCCCTCTGGGAATGACACCAGGATGCTCTTTCTAAGGATAAATCAGCAATAAGCACAGCACCTGAGAGCTCGTTGGCTTTCATGTTCTATACAACTGCTTGGCTCTCAAAAGTGGGCATCAGCTCATGCAAAGCAAGGGTGGGGAGGTCTCAGCTGGGCTTGGTTTCCAGCACAGTGTCCCCCACACAGCAATAATTCAGAGCTTTGGTGGTTGTTGCTCATCAAGAGGACCAGAGAACAGCTTTCCTTTTTCCAAAGCCACGGTCCAGCCCCTCACTCTGAAAGGTATTTAAGGCATCCTCAGGATTTAGGCAGCTTCCTCAGACCAGTCCCAAATTGTTGGTAAGAAGGCAGGGCTGTGTCCCAAGCAGTTGCCACATCTGACCCCAGGATACAGAGCAGATAGTGCTGGAGCTTGCAAAGCCTGCAAGACATGCTGTACTTTAGTCCTCAGGTCTGGAGGGATGTGTGACATATTTTGTGCATCTTCTGGGCTAGAGATTCATTGCACAGCTGCCTGAGCTCCATGTGCCAGCTGCTCCACATTAGCCCCGTGCCCCTGTACTCATTTGAAGCCCTGTTCTGAGCTGATTGTCCCAAGATGGGGACTCAGCATGTTCTGGAAGATCCTTGTGGCTCCACCTGCCTGAGATCTGGGTGGATTTTGATTTCACACAAAGTTGCTCAGTGAAACCTTCCTACTCCATTATCTATTTCCCAGCAGGTTTCACACAACCTTGCACTTGAAGGAGCACTGATCCCTGCCAGCCACCCACCCCACCCAACACTCCAGCTCAGTCTGTGCACCAGTCCCCCCAAACTGGGCAAGGTAAAATTATCACAATGCCTTTCAACTTTAAGAAGCCAACAAGAAAATGAAGAGCTGACTAAATTGTTGCATGGTTTTGAGGAATTATTAATTTCCCTTATTGGTACAAGCCATGCATTCATAAGCAGCTCAGAGCCTCACCAGACTCCTGCCAGACTGAATCACTTCAGCTGGAAGATGAGAAACTGCAAAAGTTCAAGGTTGCCACAACAGCAGTCAGGCTTTAGCTCGGGAAATGCTATAGACAAGTAAGCAAAAAACCTGCCAGCCTCAAGACGCTGGAGATTCAATTCCATCTTACAGAGTACACGAGATGCACTGGAGCTGGGGATGGGATCTGTGGGAGCTCTGCAGTGGCCCCATCCCAAAATGGCACAGGGGGATGGAAGGACTCACCAGGCACCAAAGGGTGCCCTGGAGACATCAGTCATTTCTTTGCTGCAAAGATGCCCTTCAGGTAGTCCTTACAACTTTTAACTTATCCCAGGACAAAAAAGACCATTGGAGCACCTTCCCCAGGCTGAGAAAAGCAGCAGAACCTCTCTGTCCTGCTGCCTCTGCAGGGACATCTCGGACAGCAACCTGTAGAGCTGCACTGAGTAGGTACATATGGTCAGGGACCACCTCCAAAACACAGCAGTTTCAATTATTCTTGCTCCTGTGCCAGACATATGGCATTTTACCTTCAGTTTAAATGCCATCAGCTTCTACTCCCATATTGTTCCTTTCCAAAACTTGTCCTTTCTCCCCACTTTAATATTTTAAGCTACAACGGAACTAGATTTTTTCAAAGGAAAAGTTTGTAGCCAAGCAAATATGTCCATGTCATAAGATGAATGACTATGCAGCTAAAGCAGTGATGTTTTCAGGATTAATCTTGCCTAAATATTTCATTTCTTCACTTTGAATTATGAACATCTTTTTACATAAGTACTGATAGAGTTTATAGATCATTCCCAAATGGAAAGTTTGATTAAAAAAATAGAAAACCACTTGAGGAAGAGGACTTCAGTCTTATCTGAAGGACAGTTTTTGCCACCTACTGAAGAGCTTGTGATAAGATGATAGATAAGTCACTTATTTTCGATAGTGTTTTTATTTTGGCAAAAAGGGCTATCATAAGTCTTGTACCACTTTTGCCATTGTTGGATTAATATAATGAAACATTTTCTTTAGTCTAAAACCATTAGGCATTGTCGGGGAGTGCCTGGGACTCAGCACTCTGCAAGGACTTGGCACCACGTGCACTCCTTGTACTGTGGGATTCATTGAGAGCTGTCAATACACATTTCCTTCAGGAAATCAGAAAGCATAAGAAACCCTGTGGCAGACAAGATGCAAGACTGATGAGCTGCAATCAGTATAAATTATCACCTGCAAAGGATAAATCCAATACACAGGGAAAGAAAATATCTATTATGACTATCAGAAAAATTTCCAGGTGCAACACGATCTTGAGGAAGTCACAAGGTTGTTATTTACAGCCAGACCTCTTCAGCAACTGGAGTTTTGCAAAGAAAATTAAAAAAAAAAGAAATAAAAAACCCAAAACAAAACCAAAGCTGCTGAGATCTTAGACACCCTGAAGACGGGTGTACACCCATCACGACACCATCCTTCCCAGCTGTTAGTTAACATGCCAGAGCTCCTGGAAATGCTCATCCCCCAGCTGGGAGGTGGTGGAGGGCTGGCTGGACAGGGAGAAGGAACAGTTCTGCAGGAGGTTATTTGCATGTTCTGTAGGAACAACAGAGTCCATTTTCCCCCAAGCATTGCTGTGCAGCCAGGACAGAGACCCAGAGTGGGCAGGAAAAGTTTTAATTGACCAAGCAGATGAGAAAAGGAGGTTGGTGTCAAGGACAAGCACAGCCCAGTGCTACCAGGCATGCCAGGAGGTCACATAAACCCCCTAAGTCATGAATTTCATTTAGAGCTCCTTGTTCTTACTCCACCTGCAAAATCCAGATACTGACCCCGTCCAACAGCACCTCTTAACTAGGAGATAAGTACCATTAATTACCTGCAGGCCCGAGGATATCTCCTTTCACTGCTAACCCACTCTCAAGTTCAAACACCGAGTTCCTCTTGCAGGGGGAGGGATCCTATCTGCAAAGTGTTAATAGGCTAAAGCCACTTTCAAAATAGCATCTACCAGCTGATAAGTTTATCCTACATCTCAGCACTTCACAAACAGCAGCTCCAAACATTTTTCCCTGACCAATTTATCAAGATTTATATCAGATTTGGGTTCTCTGCTCCAGCTTGACTCGCCCAATATTTCAGCATTCTGTAATCAAGCCCCGAGAGGCCCATGACTCGTGGGCACAACACGTTCTGCTTTTCAAGATGCTCCTGTGCTATGAAATGGAGAGGTAACTGTGCCAGGCAATATGCAGGAAGAGAATATTTCATGAATACAAAAGAAATAATTAAAACTCAGCAATTTATTTGGGAACACATATGTGCTTTTGTTAGCAGGAGAATGTCATCCATGGCTTTTTTAATCTTGGGATGCACTGATGTATTGTGACACTTTGTGCTTTTCAGTGCCCTGCATTTCCATCCATTTCCTTCCCTCAAGTGGGGCAGGCTTTCCAATGGATTGTCACCATTTAGTAATTACAGATATAAATGTCACTGCTGTCAAATAATATAACACACCTCACGCATCAGGACACAAGCTGTTTAAAACCGAGCTATTACAGCAAAGCCACCGCTGTGTGAACACGCCTTGATTAAATTCATAGACATTAATCATTTTAAATAAAAACTGAATTTTGTCAAGGCAGCAATGAACTTTCCAGAAGATATAGGAGCAAAGTGATGTTTCCAGAAGGCACTGTTCCTCCAGGCATTGCTTTAGCACTGGAGCACAGTGGGAGTACATAATGCAGAGCTGCAAAAAGCAGTTTTTAAGAGCGAGTTCCATAGAGCAGTTCAGGACCACAGAACCCCTAAAAAAGCAGCAACCCTCAGCACATGGCAACTGCTCACCTGAGCACAAGCAGAGCCATCACAGCCAGGAGTGTTGTCTGCACAGGCACAAGCACAGCCCCAAAAAGCCAAGGCTGGGGGCCAGGGTAATTGGTTTTGCCACGCTGTCAATCCCACCCCCAGGAAGAGGTTTCCCTGCCAGCCTGCTCAGTGCCAAGACAGTTTCTATTTTCCACACTGTCAGTCTCAAATCCTATCAGATTTCAGGCTGCAGAAGATAGATTATCTGGGCAGCATTATGACAGATGCAGTGCTGAGGATGTCCAGTTACTCAGAGAGAAAAGGGAAAAATTCTCCCCCTGCTCCTTTGCTGTCCGTGTCAGGCCCATCTGGCATCCACTGCTGCGTTCATCTGTGTCACACCTGGGAACAACAACTCCACCAAAGGGTCTGCACATGCATTAATTAGGTGGAAATGTAGTTTGATGGAAAGATTTCGTTTCTTTATCTTCCCAGAGAAGGGATATCCTGAGAAAACAATCTATGATTATTCCCCTATATATTAAAGTTATTCTGCATAGGGATCAAACTGCAGTCACAGAGTGGAGCAGCCACTTGGCACGATGATATCAGTCATACCTGTGAACCTTATTTACAGAAGCACCACAAAAATATTTGAGCTGGCAGCTGTTCCATTATAAGAGAAAACATAGCTAAAAATGGTTTTCTGTTTTGCAGAATTTCCAACTCCTTAAAAAAAAAAAGCATGTGCAAAACACATCTCTCCTCACTTCCAGCTCCTGCCCACCCTTTTTGATGAAGAGTCTCCTAAGTATGAAGCATTTGCTAAAATACAGACAATGATGCTACTGCCACTGTCCCATCTACTTATGAGAGTCCAGCTCTGAGATCAAAAGCAGATGAAAGAGGAGAGAAATCTCATTTGGAGTCAGATGATGCTCAGCCCCAGCTTGCTGCATGTCCAGCCAAGTTTTTTACTCCATCACTGAGTCACCTTGCACTTACTGTTTCCCCAGGTGAGCCTGAGCCTTGCCCAGTTTGGGGTGAGCAGACACTGGTGCCAGCTGTAGGGACAGCAGAAGGTCCTCAGGGCCACATCAGAACTGCAGCAGCAGCATCAGACCATCCGTTCTTACCCTTCCCTCCCATTTCAAACACAAGGAGGGCTCAGCCCTCACGTAAATTGAGCACAGCCAATGCAGAGCCCTGCTGATCCCTCCCCTGCCCTCAGCCCTGTGCTGCTCCCTCCATCACCCAACTACAGCTGCACACGCAGCTGCACAGCAAAAGCAGGCTGAGGAACTGATCTGGGCTAAAAAAAGAGGCTAACTCCTTGCAAATAAACTCTTAAATTTAGCTTCAGAATTTGCAGCAAAACTCTCCTTGACTGATGCTGGTGTGCTGGGAGTGAGATGCCTCCTAGCACTCTCAGCTCTTCCCTGGAGATGTGGGGTTTCTCTGGATGCTGGGACACATCAGCATCGTGCACCACACAGCCTGTGGTCCCCAGTGACACCGTGGTCCTCCCTGGGCTGTCCCCACCAGCCACAGCCTCACCAGACAGACAGGAAGCATTTCAAGGCCACTCATCTGAGCAGCAGGTAACATTATCACAAATCCTTAGGCAACAGTAAAGCCCTTAGATTTTGTAGGTTACTATTTTTAATAAGCTGAAACATGCATGTGTTCCATCTCTCTGTTGCCAAAAAGAAGCAGACAGGTAAAACACAAAAGGGCAAAATTTGTTATAAATGCAAAAGCCAGAGCCCACAGCCCTTCCCCTTCTCTCCCTCAGCCTGAGTCAGGCACATTACCCAGCTCTGCCACTCAGCCTCCTCTTCCTGATAGAAATGCTCAACAGAAGGGAAATTGTGCCAGGACACAGAACACATTTACCACCTACCAACAGGGTCAGTTCTGCACTTTACACTGGAAAAGTCTCTCCTGGGTGCTTGTTTCAAACTCAGGTCAGCATTTGACTCCCCCAGCACCAAGCGAAGCAACTCTACTGAAAGCTGCTTGAACTGCAAGATCTTGGACTAGCACAACTCTCTCTCCCCGAATATGTTTGAGGAGGTTTGCTTTCTCACTTGCATTGCCTAAATACAAGCCCCCTGCTGCTCCTCAGCACCTCTCAACAAGAGACTGAGCCTCAAACAAAAGCAGCTTTTCCAAGCACAAGAAAAACCAGAGCAGACACCACCTCAACTTACCATCCAGGCTCCAAAGCAGCTCCATTCCCTACAGCCATGCTCTCCCTTCACAGAGGCTCTTCATCCTGCAAATCTCCAACCCAAACTCCCCACCAACCACCACCCTCTGAGCTGGGGAAGAGCCTTTCATAAACTCATGGCCCTTAATGATTCCTCAGGTGGTCTGGATTCAGTGCACCAAAAAAAGCTCATCTTCCCCAGCTGAAAGCTTTTACCCCACTCTCCTGGATTGCCCTGGGAGGAAATGTGTGAGTTTTGTGACAAAATATTTGTGTTCCTTCATGGGACAGAGAGGAGAGGCCAACCTAGAGAAAAGGGATGGCACAAATGGAAAAGTTTGGTGTTTTGGGATTTTTGTTTTCCGGATAAAGAAAACCTTTTCTATGCAGAGTATAAAAGTGTTAGGGGTCAAATCAGCAGCAAAGCACACATCTTGCACTAAAAAATAATATGGTTGTACAGATGTAATAAAAGCATCAGAGTCTTGCTCTGCTCTTCAGGGGTGGAAAAATAACCCTGGACTCTGCCTCATAAATCACTGGCACAATTGTCCTCACTGTGGCCGGGTTGGGGGTGGCAGGAAGGGCAGGGCTGGGTGTTGTCACCCAGTGCAGTGGCCAGCAAGGCATGTTTGCAGCCACAACCTGTCAGAATGAGGCCTCAGACCATGGTGTGCTGTCTTGCCCTCCACTTTTCAGCCCCTGTTTTCAGTATGCAGGATTAAATTCTTTGCATTAGCTTCAGAAGCAAGAACAGGTCCCCAGCACCACACACCTGAGAGCACCTGCTGCTGGTGCAGTGAGACATCCCCTACTCTTGTCCACACACCACAGGTGAAACTCAGAGTCACAGCCGTGCTGTACAGTCCAAGGGAACCTTCTTGTGGACCGCTGCAGGAACAATTCTCTGCAAAACATGTTTTTTTCTTTGCATGTGCAGAAGATGAGCTCACTGAGACCACACAGGCACCGGAGCCTCAAAACCCCTGCGTGTGGCCAGCTCGGGGCAGCGGCGTGGGATGCATGGA
This sequence comes from Pachycephala philippinensis, assembly GCA_013397055.1. NCBI lineage: Eukaryota > Metazoa > Chordata > Aves > Passeriformes > Pachycephala > Pachycephala philippinensis. Next base: position 105,292 of record VWZT01016376.1, on the reverse strand, counting down.
TGTGCACCTGGATTCTCCCTCCCATGGAGATCCAGGGAGCACAGCATGCCTCTCAGCTCCATGACCCCTAGTGCAAGAGCAGGAGGAGGGAGCCCTGTGGGGCTGGGAGGGTTCCAGGAGGTACCAAAGCAGTTTTTCTGCAGCCCTGACCACACACAGCAGTGCAGCCACAGACCTGAGCTCTGACCTCCTCAAACACCAGCCTCCTGATCGGAATCTGAAAACCTCTAAAAACCCCTTTCGTACACCTCAATTATTTTAACCGCTTAACCATCACGTTCCAGTATTGATTTGAGCACATAGGAATTATTTAAGTCAATTGCCTATTAAAATTCATTTTCGGTGAAAGGTCAAACCTGCAAATTGAAACCAGATGCAGTACATTATGCCTATCAGTACTGTGATCTGCACACAAGTTCATTATAATGTTTCTGCAGAAGTAATTTCTCTTGTCAAATTCTGCTCTGTATGCCACTGTGGCTATTACAAGCTCTATTAATTAAGAGGCCTCTTTACTCTTATTAACAGAAAGTTTTAAATACTTCAGTCTCAAATAAAGATACATAAAGAAAGCAGTAGGGCTTACCCACCTCATAGCATGCTGCTCCTGACATTCAGAGAGAGAGGAAAATGAATTAATTTTGTGGCTGGATGTGCATTTTATTCAGTTATAGATGATCTGAGGAGATTTTAGACTCCCTGCAGTGAGTAGCAGCGACAAGTAGCACCCTCACCCGAAGCCACCAGCAGCATCCCTGCATCCAGGACTGCTTTGCTTGTAAAGGGCAGCGACTTCTGGGCAGCTCTTAATCCACTTGGAGTCCATCAAGAGGAAAAGGCCACAGGAATGGCCTCTCGATGTCACCTTGAAACCTCTGTCAGCTCCTGATGAAAGGCAGCAGAACTACAGCAAACCTCAAAGCATTTACACTGCTCTCTCCCTCAGCAGCCAGAGCTGGGAGATCCCACCCTGACTTGATTTGGGTTGCATCTGGTTTAAATTCCTGGAAAAATAAAGGCCAGTTACTCATGGTTTGCTCTGCCACTGCTTGCATGAGTCTTGCCCCAACACACGCACTGCCCTTTGTGTCTTTCTTTATGTACACGTGGCTTATGCAGGAAAAGGGGCATTGGAACACAGAGGGAAACATGGCATTTTCTCCCAGTCTCAGAATTGTTTTGGTTTTTTTTGAGACTGACCGTGTAACTACTGTCCCAAGAGAAAAATTAGTCTTCTTCCAAAGTAAAAATCATTTGAAAGGAAGGCAGCTGTTCCAGGGGGAAAATGATGGCGTTCCTCTCAGGAGAACTGAAAACAAACCAAAATGGAAATTTTCATTTCATTTTAAAATGCCAGCTTGAAATAGGACATTTGCATTTCTGCCCTCCAATAGCAGGCATTTTTTTCCTATTAAGATGTTTATAAAAATATTGTGTTTTGGTAGAAGGAGGGGGTGTTTGATACTTCTGATAGGGAAAGCTGATCTCTGACCATCTCTGAACATCTGAAAGTGTTTTGAGCTCTTTGCAGCCTACATTGGCATTTCAGAGTGGTAAAAGTTGCACAGATCAAGTCAACAAATTTCAAGCACCTTATGAGTAATTCAGTTCACAGAATCTCTCCCAGCCCAGGGAATCACTTCACTTGCACGTTGCACCAACACAGACCAAGGCTGTACTTTAATTACAGCTTCTTCCATTGTTCTTCCCAGAACTCCTAATAGCTCTTTAAGACAATCACCAGGGAAAAGTGGAACAGAAGAGGCAAGAGAAGAGGAGCTGCTCTCAGTGCCAAGCATATTCAGCAGTTCAGCACACACAGAGAACACATCTTTCTTTGCCAAAAGTTAAACCTTCTCAAAGTTCTCATTATTTTCTTCTAAAAATGTTTCTTTTCAGTGGAGCTCTGTAAAGTCTGTCCAGTTTCCTTATACTGTATTTGCTGGAACAAGGAGCCTGTGAGTCCCCAGTGGGTCACCCCAGAAGCAAGTGGGAGCTTGGGGGTGTCCCAGGGAGGGAGCATGGGTGGGTGCAGGGGCTGCACCCAGAGCTGATGTCTCTCTGCAGCGCAGCTCGTGGGAAATGAGGAGATGTCCCCTGAAATGGGGATCCTTGTGCAAGCAGCCACAGAAAAGGGGTCGAGGATGGGGAAAGGCATCAAAAGCAAGAGTCCTGTTTGAAGAGATGTTGGTCCTGCTTCTGGTTGGGTTGGGCTTAACTCGCCTCTCTCAAAAGTTACTTGAAAATAACTCTATGGACCCTCAGCCTCTGGGAAGGGCCAGTGGAGGGGATGGAGCTGCTCTCTCAGAGCCCATCACGTTCTCAGCTCAGCTGCAGAGGTGGCAGGTCCTCAGGCAGGGCACGGCCCCTCCTGCAGCGGGATCTGTGACACAGGCACAGTCCTGCTGGGGACAGAGCGGCGTGGCCAGGCCAGCAGCTCTGGCAGATGGTGAGGATCTTCCATCTCAGCAGAAGCTGCAGGGCTCTCTCAGGAGGAGGGGAGGCTCGACACCTGCTCTTCCAGCCACACGTGGCTCCGTGCAAGCAAAGGGATGATCCACGAGCAGGACAGGCACTGCCCAGGGTGCTGCCTCCCCAGCTGTGGCTGCTGAGGCCATGGCAGGAGCTCTGCCTGGAGAGGAGCTCCTGTGGCTTCTGGAGGTCCCCACTGGGGATTGAAACTGCTCCATTATTCAGAAGAAATCATGCCAAGGACTAGTGATGTGGGGCCATGTAACCCAGGGGTTAAACAACAAATTCCAGTATCATCTCGCCACCTCTCTTCCTCAATTTCTTGAAAAAAGGATGAGATAAGTAAGAACCCAGCCCTGGGCAGGACTTCACAGTCTGTGGCAGGCAGGTGCTGGCTCTCTGAATGAGATTCACAGACGGGAGGCATCTCAGAGCAGCTTCCAAATGACCAGCATCGAGGAGTTCTCACAGTTTGGCTGAGCTCATCCCAGTGCCAGTGTGAGACAGTCCCCGGGTAGGGCACACAGCTGATGCAGAACTGATGCTACACTTGATCTCAGCTGAAAGGCCATTACAGAGAAATCAGAAGAGACTGGCTAAAAGCAATTTATGGGGTTACAAAATGATGTATTACATGCACCATGGCTCCAGGTTTGCAGTAATTTAGGCTGGTATTGATTGAGGAGAGACTGGGGCATATTCCACCACCTTTTTAATTTCAGTCTGATTTGGCCACTACTTGCAGGTCAGCAGGCAATTTGATGAGACCAAAACAAACGAAGCATTAGAGCAGCCTAAATAACATGCTTTTAGAAGTACCTTGTAAATAACTTTTAAGGCTGAACAAGGAGAACAAAATGAAAGAATTGGCTATTAAGGAAATCGAGACTGAAGTTTCAGGCTCAGAAAAAAATGGTTTCATGGCACAGCTAAGAAAGAGTATCACTCACACCTACCATCATTGCCTGCCTGCATTTTCCCAAACAAATATGCTGTCTTTGTCCTCATATTACGGTGCTAATTCTGACTCAATGTTTACTGATTAGATACCAAAATAAAGCCAAAGTTCATACGGTTTCTTCCAAAGGCCTCTAATGATATTATTTCAACAGTGGGGTGGATGACTTAGTAGGATTCCAGATTATTCAAACCATGTAATGGTGCAGGATTGTCTCTGCACTCCAAGGAAAGGGACAGGCTGTAAATCTGAGTGTAAAACTCCTGTAAGGGTAAACCCGAGGTGATTTTTCTCCTGGAGGTAGTGATTACAGCACTAAGCATACTGGCACATGGAAGGGCACCCACCAGTATTTGAGGTGGGGAAATTGCCCAGTGACTTCCACCAGGGAAGAAAACTTGTCACATACCATGTGATATTGAGGAGAAAAAGCACAGGCAGAGGAAGTGGGAGGAAAAGGTTATTTAATTCTTCATTATTCCTTTTTGATTCTAGGGTTGAAGTGGTTGCCTCCTCCCAAAATTGCATTAAAGTGCATGAAATCCCAGATCCCTTTTCCCTTTCCCTCCTGGGAATGTGCCCTGTAACTAATCAGGCACATGCACAGTCTCAGAGGGTGAGAGGGTGGTGGAGGCACATGGTAAAGGGGGAAATAATTTCAAACCAAAGGATGTATCCAACTGCAAACTGCCTGAATTCAGCCCTGAGCTCACCTCTGCTGCATTCTCATTGATGTTGTGCAGGACACGGGCAAAGGTCTGAGCAAAGCAGATCGATTATGTCACTTATACCAGCCATCAGGTGTGGATATAAATGGATTTTCTAAGTTTGCCGTGACTATCAAAAGCTTGAACTCTGATGTGCACAGGTAAAGAGAGACACAGGAATGTCTGATTGGAGTAATTAGCACTTTCCTGCAGAAGGCTCCTCTGATCTCTAATTGCATGTTCATTTCAGGCTTTTAATAGCACCCTTGTGAGGAGCTTTCCTACTTGCTGCAGGTAAAGGGAGACGTGACCTCGTGTTCCATCTCACGTGCTGGCAGAGCAGATGTGATGTCCAGGCTTGCTGAAGCTTGGGAGGGAGCTGGAAAAATCTCTGCATTTACTTCAGACCATGCAGTTTCTGAGGACCCAGTTCTTTATTTCTGGCTAGCAGGGAGTTGGTTCAAATGGCACCCCAAGCAACATGAAGTCCCACTTCATGTTTTGTCTCATAATAAAATTGAGTTGAGTGATGTGAGGGAGGATAACACCTCTCCTTCCATGGGCCTGTGGGAAATGCTAACCTGCTCCCAAATATATGCACATTTTGGGAAGGCCAGTCAGGCTCTAAGGACTCTCACAGATAACACAGAAAGTGCAGGGCTCAGCTGCCAGTGAACCTGATTGTACCCTTCTAATAATTCATTGTACAACCAAATGAAACTACCTGAGCATCCTCTTCCTTTGTCTCAACTCCAGAAGTCAAACACCTCAAAAGTTATTGGCAGTTTTAATTAAAACTAGCTTTGAGACATAGAGCAACCTATAATGGTTATGGCTCTTTCTAGATAATACTGCAATAACCCTCTCTCATATTAAATATAGCAGCAATATTGTTCACCAGAGATGAGGACATTAGCACAAATAATCAGCCTCACTGTTGTGGGGACGGCACTGAAGCTGAGAGGGGGTCTAAAATGATTGCACAAAAGGCATTTGCTCCTGAAAAAGAGACACCCTGCAGCTCCCTGCCCTCTTCAGCATCCTTCCCAGAAGGCCCCTGAATTTCCAGTAGATTTAGTTCAACCCCCCCATACTATCTCAGAAATGTGCTGCCAGTGGGAAGCAATTCCCAGGTTCCTGCCCCTGCCTGGGCATGGGCTGTGTTGTCTCAGCCAGACAATCTCATTCACACAAGCCACTTGCCACCAGCACAGAGCTGTAGCAGGGAGGGCTGTGGGCTCAACCACTGCAGATGTGCCCACAATTTCAGCCCCATTCAGCTTTTCTGATCCCAGGTTGCAGCAAACGCTGGGCTCAGCTCAGAGAACTCAATGTTCGAGGAGGCTGGCGAAGAGAATCATTGCCTGGCTGCATTTCAGAGCTGGGTGCTCCATGGTGCTCCAGCAAAGGGGCTTTGGTGGAAGCCCAGGAGGCTCTGCCTTGGCCTGGAGGTGCAGAGAGCTGTGGCACATTATCACACCCTGGTTCTGAAGCAGTGAATGCACCCCTGTTGCAATGCCAGAGAGATGTATGGAGGCACCTGCCTGCTGCCCACCTACAAATCAATTACTGAAGCAATTAACTGAAGTTCCCGCCTGTTGATTTAAATAGGAAATTATTTTTTTTCCATGGTGTGAATCCACTGAAGTCAATACATTCAAGGAGTGATTTTGACTCAGGGAAGTTCAGGTCACAGGCTCGAGTGTGCATTGAAACTCCCCAATGGCCCTTGCAGCTTCAGCCCAGTGCAATTTTAAGGGGCGGTGGAAAACTTAGTTCTCTCTTTTTAGTTCTTTCTTCCCGTGAATGACAGCCAAACCTTCAGTGCATTTTCTAGGGAGATATCTTAGGTTCATCTGAAAATCTCAAGACACTCTGATTTGATTTGAAGGAGGCCTTTGGGGGACAGTGAAAACAGTCCATTTGAAGGAACTCTAGTTGAGTACGTGAGATAAAGGCATCCAAAATCATTCATTTCTTTTGCAAACCACATCTCTGTTCTTTCCTAAAGTATTGAGGATGTGCATGAAAACACTGAAACAAGTTTTGCTCAAAAGACCATTCCAGTGAAAAGGGTTGTAATTTTTTTAACTAATGAAACAAAATGCAGCAGTATTTCTCCTCTGAGAAAAATTTAAAAAAAAAACACCTTCTTCCTTAGAGTTCTTATTTCTTCTTCACCCTGTCTCTGTAATTAGATAATAAAGACGAGTAAAAATACACGGGGGTTTTATTCGAAATTTGAAAACCACAGGATTTTTTACAAACTTCTTGGGGAAATGTTTAGCTTTCTGACAGATGATACAAACCTTACTTACAGAACCATAAGCTCCTGCTAACTTGAAATCCCTTACACATGAAATGCACTTCAGTGGTCATTCTGCTCAGGAACAGTTCATCCTTGGGAAAATATTATTGCTGGAATGCTACGTGAGTCCACAGCTTAGAGCTGGAAGATGCATTTAAATTCTCTAAAGAGGATTTAGGAATTCATAACAGGACTTGATCTCCCTTTGGGGGAGGGAATATGGGGGGTTTTGTGCTGTAACAGCTGAAAGAATTAATTGGCTGATCTTTTCACCAACTATTCATTGTATTTCATTAAGTGCCTTTTATGTGTCTGTTGTGTTGCCCCAGTGCCTTGCTAAATATTTCCTAGCTGCAGCATGGCATCTTTGAAAGAGGGAGAGGGGCTCCAGCCATCGCTCTGTTCCCAGAGAATGAAAGCAAAGTCAAAATTAAATGGGAGAACAACTGTCACCACAATGGTAATCAAACTGCAAGGCTGCATTAGCGTTTTTCCTCCAGAAGCTCTGGTACGAGGCAACAAGATGCATGTCTTTGCACAAAATAATTATGCTGTAATGAGACTGTCTTAATGCGTTCAGAAAGAAAAACTGCTGTTAAGGCTGCCTAAATGGAAGTACAAAAGCAGAACAGGTAGCCTAAATGGCAGCTAGGCTTTGTAGTTTCTTCCCCAGTCTGGAAGATGGGGATCTGTGTGATCACAGAGAGATGCGAGTGTGAAGTCCCGATCTGGATTTCAGGTTTTCCCTCAAGAGGTGGAGTATATACAGAAGAAGGCTTCTGATTCAGATTCATTTCATAAAGGAAATGTGTAAGTCTCTGTCTGTTCACTCTGGTTCCGACAAGTAAATAACTTCAGCCTCTCTGATCCCTGAGGAATGATGATTTACAACACTGGTAATGTGCACTGAAGAAAAATACAACTTGTTCCTGAAAACCACTGATTAAAGTGATCATAGCAAAGCCAAATAACTCATGGCTTCCTCCTTTTATCACTCGTACCTGCCTCATCCCTTGTTACTCCACTCAGCAGCACTGATTCTGATTTAATCTGCTGGAAGGGGGTTTGTCTGCAATGCTGATCAACACAGTTCAGCCTTTGCAAACACTTGGAGGTGCCAAGGGACCTGCTGGTAATGCTTTTAGCAGAAATAATTTTAAGAAAATGAATTGCTAAAATATGAACTTCCACAGAGACAGCACCAGAAGAAAAAATGACAAAACCATAGTAGGCACTGCCCGCTCACTGGGAAGCACGAAGGATACGAGTTATTGAACCAGGAGGGAAGTACAACCTGGCAGATCTGTTTAGTCCTGTCTCATCCACCATCTCTGCCTCAGTCTCTGCCAGGAGCCTGTCACGGAGGAGATCCATAAAGAGCAAAAGCTACTAGTGGTGGAATTGAACATTCCATTCCCATTTGGACAATTGCAAATCTTTTTCCTGGTTTGTATAGCTGCTCCTGTTGCCTCTCTGCACTGTCCCAGGAACTGTGTGAAATGCTTTTCTCATTTCCTCCTGTATGTTGTAGCCTTCAAAGAGAGAAGGGACCCAAATGCAGAATGTGTGGGTCCAGGAGCCCAGTCCATTTCACTTCTAGAAACTGAGAATCACGGGGAATCTGAGCTAGAAGGAATTCAAGAGTGCCCCCTGTCCTAGTGAATCTCCCTGGCCAGGAGAGATCCCTCCACTGACGTATGCTGCATGACTCCCCAGAAATACACACTTATGCTGCCTCCAGAGCCAGCACAAATTTCCCCTCATCTCCAACCTGAACCCACTGCTCAGGTCCTCCATGGACACTGCAGCCTCTTTCGTCTCACTACATCTGCTTTGCACACACACTCAGCTTCTAAGTCCCTCCAGAAAACCCACACCTTTTGCTGGTGGGCTCTTCCATCTCCCAGAGACCCAGCAAGCTGCAGGCTGGAACGTGACCTATTCAGATCAGAAACAGGGTGCAAATTCAAACAGCACAGGGAGTTTAACAACTGTGGCAATTGACCACAGGCTGTGCTGGCGTCAGTGATGGGCAGCTTAAAATTAGGATGCCGGATGTTCTCAAATGATTGTTGCGTTTCAAAAAGGAATTAACTCAGAAGCATCCTCCACTTAGTGTTTACCCTGTATTACCGTGCTATATTATCCTATAATTGGTTGTTGGGTCAGGATTGCAACCTAGCAGGTTCCTCTTCCTTACCTAATTAGTGTATCTTCCTCATTGCTCAGTGCAGGACTTGCTGTTTTCCCCCTACAGATCTCATTTTCCTGTGAACACCCTCTCACAACACAGATTTATTCCCTCTCCCTCTGACAACCCAGCCCTTCACGTGCAGAAGAGCTGTTGCTTGCCCGAGCGGGCTGACCTGAAGCTTCTAACAAAACAAGCTGTTCAGTCCGACGAGCTCGAGGCAGTGGAAGTGTTTCAAACTTGGCAGCACAGCCAATTCACTACTCAGACACTGCACATTTCCCTCCTGTCTGATCTGCAGCCCTGCAGTGACATGAGTCATTCGCCTTCCCCTTCTCTTAAACCATGGCCCTTCCTGGGGCCGAGCCAACACGTGGCACTGCACAGAGGTGTGCCACGTGAAGAGCTGACTCCTGAGAGGACAAATCCCCCCGCAAGGCACCACGAGTCTGCTCCTCTACTCCCCAGACCCAGCACTTGGCTTGTGCAGGGTGTGAGTTCCTCAGAGCACAAGCACTGTCTGTCCTCAGCTGCGTGGAGTGCCTGTAAATCCACGCAGCAGGAGCCAAAACACAGCATCACCCTCCTCATCGTGCAAATCTCTTGTCTCTTGAGCACCCTCAGCTAAGCTCAGCCAACCTCATCCTGTATCTTGGCCTCAAAAACGTGGCTCATTTCTCATTCCAGCCAATTGTCCTGCTCTTGCAAAATCTGGTGTTGAGGCCAGCAGAACCTGGCTCCGCATGTGAGACCACACATGAATATTGTACCAGGTCCTAGACAGAGCAGTACCAGAAACACCGGTCACCATCACACTGGAATAGAAACAGGGACAAACTGGAAGGGTTTGCGGAGGCCCCAAATTAAACCAGACTGAGATGTCTGGCACACTGCATTAGGGAAGATAAAATGAGTTGATCTGCATGGTTTGGCTGAACAGCACAATCCAACAGCGACAGCCTGGACTCAGAGGAAGATGAGAAACTGCACCCTGGTACAGGGAACTGGCATTAGAGGTAATGAGGCGACACTAGTTTGGACAATGAGAGCTATTTCAGAAATCAGGAATGGGATGCAGTACATGGTCTACCTCAATCTAGACACATTCATAGAGCAGGGGAGGCAGCTTGACCTTCCCTTGCTGCTTCCAGAGCAAACTGAGCAAGCACTCGCTGGGACTGTGCTGCCCCAGGCACCGCTGCATGTCCCACAGTGTCTTGCAGGGACATTATTTCCCCCAGGCAGGACACAGAGGTCTTTGCAGCTTCCTCCTCAGGATGGCTTCAGGTTTTTGTGTTTAGACACTACAGGATATGTGGATTTTTGCATTAGAATTGCCAACACAGGCAACAAGGAGTGCAGATCCCGGAGCACACAGCACTTCAGCTCTTCCAAGGACCACACTCCTTCCAACAGACACAGATGTGGCTTACCCAAACAGCCCAAACTTTTGCTGGCCCCCGGAGTGGGGGAATCAGATCAGGTCGTCCTCTGATTTCCTCTGCCTTCACAGCACAAGCAAGTATGCAAAGAAGTCAGATGACATTTGGCTTCTTGCAGAGAGCAGCAGATAATTTAGCGATATTAAACGACAGCCTCGTCTCCCTTCTCGCGCAGAGGAACCATCTCCGCCCGGCTGGGCAGGAACCCGGCTCTGCTGGAATGATGCTGCTCGAGCGCCTCTCTGTGGCTCCGAGCTCCTCTTCCTCCCTCACAGCCTCCTCTACCCATCAACTGATCTTTTAACTTCCTTTCACTTTTTTAAAACACAGAGCCACATTGCTCCTATTATACCCTGGCAGCACCTCTGAGTTCACTGAACTTGGCGCTGAGCTAGGAGCTGGCCCAGCCAGAATTCACAGTTCCATCTTTTGATGGTGAGATATAGATATATATATATAAAATGTATATATGATACCACTCAAGGCCTTTCTGTAGTTTCCAGCAGCAGAACAGCTGAAAGTGGAACAGACCTACAGCTGCCCAGGGCTGTGGAGTGACCAGGAATGAAAGCATAGCTGCCAAGGGCATTGGGCATTGTCTCTGAATAAGCAGTCAGGTGCCTGTGTTTGCCTCCAGAACGTGCTGTGGAGCTCAGCACAGAGCTCCATCACCAACACACACACATCAACACACTGATCATGCCAATTTTTCTGTATCCCTCGAAGAAGCAGGAAACAAATGGTCCCCTGCTGAAATCATGAGTTAAAACAAAGGCTCTTCATCAGCCTCCTGCAGCTGCTTGTTGTTTTCCTTTCTCTGTGGAGCCTGCCAGCTCCTGGTTATCTTGGCCAAGCACATGATTAGAATCTTAGAGCAAATTCCAACTGCAAACAAACAAGTACATCTTGAGAGGAATGCACACAAACTGGTGGATGCACAGCACATCTGACTGTTCAGCAGATCCTGTCCTGCCTCTTCTGATGCCAGGCAGGCCCTGCTCCTCTTCTGGATGGAAAGCAGATGGGGTAGGATTCATGGCACAGATCCCCAGGCCCTTTATATTTGCACAAATAGCAAGAACTAGACCCAGTGCTGCTCAAGGGGCCATCCATTAGTTGTGCTGGCTTTCTGCAGCATGGGAAGCAACGTAGGAATAGGACAAGTAATCCCCCATGCCTGGCTATGGCAGAAGGTCTATTGTTTCTGAAAGTACCATAGAAACAAAATAATTAAGCTGCATGGCCACCACAGCAACAACAGAAGGAAGGATCAGGGATTGCTCCTTGTTCACTTCAGTGCTGACCCAGGTGGCTGGGTTTAAACAGGCACTGAGGGTGGTTTGGGCTCACTCACCTGACTCTGCACTGAGGCAGATGGTGAGAGCTCACACAGCCCAGCCCCAATATCCGTAACAATCAGACGAGCTGTGAAGCTGTAATCTGTGGCAGATGGAAAATGACAGCACAAAAGCTTTTACTACAGCCCTCAGAGCCTCCACAAAGGTAGCAAATAGGAAGGTTCAATCCAAATAGCTTGTCCTGTTCCACAGCAAAGCCAGGCATCTGAGACTGTGAAACAAATGGAATGCTTCTCCCTTTTCCTGCCTCCCCAACAGACTGGCTGACTTTATTTCCAGAGGATGAGATGACAGCTCTCATCAAAACTCAGCCCAAAACAAGACAACTTGCCATAAAAAACTGAAATGGGACCTTGGCATGGGAGCATCTACAGAGCTCAGTCTGTGCTGAATCCCTGGCACCCTGCATGGATGCTCTCCTGCTCTTTGAGGGAGGCACTAGAGGGAGACCTGGGGAAAAAAAACCCTCTCCCATGCACACAGATTGGAGTAGTCCCTGGGAGATTTGTCAGATTCTTTGTGGGTTAGGCAGTCATCCTGGAAGCATGACCAGTTGTAAAAAGACTGAAGCTTTCTCACAGGGTTTCCAGGCTGTAATCCTAAGCAGTCTTATCCCAAAACTGCCTGCTTTGAAGTCAAAAGAAACAACTGCAGAACATCCAATGTCAGGCCTGTCACACTCTGCAGTGTCACTGCTGCTTAGCACTGCTAGGCTTTGGGGGAAGACACCTCCACAGCCAATTTGCTGCCTCCTTTGAAAGGATCAGGTTTCTGGTTAAGCACAAGGATGCTGCTGGCTGCCCATTGGGGTAGGAGCAGAAAATGAGACCCACTGGTGAGCTCCAGCAACACAAGGACAGAAAATCAGAGTCTGACAAAATGCCAGTCCTATGAAGAGCAAGAGACTTTCAATGGAGGAAAGGCTTTACTAAGGTCCACTGTATTATTTTAACATACCAGATTACTCTGATACTCCAGGTCTCTGGGAGAGAGATGATTGGAACAGAGTGTCTATCAAAATGTCAGTGCTGGATCATGAGCCTGGCTCTCAGGATGCAAGGCTGGCTACTGCTTCTTCTCTCCCTTCACTTTCTCTCTCTCACTGTCCATGGCAGCTGCTTGTGCCTGCAGACAATCCCAGTATTCCTGATCCTCCATTTCCAGCAGTACCTGCTGCCTAAAAAGGGGAAACAAGGGTTAAAACAAAAACAGTCCCTGACATTCCCCCAGTGCTCAGACAACTCCCCCAAGGGCCCCTGGGGCTCACTACCAATTAAGTAGTTCTACTTCTTGTATCCAAAAAACCTCAGTGATTCCCTCATGCCAATCAACTCTCAAGTTTACTGTTCCTGACAGCAAGGACCTCTGAATTTCTGTTGTCTGTAGATCTCTGCAGACACAGGTCTCACTGCAGTTATATTTGCACTGCTCAGGCTTCAGCTCTCAGTTCCCAGGGAGCAAGATATCCCTGGAGGTGGTGACTCTCCAGTTTTCTGGTATAAGGCAGACAAGGGTGTCCTCTCCAGCTTTATGAGAAGCAGAACAGAACTGGTAGCATAGGATGGCACTTTTCTGCGCTTACCCAGCCAGACAACTCCACAGGATTCACCCTGGAGACAAGGAATTAGGGAAGGCTACCAGGTAATATGTGCTATAAGGTCACACCTGCACCCACCCGTTCCGTTTCAAATTGGAGAATTAAGGCATAGTGAAAAGAAGGTGCAAAATACTGACACGGATCGAGCTCCGGGTTCCCAATAGAATTCAAGGCAAAGGACCCCAAAAAGAGATGTCACAGTGCCATCTAATGACGGCACGGACGCAATGCACCATCCCCGAGGCTGCCGGGGACCTTCCCAAACCGAGGAACCTCCAACACAAACCCACTCCAACATCACACGAACCCGGGAATGCAGGGGAGAGAGAGGTACAAAGAGATCCCAGCTCTGCCTGGCTGTGGGATCAAAAGGAATATGCAAACACGTGAGGATCATATTCCCTGACAAACTTGCACAAATTGTTGCACAAAACCACAATAGAACTTGCAAGCCCTCTCTACCTGGAATGCCAAGCCTGCTGCAGGCATCCTGACTTACAGCTGAAGCTGTTCTAGGAAGGACAGAAGGGAGAGGAGGAAGGGTTCTGGGTGGCTGTCAGGAATCCAGCTGCCTGAACATCAACCTTACTCAGACACAAATCTGTCACAGCACACAGAACAACCCAGAAGCTCCAGGGTGAGACCTTGCACAAACTCAGCAGCACCACAGCTTACAACGATGCAGCTGCACTTACCTCTCAGGCAGAAAGCGAAACCTATCACGTAAGAAAATGTTACATCTCTCAATCCACTGCAGCTCCTGCAAGGATTTGAGAGGCGAATCTGGTTTCTTTGGGAAAGCCTCCTTCAGTGGGTAGGAATTGAAGTCAAAAAGGAAGATGGTGCTCTGAGTGGCTTTGCTCTGGGCCAATTCATCTTCCTGCTGCTGCTCATCTCCTAGACAGAAACAAGTACAGTGAGCTGCTGCATCAGGAGTCATCCAACAAGAACCATCAAGGATCAGTGCACAGCTGAATGCACCCAGTGATGGTGTATCTATGACCACCCCGAGGTGTCACCCACCTCGAAGCACCAAGCAGCAGTTCACATTGTCCACTGTGAACACGGGCTGCCAGGCAGGTGCTACAGCATGAGAAGGTGGAGTGCAGAAGCAGTAAACAGTCTGTGATGTGTCAGTGTTCATCAGGGACACTGTGCCATCCCAGGAGAAGATCAGGACCTGAAGCAGCAAAATTAACACGTAGGTGTAAAAGAAGTAGAAAACATTTTCTGTAAAGTTCATGGGATGACATTCAGGACTTCTCATCCCCAGCTATGATGCTGTTTTCTTTGCCTGCCCCACAGTCAGAGGGCCACAGCAGATCAAGGACAGGCCTAACAGGGAACTTGGACTGAAAATGCTGAAGGTTGTGACTGAAAAAAGGCAACAGGGCACGTTGGAAATGAGCCAGATCCAGCCTTCTGCATGGCTGCTATGGTGAGTGGCTTTTAAACCTTTCCTCCCCAAGCCTGAAAACTTTCTGAGGCCACTTGAAAGGTCTGGCTGGACTTGTGCTCCTCCCCAGAGAATGCCCTCTCATATTTGACCCTAATGCCTGAAGCTTCATGGCTGAACCCTTTCACCTCCCATTTGGACCTGTCCATGTGCACCTCAGGGGCCAGTTAGAGGGCACGGGTGCAAGGGATGCTGAGCAAGATCATGGAAGAGAAACCCTTTGAGCATTACCAGCTACACACAGACCTGTAACTGGTGCAGGAAGTATTCATGCTAAAAATATTTGGAGGCTGGGAAAGGTTGTGAGGGAAGAACTGTATCTGATTGCCCTTTTCTTTATCTTCTAGGCACCCAGTGACTGTCCTTGCTGGAAACAAGACTCCAGCACAGCTGGACATGTGTTCCCACCCAGCTGCTAAGAGAGCTGGCAGTAATACTCACTGCACTGGGGAGGGCCAGGACAGGCACCACTGCACTGATAGTAAGATTTGGATTTTCAGGCCTGTAAAAGAGACACAGCTTTATTCTGCTGTTGCATGTCCCTGGCATGTACTGAGAGGCTGTGATAATGACAGTGGCAATTTGTGGCACACTGGCTGGCAAAAAGTCCCAGCCAGGCCCCTTCCCTCTAGAGACAAAGCCTGTCTCCTCCTGGATAGGAACCCCCAGGGCTCATCCCTGTGCAAACCTGCCCAGGAACTACATTGGAGATACAAATCCCCTGCCTGCCGTGGAGGCATGAATCCAGAGTCCTCAGAGCACCAGCTTCCCTCCTCCTCAAACCAAGAGGATAAGTGAACACAAAAATGATAGAAAGATGGCAAGAAGTGTTTATCCTGACTTCTAGCGGGGGAGTTATTCTGTTAAGGGCAGAAGAGAGAAGAAAAAATTCCCCTGGGTACCCAGCAGAGATGCAAATAGTTTAACATCATCCCTGGAGCTGTGCTAGAAGTATTTGTGTTCTGGTGCACAGAAGAACCCAGAAACACCCTTAATTCTGGCAAACCACTGGATTTTAGCACTAGCAAAACCACACTTGCTGCTGACAGCAGCATGGCAGAGCCATCTGGGTAAAAGCAGTAGGAAGTTCTCTACTCCACAGAAATCTGGGGCTCTCTGTTAGACCTGACCACTGTAACCATGGCTGGAGTGAGATCTATCAGAGTCTACCTCACCTGTCTGCCAGGAGTGTGATGCTGGACTTCCCAGTCCTGGGTGCTTTCACCAAATAGAAAGAGCTGTCTGTACACAGCACTAGGAGCTGTATGATGGGACAGACAGGATCTGCACCAGGACAGACAGGATCTGTACCAGGCTTCTCCTCGCTGGCAGCTGCAGAATCACACAGAAAGTGGATACTGCGGATGAAACGTTCCTCCAGAATGGTAGTCACAGACAGTGGGTATCCTGAGGAAGGAAGAAAAAAGGAACTGGTAATTTATCCAAGCAAAGCTTAGTTTGGAGTGTGGCCTGCTCAGAGGGAGAGCAAGCAGATGGCAGAAGAAGATTCTTCTGCCAGGAGAGTCCCTGCATCACGGCAGGATGACACCAGCACTGATGGCAGCCTGAACTGTGATGCCACAACCAACTCAAAGATGACCTGAGAGTGCAGTGGCAAAGCAGTGACTGTCACAGCCTCACAGCCTCGGGGCAAGACTGTGATCAGCCCTTGCTGCAGCAGTTCCAGCCCCTGCATTGCTCTGGATGGGGATGGTTCTGCAAGGGCCAGGGCAGTCATTCTGTGCTGGCAACTTCTGGCCAAGCATCCAATGGACTACTGAGTCCAAACTACTTTCAGATTTGCTTGTAAACTCACTACCAGCCCCTTATTCACATTAAGTCTGAGCCTCAAACTCCTAGGCAAAGGTGCAATTTATCCACAGTGATCCCAACACACAGTCCAAAAGGGCAGGCTCACCTAGATGTTTGTCCCAAATAGTTATTGTTGCATCTTCACCTGCCAGTGCCAGGTACCTGGAGCAGAAACTGACAGCTGAGCATGCAATTGGAGCTGCACATGGCCACACAACATCAGGCATCAGATCAGAATCTAAACAGAACAGCATGAAGAGAGACAGCTGTAAGAAGGTGCAGAACATTCTCTCACATGGTACTAAATTCCATTTTCCCCATTAAACATGCACCATTCTGCAGCCTCGTGCCAGAGTGGCTTCACTGAAAACACTGCCAGCCTGTGCAACGCAGAGCCCCAGAATCCAAATGCCAGCCTAACCCACAAGATGTGAGTCAGCTCTCCTCCCAATTCCTCATTTCCCTGAATCATGAAGACCTGGCAGAATGACAGCCACTGGCCACAGAACACTCCCACTCCCCACAGAGTGCTCTGCTAGAGAAAGAAAAACTTTCTTACCTGCTTTCCCCTGGAGTGAATGGTTAAGTAAGTACAAGCAGAAATTGTGGTTTCCATCCCAATGCACACCAATGCCAACTGGAATATCTGGTACAGAGAAGGGGGTGACAAAAAGAGAAGAAGAGTGGGGACAAAGAAAAGAACAATCCAGGACACCAAAACACCATTAAAAAGCTCTCATTAGAGCTTTCATGGTTCCCCTGATAGAAACTCTGCTCACACAGAAACTAAACCAGAACAACCTCTCCCTTTGTTTGTCATTTTTACCTTGACTATAGGCCTCCTTTTTCGTTTTTTTGTGGGGCTTGTTTGGTGTTTTTTTCAGGGAGAAGGTAGTGAGGGTTTTTTAAACTATGGAGATTTTTACTCTGTGCCAGTAACTGACTTAAAAGTCTTAGAGCTGACAGTTTTACCAAGGCTTCCGTCCTTGGAGATGGAATTTATAGAGTGGATGCAAGCCAGACCCACTGAGCTCTCACTAGAGCTCAGAGTCATGCAATGACCATGCTTCACAGATTAACAGCTTTTTGTCCATTTGGATTACCTGGCTGCACTTCCATTTCTGGTCCCATCAGGATCCGGCTAGGCAGGAGGAAATGAAAGGTAGCATGTCTGAAAAAAGGAAGAAATACATGTAAAAGAAAAGCTTTGATAAGTAGGCAGCACTGTGACAAGACCTGGAATGGCTCCAGCCCCCGAAACCTTGGGATGAAGGAAGCAAAGCTAAGCCAGGGGCTTCCATCTACACCTGCTCAGTGCCCTGTGTGGATGACTGATGGACTGAAATCCTGGTTGGTGCTCCCACTCACCTGGGGATCTCCTCCTTGGTCACGCCCTCAGCCTCCAGATACTCCCGGTAAGTGCTACAGAAGATTGCTTCCTGCAGCTCCCACTGGGAATCCTTGATTAGGTGGTTGTACCCCAAGCCAAGCATGCTGTCATCATCCATTCCCTTCAAGGCATCCAAAGGGCCTTTAAAACTAGTGCCTGGGTTGGGAACACAAAGGGAAAAGGCAAGAAAATCAGGAAGCAGACACCACAAACAGACAGCAGGGAGGTATTTGGGGGTGGCATTGTCTTGAAGCAGGACACACTTTATCTTCTGTGGGACTTTCCACATCACTCGTCCATTTTGAAGGCAGGGATTAAGACTTCTGAGGACCCCACTGACCTTACCTTTCTGTGGCATTTTCCCAGCATAAAGTCTGTCCCCTCCTCACCCCTAGCATTTTTCTATAAATCCAGGACTGAGAGTGATGAACTAGGGGTGCTGCTAGGATCTAGGAAGCAGCCTCCTCCCTCTCCAATGACACTGAAGCCAAGGGTGTAATGACACCCACTCTGAGACACCCTGAATACCCTGAACACCCTGAAGTATTTCATGCTGGCAAAGGTGACGTGTGAGATGGTCTGGTAGGAAGCAACTCCACTACAGGATTACAAATAACTAGAAAGATAGGCAAGGAAAGGACCAGGGAGCACGTTGCTGAAACTTTCTGACCTGTTCTGTGTTTATAGGGGCCACGATTCCTTTGCCACCTGAAATGGGCTGCAGGCTGCACATACAGAATCAGTCCTGACCTGTGATGGGTTTGGGCGGCCTCACTGTCAGCAGCAGCACTGGGAGATCCAGCTCTACATCAGCTTGGACTGCAGACACAGGAGGCTCCTGCAACAGAAAAGTGCCCACCTGAGAACTGTGTTGTGTGCTACACTGATGAGTTTTCACCTGTCCATGGGAATCAAATGCTTTCTAAGGAATTTAGGAAAAACTCCTTTGTGCATGAAAAGGTTGGCTGGCACTGTCTAGGAGATAATTCACCTAGGATCATTCTTCAGGCCAAAATACAGAAGCTTGAGGGGAGTCGCTACTTTCTCAACTACATTTTAAGGATGTCCTGCCCAGACTCCTGTCTTTGTGCCATCTCTGAGTTATTTGTATTGCAGCACAGGCCTGCATGAGTCACAGCAATGCTCAGAAAAGAAAGGGGGAAAAAAGAAAAGGAAAAAAAAAAAAAAGAAGAATAAGAAGCAGGACTAAAGGTTGAAGAGTGTCTGCTGAAAGCAAGAACCAGATTTTACCTCACAGAGCCCAGGACTGGAGGAGGTCACATTTATGCTTGGCTGGGAATAGAAAATTGTAACAGGGGGCCAACACCCCACGCATATTGACATTGGGCTAAACAAAAAAGGTCTGGCTTAATAACCAGCCATGTCTGAGAAGGAAGGGGCAGAAACTTGGATAGTTTACATGGAATCAGCAAAGAGGGAATGCCTGAGCATTTGGTTTTGGCTTGGCTAAGTTAAGTGGGGTGTTTGCCCTAAAGACAAGGCTGAAAAGCAGTTCCCTCCTAAATGTCCAGCAAAGTCTTTGCTGAAGGAAGAGGAAAGAGTTAGGAGGCAACTGTCACAGAGGGGTAGCTCAAGGTTCTGGGCAGGAGGTGTTTGTGTGCTGAGAAGTGAAATCCAGCAGGGTGAAAGTGAGAAAGGGGAGGGTTAAGCACTGACTCAGCACTTAAAATTCCCCGTGACAGCTCAGGACAGTCACTGAGGCCAGTGACCATCTCTGCAGAAAAATCTCCATGCAGCTCCTGAGTTTTCTGCCAAAGAACCAGAGGTGACAGTGGTTAGTGCTCACAGGCAGAGGCTCTGCCCTGCTCAGGAGGGTGAGGCTGTGATCCCTCCAGGCTCCTCTTGTACGTAATCTAAAACACAAACCCTGCTTCAGGGCCAGACTCCCAAACCGAGCCATCCTGCCTGGTCCCCACTCCTCTCCACCTTCCCCTAGTAACATCAGGGAGAAGCCCTGTGGGAATACCCTTGCACAGGGCCCGCTCAGATGGAGCAATACTGCTGAGAAATGAGCTGCCAGTTTCAGGGAGAGGCAGCAGGAACACTAACACTGGGACCGGGGAAATCTCTTTGGAAAGCCTGTCTTGGGAGAGTAAACATGTCCCAATAGCAACAGAGGGCTTGTGAAACGTGGGATGGGTGGCTGCAGCAGCTGCAGAGACACACACACCATCCCCTTGGGCCAGTAGGAGTGTTCAGGCTGTGTCTTGCTGTCACTGTCTGCAGCAGCAAGGCTCGGGGGAAGACCTGTGGGCAAAAAGGTGTAAGAGAAAATAGCACAGAGGGAGATGGAGCTGTTTTGTACCTTAGATAAGCAGCTTGACCTCCCCTCACTGCAAGCCAGCTCTTCTGTAGCTCCTGCGTTCTTTTCCATCTCTGTCAGCCAGGAATCCTTAGGCAACTGGTAGATCTCCAGCCAAGCTTCTGTGCTGTCTGCGTTGGGAAACCATGTTAAGCAATTGGAAATGAGGAGAAAAGGTCTTTCAGGCAAGCAGCGTCTGTTATCTTCCATTCTTATAAAAATATTTGTGCATTTTTTGAAGTATAAAGTCTCTGTGAACTCCATGCAGGCCACGTCTCATCCCACATAAGGCTTGACATGCTTGACTGAGACTGACATCTCAGCTCAACTCCTCAAGGTCCCACATCCACCAAAGAAACTCCATGAAGCTACTCAGTCAAGAATCTGACTTGTAGCCTCTGAGTAGTAGAGTAGAAAGTAGAGAGTGAGATGTGGTCTCACATTAGTTCTCTGTGGATGCTACATGTCTCATTCTCAGCATGTGTCCAGGCAGATTCCAACAAACATGGGGCCAGAAAACCTGCCTGCCATGGATTCAGCTGCCATGAAACAGAAGAATGTTGTAGCAAGGAGTTTCTTGTAGTGTTTTTAGAGGTTCTCAATGCTCTCTGGCCTATGTTTGCAGAGAAAATTCCTCAGGTCTACATCTTTCCAGTGTAAAAGTGAGCCATAGCAAACCAGAGCGAGAACTGAGTTTGGTACTTCTGGAGAGAGGGAAACCTGCTTTCACTGAGTCTCCTGGGAGCTGGGGACTGCACTGACCAGTTCCAGACAGCTCACTTTTGGGATCAGTCCTGATCCACACCGAGCAGGGGACAGGAAGGGGCAGGGGCAGCTCTCTGAGCTGGAGGAGGAACTGGGAGGGTCATAACACGATCCCTGGGTCCCCAGACCACTTGCAGCATTTTAAAAACACTGCTGCTGCCCCTCTGTTAGACCACAAGAGTCTCCAAGCACAGCATGTTCCTGCACTTGCCTTGCAGCAGGATTCCTGCATAATCACCTCCTCGGGACAGCACCTCCTCCACACAAGTGCTTCGCTGGCTGATATCCTCCTGCCAAGGAAAAACAGGCTGGCATCAAAGCAAGATCACCGATTCAGAGAGCTCCGTGGCTTTACACAGTTCTCAACAGGCTGAAGGCCAGGCAGATTGTTGGAAGAACAAGAATAAATATTGGCCACCAGTCTTGGAGTGCTGCCGCCTATGAATAAATTTCTGAGGGCAATTAGTACTCCTCATGATTGATTACTTCCCAGGCTGTGCCCAGTGTCTGTGGAATTAGCTCAGTACTTACCACTTCATTCAGGATTTTAACGAGCAGGAAGCTTTCCCTGTGAAAGCAGAAGAGCCAGACAAGCCCTGAAATAGAAATACAGAAGTATCAGGAGGAGGGAGAGAAAAGTGAATGAGTGTTAGCCATGCTCTTGGGAGATGGCTGTTACAACACGTGCAGGAGAGTGAACAGGACTACATTATTTCCTGGGCCCAAGGAAAAATATCCCACTGTTTCCAGCTCTAAACTTTTGCTGGCTTCCTTATGCCAGCACCAGTAAACATTCGATTGTGCACAGAGATGGATAAGCCAGTCTGAAAAGTATCTCCACTAGAACTGATGAGTTTCAGACGAATCAACAATTACAGGTGCAGGAACAGGTCACAGGCAGGAGGTCATACCGAGCAATAGTTCTTTCTGTCCAGCCCAAGATGTTCCTAAATTTTACTGTGCTTCATCCTCAGCTCTGCACCTGCCTCTGCTGCTCCAGAGAGGCCACCAAGCCCACACCCTCTGCTAATCACAAGGCCCTAGGGCCACCCTGTCACCCTACAATCTGTTAGCTATCTAACGCCCTCTTTGCAGGGCTTTCCAGGAAACCTGTCAGCCACCCTAATGTTCCTCCTGATCCTGCATTCTTCTGTAGTGCAGCTGCCAGTTCAGCTCCAGAGCACAGTTATCCCCAGCCAGGGCAAGCAAATCCAGGTCACACTAACCCATTTCATCCACTGCAAGCAGGACGTGGCACTCGTTCCCCAAATCCAAGGCATGGATGGCACAGATCTCTGTCTTGGCTGTATCCCAAGCACAGACATCCTTGAAGTCACACGTGTTGAAGGCAGCCAGACCCTCAGACAGACCAACGAAGATGTATTTTCCAGACACTGCAAGGCAATTGGCTCTCTCAGTTACCTGCCAAGAAACAGAAAAGATGAGTGTACCCAACTGCCTTCTCAGTGGAGGATACCTCAGCCATACTCATGATATATTCCTGGCCTTTTCACCAGAAAATGCTGATTTATTCTACAAGGGATACATTTTGATATGTGCTTTCCCCAGAAGAGCAGGGGAAGGTCTCTCATCTCTGTCACAGAAGGGGCTTTAAAGGCCAAGGACTCAGGAGCACTCAGCCCTTCCATTTTAGTGCAGAGCTGTGATGGGATGCTGAGCTCCCCCAGGCAATCACAGAACACCAGCAGACACCAGTGTATCCTCCTGGACGCCCCCACATAATAATGGGGAAGGCAGCACTGTCACACTGCTCACCATTGGGAGTATTCCCCATAACAAGGAGCTGAGCTTGCCCACTTGTGTGCTACTGGCTAATTACCTTCTCCTCATCAAGCAAGGGTGGAGCCAGCCTGGGAAGCAGAAGGTGAATTTAGTGTTTAATACCTGCTTCTCTCTTTTCAGAGAGGTGTGATAGTTGAGTGGGAAGCAGAACCTGTCAGACAAGCTTAGAAGCTGCAGGCTCTCAAAGAGAACCAGTGAGATGGTGGTGGATTCTGAGGAAGGTCATGAACAGAAGAAGAACGACAAAATCTGCTATGGTGGTTAATGGTATCTCTGCTGTGAGAGGCTCTGTACCTGGAATTCAGCTGTAGGAAAGCACATTTTGGGCTGGACCTTTGGTTTTTGTGCTTCTCGGAGCATCTCCCTTCTCTCAATGATTTCCATAGCACTCTCAAAAACCTGCATCACCAGTTTGTTGATCATCCTGAAGGGCTGCGGCAATGCATCACGCTCTCGATCAGGATCCAGCAGGAAGAAATCTTCCTCATCCTTTGGCCAGTCCTTTTCAGACGGTGGGGGAATCCCCAGGGGATGCTTCCGTGTATTCACAGCCATGGCTCTCCCTTTCCAGATGGACAACGCACCACGGATGCAGGAATCACCCTGGATGCAGAAGAAGGAAGGGTCCTTCAATACCTTCTTTCATGAGGTAATGGGGGAAAAGATGATTAATGATGTCTAAGGGGGGGTTCCTTTCTGTGTTGATAGCCAGAGTAACCCTGTTCTATACAGCTCATTTCTCCTTGTACCACCTCTGTTACCCGGGGGTTTTGTCCTGCTCCGGGGATCTCAGTCACATAGGGATCTGCAGGCTGCCCACAAGGAAAGGGAGCCTAGAAACTTTGTCACGAGCTTGTGTGAGAGTTATGACAAAGCACTCAAAAATATTAGCTTGTTCTTCATTAACGGACTTATTCGGCCTGGGTAAAATCCCGACAATTAACTTAGAAAGCAGGTGTTCCCACTGCAAGTTTTATACTTCATTTCCAAGACACCGGGTGGTTTTAAGCTTCACTTGTAGCCTCTTGTGGGCTCCCGCGGGCCCACCCCCACCGCCGTCACCCCTCGCAGCGGTCTGACCTCGGAGCGGGGCCGGGGGCCGCGGGGCCGGGCCGGGCTCCTGCGGCTTTCCCGGCTGGATCGGCCGCAGGTACGGCCGGCGGCTCCCGGCCGGGGGAAGCCTTTAGGGGTGACACCGCCGCCGCTCCGTTGTTGACGGTTGCCGTGGTAACGGCGCCTCGGTGCCGCAGCCCGGCCGGCAACGCGGCGCTTAGCGGAGCGTTCCGCGGCGGGGCGGGGCCCGAGCGCGGC
>VWZT01016376.1:63326-81136 GCA_013397055.1 Pachycephala philippinensis | reverse complement strand
TGCCCAGGGAGGTCGTGGATTCTCCCACTCTGGAGACATCCCAAACCCACCTGGCATGTTCCTGTGCCACCCGCTCCAGGTGACCCTGCCTTGACAGTGGGATGGTCTCCCGAGGTCCCTTCCAACCCTGACAATTCTGTGATTCTGTGGAATAAACCTGTCCTGCCGCTGCCATCCTGTGATTGTCTGTGTCTCACCTGTGTCCCCCTCTCGTTTTTTCCCTTCCAGAGCCACTCAATACACATGCATGTTACTTAGCTATTTAATAGAGAATAAAGCCGATAAAAAGAAGCTGGTAATGAAACTCAAGCAGTTGGAATCTAGCATGAGCTCTGGCCGGAAAAGTAAGTACCCGGTGTCTAGAGGGATAAGACCTTCTTCACTTGCTCCTTCCAGTAAAACAGCTCCTGGCCTTGTGTTTTCTGTAGTTAACCTACCTAGAGCCACAAAACCTCTTTTAGTATATTTACAAAATTGTCAATAGACCTTATCCCTGCTGTGGCTTGCCAGGCTAGGTAGGGCCAAATAGACTTTTTTTACTTCCTCAGCCTCCTCTCCAGTTAGACAATGGGCATTACTGCTGGAAGGATGAGAGGAATAAGTTAACAGTCAGCTGTTGCTGTAGAGGCCAAGCTGTCATCTCTGTTCAAGGACAGAGCAGGGTTACGAGGCAAGGCTGCCTCACTGTGTGCTCATTAGTCCTTCCAGCTGATGGGCTGAGACAGCCCACCGTTAAAAGATCCATCATCCAAAAAAATCACTTTTGAAGGACCATCCTTCAATATGGCTTTTACATCCTACTTAACATATTAATTTTCTTGAGCGTTTATACCCTACTAAATCACATACCCTTCCATGCTTCTGGCACAGCCTGACCATTTGCATCACTCCATTCTGTGTCACGGTTGCATCCACGATGGTTACGCTGTTACTGTGTTTGTATCACTTGTTTTCAGCTTGATCTTCCACCCACTTGTCAATTGCTCAATCCTGGAACAACTGCAACAATATGAGACGAATATTTTAATCTATGGTATTGCCGTGGATTTGTTTATTATTCCATTAGCTCCAGAGTATGGTAATTTCTAGTGGGGAGGCCAATTGGTTTATCAGCATAGCCATAATTCTTGTGCTTCTGCTAAACAAATCACTCAGAGACATCAGGCCCAAATTCAGGGCTCTTGTAGTTCCACCAGGCTTGGGTGCTGCCAACATCTGTCACCGTGACAGGGCAGCAGGGTGTGAAAAGTGTTTTGAATAATACTGTATTAACATTCAGGGGCCAAAACCCAAACTGTGCAGCAGGTGAAATCAGCTTTGCCATATGTTGTGGCTTGAAATGGAATTACACTGTTCCACACAGTTTGCAGGGAACTGCAAGTCCCTCTGACAGATTCAGGGTTGAGGAGGGACTTTGGTCTCTGTGCTCAGCACGTGAATCACCGGCTTTCACAGACGCTTAGGAAAGCTGCAGCTCATGGTTGCAATAGGATTAATGCAGTAACATCTTCTGTCCACAGAGTGAGGTGAAATCCAGCGAGGTGTGCAGCTGAAATTAGAGGCTCTGTTTGTGTTCTTTATTTGCTGGCACTGACTCCTGCAGAGCCGAGGGTGATACTGGTCCAGAGGGCACCCAGGTGCAAGAACAGAGTGGCAGGAGAGGCTGCAAGTCCTGGCTATTGACAAAACACGTGTGTAGCTCCTGGGCTGGTGATGATTACACAGAACTGAGATGTTTACACCCCTTTCCTCACTAATTCCAGCAAATGCTTAAGCATACAAACGCCCAAAGCCATCTAAGTTTTGTAAAAGTACACGTGGGCAGTGGCAGGCCAAGTTCTGCGCGAGACCAGGCCATGCTAACCTTTGTGGGGTTTCTTGCAGTGTTCAGACTGGGCAACGTGGTGCACGCCTTGGTGGCAGCCAGGAGAAGTGCAGAGCTGCCTGAGGTGGTTCCTCGCTTGTGCCTCACGGCCTCACACCTGAGCAGAGCCCTGTACTTCGTGTGCGACGCCGTGCTGTGGCTCAGGAGCGTCGGCCTCCAGCCCAACATCGACAAACCCAAGTGGCAGAGCTGGGCTACCAAGTGCTACTACTACTCACTCCTGATGAATCTGGCCAGGGACTGGTATGAGATCTCCTGGAGGCTGGAGCAAGCTGTGCTGGAAGAAAAGACAAAGGAGAATTCCTTCTGGCAGAAACACGGCGAGGAGTTAAACGGTGTGAAAAGTGATGGTTTGCATGGTTTTCTCTGCCAGCTCTTTCAGGTACTGAAAAAGAATCCTCCTTTGCTGCTGGACTTGGTGAAGAACCTCTGTGATCTTTCAGGCCCTTTGGATACGCTGGGAACCTACAAAACCAACCCAGGAGTGATTGGTTTCTGCGGCCTCCTCTCCTCCCTGGTGGGGATCCTCACATTAGCAAGCCCACATCTGAAGCTGAAACAGTGACATAGAAGGAGCTGCATAGTATGAGGCTGCAGCTTTGATCTTCTGATAGATTTTTATCTTCATATGGCACTTTTGAATGAACATGTCTTACAATAACCTCAAGATTAATGTTGTCCTCTGAATAAGTGAATTCTGCCCTTTTTCCTTCCTTGTGCCTTTGCAGATGAGTTTGGTGCCATGACACACTCCCTGATGGAGTGGAGAGAGGAAAAGGCCGGGTAGTATTTCACAAACAGAAAGAGGACTTGTAACTTGGCTGCTAGATAAGAAAATATTCCTTTATTTTAATACAGGGTTGTGAAATAGCTGCATAGGCAGCTGTAATAGGTATATGACTCATGACTAATCATGTTTACACTGGAAAGCTTCAATTCACTAATCCAAGGTCCCTACAGTCAGATTGTCTAGAGTGGGCTAAGGCAGGTTGGGAGCTGCAGTGAGAATGGCCTGAAGTCAGGGATGAGTGTTCTGATGGGTTTGGGTTGGTGGATCCTGTGTCCTGCAGGCACTGTCTGAGTGCACCTGGAGATGATCTCTGTGGTGTGCACTGGTGATGCTGGAGCTGTAGTCTAGTGAGTGCCAACTCCTGTCCCAAGAAATCTGCACTTTCTTCATTTCCTTTGATGCTGTGAACCAAGGACTGTTGGCCAGTGACTCTGACTGCTCCAGCAAGCCACAGCTGAGGGCTTTGGTGCAGGACAGCACATTAACTCCCAAACCCCTGTAATTGCAAGCACAACAATTTTCCATTAATCATATTGTGATAAGGACCTTGTTTTTCTCTTTTAATTTTACATTAAAAATTCCAGTATAATAAGGAGCTTGGAACCTGCAGTTAAGGAGAGGAGCCTGGCTCAGAGCTCGCTGAGTCAGAAAAACTGCAAGGACGTGTTTCTAGTTGTGTAAGCTCCAGGAGGGAAGAGAATGGAGTTGGTCATGATAATATCAGAATCCTCTGTGAGAAGAAAAGCTTTTTATTGGGTTTGGGCATTCATGGTTTAGATTTTCCTATCTGGTGCTCCCTATCCTCCCTGCTCATGACCACAAGATTGCTTGTGTGTTCCCTCGCTGGCTGAATGGGTTCAACCATTTGAAAACGCCTCATGTTTGCCTTGCAACTGTGTTATTGTTCATCACTGACCTCACTGGCAGTGATGGCTGGCACTGTAACTGGGTTAAAAGAGAAATGCTGTGTCCAGCTGTCTAGCATGGCACACAGTTTTTGCTGCTCCTGACTTTGGAGAGTACCAGTTTGACATCATCTGAGACAAAATTGCACATTATATAGGAGATAAATTTAACATCTTTCTTCATCAGAGTTAGGCCTGTGTGTTCTGCTGCTTCCTGGTGTAAGAGCTCCTTGTTTAATCTGTCAAGGAAATGTGAACAGACTAACCTGGACCAAGGTGCTCTCTTATTATTTCTGATGCTATCTAAAACCAGAAAATTAAAAGGTGTGGGTCTCCTTTATTAAAAGGCAAAGGATATGGAATTAAGTAGGCAGATGAGGCAGTGCTCCAGTTTACCTGAAGTTGTTGTGGTTGGGCTTGGAATTACTTCCAGTTTGAATATGAAGTGATAGCCTGCCAGTGAAGTGTTTGAAAAGAAAGAGGTTGCTGGGCAGGATAATTACGTGTGTTTGAAGACCAGATGTGGCCTTCAGCAGCTCTTCTTTTTAACACGGAAATGAGTAGCATTAAAAGTAGAGCATACTGGCAGTTCAGGCCAAAATGGAGCATTGTGTGTGGGATATGTTATATTCTAGGCTTCCTCTCCTTTGTGACAAGGGATTTTTTTTGTTTCATTCTCCATTTGTCTTTCATCTCCTGGCAATGTGGAACCCATCCCTCCCTTGGTCAGATTTGATCATTATCCCAGTGTGTAGCAACCCCTGGAAGAAAGGAAGAAGAGTCTTGATGATCTGACCATGGAGGTTTGACCACCTTTTGTCTACAGAATTCCATCTTATTAAAAAATGTGGTTTTAATCCTACTCAGGGGAGCTCTCACATGCAAAATACTTTCACTGGATTGCAAAGTGCTTTCTCTTTCTCTCACACTTTGCAGGAAAAGCCATTGATCCAGTGATGTAGCCCAATCTCCACCTCCCTGTGCCCCGCAGGCAAACACTGTGCAAAGCCCTGAGCCAGGCTTTGATGTCTCTCAGTAGAGCCTGGTGTGGATTAGCATGTACAGCCTTAAAGGGGGAGATGGGGGTGAGTTCTCAGCCTGCCTCAGCCCCACCTGTCCCCTTCTCCGTGATGCAGGCTGGAACACACAGGAGTACCTCTGTTTACTGGATGTTAAGCACTAATATTTCTGTTAAGCACTAATATTTGCCTTCTGCTCCTCAGCTGGAGGCTGGTGATTTAAGGTACCTTAATGCAATGCGACTGAAGCCATAGGATCATGATCATATGGAGAAAATCCTTGTAGTGCCTTTTTTAGTATCTGTTTCTAATACAGCAGTTGGAGTAAGAACAAAATGTTCAAACATAAGCAATAAACTGTGATGAGTGTGACACTGTGTCTGTGTATAAATTAGAAGGAGGTGTAAAGAGATGCTGAAGGAGGGAGGATTCTTCCCATCTCTGAATTTTATGAAGGGTGACACTATTAAAGAGGCATTGCCTGTCGTTGGGTTCTGGAGCTTTCCTTTTGCAGGAGCCAACTGGCAACCAGATTCATCCAGCTAGTTTAGAATCACCACTTCAGCTGCAAAAAGACTAGGAAATACATGAGTATGAGGTAAAACTGCATCTTATAAACAGCCTTTCATTTGGATGGTCACAGTTTAATGACAAATGCCAGTTCAGGGAGGGAACAAAGGGTAACATCTCCAGCAGAGGTGGCGAGGGATGGAGCCAGGATAACCATTAAACTGAGCTCACTGTTAGCTCCTACCCCCTGCAGCGAGAGTCCTGCAAACTTGGAAGCTCCAAAATGTCAGCTCCTGAACAATGTATAAAGCATGGCATTCAGAAATGCTTTAGCTTCTGGATCAGTGGCCTCGTACACATTTTGTAATGGAAACAGTAGGAGAGTGGTCATCTTCTCTTCTGCTCACAGACGAGGCCTTCCTAACATTAACACTGTACTTGGCATGACATTTTGAGGAATATGTGAGCCATTGGGGATTCTCAGGTGAGCGTCAAGAGCAGTCAAAGGTTAAAAACCAATATCTCCAGGGAGATACCAAATGAACTGGTTCTGTAGAGGAAGTGTGGCTGGGGGAGGGTGTGAGTACTCTTCAAGTGTCTAAAAGCTTTTCTGCCAAGAGAGAGGCAATAAATTGGTCTCTAAATCCGGGAGGTAATACTTTTACATTGCCACAAAGAATTAAATCACTCTTCTTTTGAACTGCAAGTAAAATAAAAATCTAAATAGATTGCCCAGGAGGGCAGTCCTTAAAAAGAAACTGGGCAGACATCTGTCAGCAGTGGTTATGGGGTTGCTGATCCTGCACAGGGGTTAAGCAGATTCCTCTCCAGCCCCTCCCAGACCGAAGTGAAAAGGTGCCTTGCAGGGCTCTGGGGATCTGGCTCATCCCCTCGCCATGGTGTATTCGTGAGTACAGAACAGACTGCAGAGACAGGGGTGTGAAACTGCTCCCCTGCACCCTGCAGATACTGTGCGCTCTAAACATTGCCTGCAGGAGCACAGGAAGTGTTTGTGGTGTGAGCTGGAGTGCTGGGGCAGGGAGGCCGTGGTACCTTTGCCCTGCAGAGCCGGGGCTGGCACAGCCTTTGTCCCAGAGGAAGGGGAGGGGATGAGCACAGGCATTTGTAGGGCAAAGGCTGTGTTGGCTCCTGACTCCAGCCAAGGCAGAGAGGAGGTTGCCAAGCCCTCTGCACTTTTAGCCAGGAGAGCAGGGCTGGAAAAAGCCTCAGTGCCAAGAGAGCAAACTTGTAAGCAGGCTGGTGCCCTTTGTCCTCTGTCTCAAGGGCAGTGAGTGACCCCAGCACCCAGCTGGAGGCAGCCCAGCACATTCATGTGCCTCTGTGCCCAGCCAGCAAGGCAGGCACAGCCCGGGGCTGGGACTGAACTCTGGGCTCTTTGGGAAGGAAAGGGGGTGTTTTCCTGCTGTCTGTGGCTTTCCCATGCCCGAGGGAAGCCTCCCACCCCCAAGCACGAGCAGTGCAGCCACAGGCAGGGAGCCATGGAGCTGTGTTGGGTGCTCACCTCCATGTCCTGCACGGGAGGGCTGGGCAGCTGTGGGCATTGTGACACACACCAAGGGTCTCCCTGCCTCGTGCCAGCTGGTCCAGGACACACAGCAGCCCTGGACCACTCATCTGCACTGATCCCCTGATTATTGCCTTGTCCTCTGGCATTTGTCCTCTTTCCACCACATTGTCCTCATCAGTGTGGCTCATCTGTAGTCAGTAACCAAGACGTGGCATGGCCCCTTACAGGTGGTGTGGTCTTTTTTCCAGTCAGTACCACAAATGGATTTGTTAATGATGGTGTGAGTCCTCAGTGAGGCCATGGAAGAGCAGCATTTTAGTGAGAGCATTGCTGGCAGCTCAAGGAGGGCAGTTGTTTCTCTACAATCCTCTACAAAGCATTTGTGAGTCCTCATTTGGGGAACCGTATCCTGCTTTGGTCCCAGCATCACAGGAGAGATCTTGACTAGAGTCCAGCAGAGGATCACTGAGAGGGTGAGGCATTTAAGGGGCATGGAACAGGGCCCCGGAGAGAGGAGAATCTTCTCCCTGGAAGTTTTTAAGACTGGACAAGATCTCGAGCAGCCTGATCTGCTTTGAGGGTAGCCCTGCTTTGAGCAAGAGTTGAATGAGGTGACCTCCAGAGATCACTTCCAAACTGATCTTTTTCTCCATCTACCCCAATTACCTAAAGCTTCCCTAATGTAGTGTCTGCTCTGACCCTCAGCCAAAGCCTCCTCACCAAAAGCCTCATGAATCACCTTAGAAATTGCAAACCTGGCCAAACCAGATTGTTTCAAGCAGAGTATGTCCCCTCACATCTGCCTTCTTCTCCCTGTGCTTAGTAAACTGTCCTGGGGAGAAACCATGTTCTTGGTCTGTGTTAGGTTTCCCAACAGGATCATATCCTGGTCCATCATGAGGCATAACAGGGCTTCCAGAAATACAAAAGGTTTTAATCTCTTATGAAACCCTGCCTGACTCTTCCCCTTCTCCCTGTCTGCTCATGATCTGTTGCTTTTGAGGTGGTGAGGTCCAAGGGCAGCTTCTTCTCATCGTCTGTGGAAGGAGAGGTGTTAAACCCCGGAGCATTTCAGCTGTGCTGCAGCTTCTGGACTCTGCAGGGAAGGCGACAAAGGGGATTTTCTGCCGTCATCTGTTCCCAATTACGGTGGTTTCAGGGAGCTCCTTGGCCCATTTCCACCGCAATCCGTCAGCTCCCGAGCCCACGTAACTGGGAGGTGGGGCCTCGTGGTGGTGGTAGTGGCCAGAGCACGGAGCATCACCCTCACAGGACCCGGGTGAAGGGACAGTGCAGACACCACTCTCTGCTCCTGCTCTGTTGGGGACAGGCTGGCCCTCGGTGAGTAGCCTGTGCCCACTGGGTGCTCCAGGACAGCTTCCACAGGACCAGGGAGTGAGAGCAGGGATCACCCATTCTCTCTAGATTTCCAGAATTTCATCTGCTGCTAAGGAAAGGGAGGTCTGTGCTGGGGCTGGGAGCTGGAGCTGTGTTTTCACAGGGATAAGTGTTGGCATTACGAGCAGCAGATGTGTGCGAGGGGGATGCTGACCTCAGCTGGACATCTCACCACATCCCTACCCAGCTCTCTTCTATCTGCTCTTGTCCTGCTTCTTACCCCTTCTCAGCCAGAGTCTATTCTCGTGCACATCTGTTAGCATCCTGGTTGCTTTGAGTTTGCTTTGCCAGCATCCTTTATCCTGCCTGTGGTGGACAACCAGGCACGCGTCACCTGCCCATACCATAATTTCTCTAAACTAGATGTCTCTCAACTAATATTTTTGTATCTTTGGGTGTTAAGGCACGCAAGCAGGGCAGGGCTGCGTGGAGGCTTCGGTTTTACAGTTTAACTGGTAAAAAGTCAAGCGTTGGGCAATGCCACATCCATTGCACCCATGGGAGGTGTGTGTCAGCCCAGCTGCTGTGCTTGGGGGGTGCAGGAGTGAGGGGGGAGCCCAAGCCCAGCCCTGCCTTCAGGCAGAGTCTGCGGCTCCCAACTTTGCTTTGCAGGTGGATGCGCCACGATGACGGTGAAGAAGACTCAGGCTCTGCAGGATGGAAGTGCCAAGGTGGGTGCAGGGAAAGGGAGAGAGAGGAGGGCAGAGATGTGCCAAGGGAGCCAGGTAGTGTGCATTGAGTCCGCTGGATGAATACCAGCCACATTTCACGCCGTCCCACATGTCCCTGTGTTATCTTTATGTGGATCTTTACCTGCAAAACTATAGAGCGTCATCAAAGGGAAAGGATAAACCTTTTTGCTTGCTTGAAATTAAATAGTTCAGATTCAAAAAAGTTAGCCTTGAGGTGATGCAAGGGTTAGGTGATAATTGCCAACTGTGCCTGTCCTTCATCTATGCCCCGTTTAGTCCCCAAACCTCCAGCAGTCATGGAGGTTTCCACCAGGGTGGGAAGCCAGAGGGAGCACTTAAGTAGTTGTGCTTGGACAATTGGAGGAGTGGGGACTGTCTCCCTTGGGACACTGCCTGCGGTGTCCCTGCTCCCTCAGTGGCAGCAGCCAGCCTGCTTGTTCCTCACACAACATACCTGGGAGACCCTCAGTGGGGCTTGAGAAATGGCCTCCTCCTCCTCCTGTGCAAGCCGAGGTCCTATGGTCACTGCGACTCACCAGTGTGTGGGCAGTGTGGCACTGCTCAGGGAAGGGCTGCTGGCTCACCCACGTCCATCTGCGCAGGAGAACGTGCTGCAGAGGGTCCTGCAGCTGCCCGTGGTGAGCTCCACCTGCGAGACGCTGCAGAGGAAGTACAGCAGCACCAAGGAGTCGCACCCGCTGATGGCCTCGGTGTGCGAGGTGTACGAGCGCGGCGTGCAGGGCGCCGGTGCCCTGGCCATGTGGGGCATGGAGCCCGTGGTGCGCCGCCTGGAGCCGCAGTGTGAGTCTGTGTGCCGGGGGGATGTGGCGGGGGGACCACCAGAGCCTCCCCTGGTGGGACAGCGCTGGCACAAGCACGTGCCTGGCACAGCCCCGGCGCTTTTCTTACCGTGCTTTTGCCCAAGGCAGTCGCTGTGGCCAACAACCTGGCTTGCCGGGGCTTGGACCACCTAGAGGAGAAGATCCCTGCCCTCCAGTACCCTGTCGACAAGGTAAGTCACAGGCAGGACAATCTGGGAGCCCCCAGCCCCTCTGAAGAGCCCACAGCATATGTCCCTGGGAGACGTTGTCTTTGTTTCAAGAGAGGCTCCTCTGGTGAGGGGCTGCTGGCTGGGAAACAAGGCAGCATCTCCAAGTGAGGGCTCCTCCAAGGGCTTCTGCAGCCTAAAGGATGGTTGGGACTCCCAAATAAGAGTCAACAACATCCTGTGTCCCATCCCTGCCAGCTACACCCAGCCCAGGCTGGAGAGAGCTGTTATGCCCCTCTTGGAGCTGTTTGCTGGCAGGGACATGGCTGGGGTCCCTCTGGCTGTCCCATGCCACCCCAAGCCCACCAGTGGGGCTGTTCTCCATCTCTGTGCCCACAGCTCGCATCTGAACTGAAGGACACCATCTCCTGCCCCCTCCAAAGTGCCAAAAGCACCATTGGCAGCTCTGTGGATAAGATCATAGAGCTGGCTGCAGAGGGCTATGAGGCCACCAAGAGCACTGTGGAAACGACAGCCAAGTACACGAGGAAGAACTCGGTGACCCAGATGGCAGCTGCAGGGGTCGACACGGCCCTGGGAGGGCTGGAAAAGCTGATGGAATACCTGCTGCCAGAGGAGGATGAAGAAGCAGGTAGTCCTGATGTCCAAATCCCCTCTGAGGGAGTCTGGTGACAACTGGCTGGGTGGCTCCTCAGTTGTGGGGTGCACAGGGCAGGAGGCAGCCCCTGGGCTTTGGCATAAGGCTGCCTAGGAGGGTTGTCCCACCAGGATGTAACCCTCCCACTATTCTTCTGCCTGTACTCTTCTGCCTTTAGATAAGAAGCCCAAAAAGAAACATCTGTCAACACCAAAGGCTGGGGTGCAGCAGCCCAGCACTCCCAGCACTTGCAGCGCTCCCAGTGCTTCCAGCACTTCCAGTGCTCCCAGGGCTCCCAGTGCTTCCAGGGCTCCCAGTGCTTCCCGGGCACCCAGCACTCCCAGCTCTCCCAGCGCTCCCAGTGCTCCCAGTGCTCCCAGCACCCTGGGTCGGATCGGCGCTTTGGTCAGCACCGTGTCCCACCGTGCTTACCAGCAAACCACCCAAAGCCTCCAGCGTGCCAAAACCAAAGGGCAGGAGCTGGTCTCCTGGATCCCCATCCTGGTGAGTGCCAGAACCCACCTGCTGGGTTCCTGCTCCCCCCTGTCCTCTTTGGAGCTGGTTCTGCTTTCAGATGAGACATTTCAGGCTCCTTGGAGCAAATCCCAGCAGGGTACGTTTCCTCTGCTCAGCAGGACAAGCTGGGCCTGGCGGTTCCTGCGTGATGTTCACACATAACCATGTACCACATGAGTGGGACAAGTTATTTTTAGCAGGCTCCCAGTGTGTAATTGTTGATTTATGGCCTTGCCATAACATCCTTCCTAAAGCAAAAAGCCCCTGCAGAGACCCAGAGGGGATGGGGAGAAGGGGAGGTACCTCTCCTACCCCGTACTGCAGTGGGAACATCTTGGCTGGCCTGTGCCAAAATCCCAGAGCTCCCATCTGCCCTCAGGGTTTCTCCCCAGATGCACAAATGAACTCCCTGCGCATCCCTATGAAATCCTCAGGCTGAGCAGGATGGAGTGGATGGGACCAGCCAGCTCCCTCTGAGCAGTGGCTTTGTGCTCCCCTTGCAGGGTAGCCTGGCCAAGCCGAGCGTCCCCCCAGCCCCGCAGAGCCGCAGTGGTGGGCAGGGCAGCACGGGCTGGCTGAGCCGGCGCCAGAGCAAGGCACCGGAGCAGAAGCAGGAGAAGGCAGGGAAGAAAGACACCAACCACACCAAGGTATGGAGAAAAGCAGAGCAGTGAGCTGGGGTTGCTCCAAAGCATGCTTCTACCCACAGACCATGCAGGCATGGAGGCTGTTACCCCATACCTTTGGGGACCAGGCCCCCATCCCTGCTCAGCCCTGAACTGCAGCTTGGAGGAGACAAGAGGGGGTTGGCAGTGGGGCAGCCCCAGCAGTCCCCTTCCCTGATTTCCCAAAGCTGGGGGCTGTGGGCAGCCTCTGTGCCAGGCTAAGTCACCCTGGCTTGTCTGTTCAAAACTCCTTTGGAGCTGTGCGATGTCAGCCCCAAACTCCCTACTGAGCCCCTGAACACCCCTGAAAACCCCCTTGCCGTGGTCTCAGCAGCGAGGGGTGGTGAGAGCTGGTGGGGCTGGGAACAGGCTCCAGCCTCGGCTCCGCTGGGACCTGGGGACGGGAAGCAGCAGGTTGGGGTCAGTGCCCTTTGGCTCTGCCTGCAGCGGAAGCACAGCCCCGAGCAGAGGGTCCCCCGGGGCCGGGAGTGGGGGGAGCTGGCGGGGACATGGAGAGACCCTGCTGCAAAGAGCTGTGGTGGCTTTTGCAGAGCAGCAAGCTGAAATCACTCAGGCTTAGCGCTGCAAAGGGGATGGGGAACCCAGGGCCACCCCTGTCCTGCCTGGAGAGGCCGGTGGGGCAGAGGCCAGGGCCAGGAGCTGAGCTGGTTTCTCCGGGCAGGCGGGACAGGACTCTGGGCTGGTGGGCAGCGTGGCTCACAACCTGCAAACTGCCTGTGCCTCCGGCATCTCCAGCGTGAAGAAGGTCCCAGCCGTGGCCTGGGATGCGGCAGAGGGCTTGATCCTCTTCACCCCCCGCAGGCTGTCCAGGGCCATGGAGACAGTGGATGCTCTCGGGGGCACCCTCGTCAGTGCCCCGAAGCATCTGCTGGGCACCCTGTACAGCTATGTGCCGGTGAGTCTGTCCCCAGCAGGCCCTGTCCATCTCCAGCAAACCCCATTCTGCTTTATCTCCTCCCACGAGCATCCCACAGCTCCAGGCAATGTCAGGGGGCACCAGACTGGGGGATGGGGTGCTGTGAAGACAGCTCAGTCCCACCCTCCTCCTGAGCATCCCCCAAGCCATGACAGTGAGGCCCCCAATAGAACAAACAGGTCAGGCAGTGGTGGCACGTTCACACAGTTCATGCCCAAGCCAAGGTGTGACCACATTCCTGGGAAGGTCAAAGTTCACGCTGAGACTCTGTCCCGTCTTCTTTACCTCAGCCTGTTGCTCCCCTGGGACCATTTCTCCACCACAGATGCTCGAGGGCTGCAAGCCACCCACTCCCCTCCACTCTGGGGGCAAACTGGCTTATCCTGAGGTTCTCCCAAATTAAGGGGGGCTGTGTAGCAGAGCTGGAGCAGGGCTGGCAGGTGGGTACAGCCTGGCTGGGTGCTCACCCCATCTCTCAGCTCCGCAGACAGTCAGTGAAGGAAGAAGAAGCATCCAGGGCCAGCAAGACCAACACGGAGAAGAAAGAGAAGAAGGAGGAGGAGGAGGAGGAGACCAAGCCTGCTGCCCCCTCCAGCGAGGAGAAATCCCAGCTGAGGAGTGACTGGCGGCTGTACCGCGGCCATCACCCCCTGTCCTTCCTGGGGCTCGAGGACCCCCTCTTCCTGCGGCACAACTACTACCGCAGCCCTGCCTTCGACCCCGACTACCCCTTCCCACGGAAATCCGCCTTCTCCCCCTACAACAGGCGCGTGAGCGAGGGCTCCTACCGCTTCAGCCCCGAGTCCATGTACAGCCGGGCCTACTACGGCAACTTCTACAGTCCTGTCTACAAGAAGGACTGAGCCAGCGGGGGGGACGAGCACATCCCAGCCCCTCTCAAATCCCCTCAGCACGCTTTGCCTGGGCCCCTGCCAGCTGCCCACACACACCCCTGCTCCAGGACAGGAGCTTGAAGTGGTAGACAGGCCATGGGATAGCTTGTTCTGGAGTGCATCAAGGCCAGGATGGGGGAGTAAAGGCAACCAAAAGC
Organism: Pachycephala philippinensis; assembly: GCA_013397055.1. Taxonomy (NCBI): domain Eukaryota; kingdom Metazoa; phylum Chordata; class Aves; order Passeriformes; genus Pachycephala; species Pachycephala philippinensis. The sequence goes on along the minus strand of VWZT01016376.1, from coordinate 67,594 downwards.
CCTGCTGCTGGAAGGAGAAGGTAGGGGAAGGTGGCACTAGAAAGGTGAAGAAGTGGAAAGAGCTGTGAGACCAGAAGAAAGGGACCAGCCAGTGCTGGCACTGGGCTACCTTGGAGCCTGCTCAGCACACAGAGTGAACTTAGATGGGCTACACATTGAGAACAGCACTGAGAGAGAGCAGGGAGGATGGCAAAGCTGTCAAGCATCACCACAGCAAGCTTGTTTCCCCATCCTTCCTCCCTCCATCCCCCCTCGCAGGGCCCATCCCTGGCCGAAGATTGCTCCTCCATGGAGGGGCTGAAGGTCCCACCAACCTGCAGGATTCATGAGTAGGAAAGCCCTGGGACCTCCCTCCCAGCTGGTGGTGGGATGGATGGTGGGGTCAGGAAAAAGGCTGGTGAGAACAGGTGGAGTTCCTGGAGCCCCTCTCCCCCAGGATCACCTGGCTTCCCACAACACCTCGTTGCATCTGCTGCAATAATAAATCTGCAATAATAAACCACCTGCCGCTCACCCAGTCTGCTTGGCTGCTTTATGGGAGTGAGACTCCCAACCAAGGGAACAGAGTGGGGTGAGACCCCCAACTCAGGGCCAAGGGAGTGGGTGCGGGAAACATCCTGTTACTTTCCCTGTGGGTAGCTGCCACAGGGATAGTGGGTGCTCATGCCCAGCACAGTACGTGTCTCTTCCCATGCCCCAAGTACAAATTCACAGCTCCAAAGAGCCGGGGCTTCCTGCCAAAGACAATTTATTGCATTTCCAGAAGAACACAGCGGAGAAATCAGTGTCCATACAGTACGCACAAACCCTCTTCCAGCACACTGCTTTCCCAGCGCACAAAGGGAAGGGTTTGGGAAAGGCAGGGAAAAACCTCCCAGCAGCAGAAGGGTTCAGCGAGGAGCCCAGCGACCCCTTTCCCCACCTCCTTTCATCCCCGGGGACAGGCAGCCTGACAGAAGGAGTGGCTTGGGAAGGCGCAGTGGTGGGATCCCCATGCTGGGAACGAGCCCCGTGCCTGGCTTTTCCCAGGCACAGCCTGTACAGCACTCGCCCGCACAAGGGAAACAGCTCTGATCGCTGAAAGGCTGTGGGGGAGAGGGCCACGAGCACGACTGTTCAAAAGCAAGGCGGGGGGATGGGAGGCACCAGCCCTCACCAAAATCCTCCGGGATTGCCGGAGCCATGGGCTCTGGGACACTCTCACACCGTGATACAGACATGGGAACTACCAGTGCCTCCCCAGTGGAGAAACCCCCTCCTCTCCAGCTCATGGGTGCTCCACGGTTACTGATGAGGATCCTGATGAGTGTTGAACGGGAATAAGGAACCCAGGGTAGGAGTGGAGGGACAGGGAGTCGTGTGCTGTACAAGAGCAGGATATCCTCCCTACTGACAGCCTGGGCAGTCCTGCTGCAGGAGCTAGGGATGCTACTGCCTGGAGCTTTGGCAAAATCACCCCACGGTTTCCAGTGTTGGAGGACAGAAGGAGAAAGCAGGAGGCACCTAAAAAGCTGGTACAGCAAAGAGATGAGACTGTCCCATGGCAGAGCCAAGAGTAACACACTACAGTCCTCGGCCGCACTGGCTGTGCACGGCAGGACACCCAGACCCCGACACTAGGAGGACAGCAAGGAACCCAAGGAATACTCATGGAAAGACACCCACCATCTCCATGGGCACCCAGTGAGGAGGCTGGGCCCAGCTGGGCAGCACAGAGAGCAGCAACATCCGTGCAGCAGCTCAGAGGGAGTCCGTTCGCTTACGGGCAAACACAGCTGACATGGTCTTGACGATGCCACGGATCCCTGTGCCCTTCTTCAGAGCCAGCTTGGTGTCCGGGATGCGCTTGGCCAGTCCATGGAAGACCATGAGAGCCCCGTGATAAGCCTCAGCTGCAGAGACCTCATAGAAACCGCAGTCTAAAGAGAGGGCCAGGAGCCGCCCCTCCTCGCTGGACACCACCCGCTGGTGGTGCAGGTCCCGTTTGTTGCCCACAATGACAATGGGCACCTTCTCCTGGCTCTGCCCCTCCTTGGCTGCCTTGATGAACTGGATTTTGAGGGGCAGGATGTTGAAGCTGGCACGGTCACAGATACTGTAGACCAGGACAAAGCTGTCTGCCCACTGGATTCGCTTCTCCTCTGAGGAGCCATCCTCTGCCTGCTCCTGGGGAAAGAGGAAAGGAAAGGTTGTTTTATCGGGCTCCCTCCCTCCACGCCTGCCTGCTAGAAGAGGGCAACCCTGAGCCCATTGGGACAGGGACAGCTAGAGAACAGCAGAAGGATAGAGAGAAAGAGGAGTACTGAGGAGGGCAGAGCAGCACCTGGCAGATCTCACCAAGGGGGAACAATTCAGCCCTCAGCATCACACCCTAACCCTAACCCTCACCCAGCTGCCAGGCACTGCAGGCTGTAGGTGATAACAGTGTGGGGACCCCAGAGCAGCTCTTCCACTTCCACCAGGGCAACACTGCTGCCCTGTGCTTGGCAGGCGAGAAGGGTTCAGTCGCCTCTTATTTAAGAGCTTTGCTCAGCTGGACCTCCCAGCCTGTGGTTCCCCACAGGTAATTTCCAGTAAAGGGTTTTTTGTCCCTGGGGTAGAAACAGGTGATAGCAGTGGAGCCCTCTCACCTGGGAATTGGGGACGTCCCAGATGTGGAAGAGAATCTCTCGGCCATCCACAGTCAGGTTGTGGCTGTAGATGAATTCTGCCCCCACAAAAAGAAAAAAAAAAGAAGTCATCTTCATGGTGCCACCAGCTGCCACCCTGGACCTTTCGCACCCCAGAGAAGCAGTTCTGGAGCAAATAGATGGGTCACTGAACAAATACAACATTGAGCCCCTGGGAGCAGGCAACGGCTCTGGAGAAAGGCAGGAGAGGATGGGCTGCAATGAAATCCCACAGGCAGAAGCAGAGTTGTCTCTTGACCCCAGTCCCTATTGGGAACTCGCCTGGTCCTGGCCTGGCACTCACCCATGTCTCCGTACTCTCCAATAAAGCGCCGGGTCAGGAAACGCACGGTCAGAGCTGCAGAGGGAAGGATAGGAATCATCAGAATAAACCCAAACCTGGAGGATTCTCCTTCCTAAATCCAGAGCAGAGTCAGGCACCATCCCCTTGTAAACTCCTACAAGCAGGAACGACCTCTGAGTTTCCCCCAGCCACCAGCAGGTCTGTGAGTGCAGCACAGGCACAGCACGAACCGAAACATCAGCATGACCCGGAGCATCAGCAAACTGCAGCTCAGTGCAAAATACCTTCCCCTGTCATTCACCGGCTGCTTACAAGGTTGTGCTCAGCTTCCCCACCTTGAACCACAGCTGCACCCCAGGGCTCGTCCCCGTCTCACCAATTTGCTCCCTGCCACTCGTCCTCCAAACACTGCTGCAGTTCGCAGCTTGGGAACCCGCCTGTCCCAGCTCACGGTCAGTTCTCACCTGATTTGCCTACGTTGTCCGCTCCCATGACAAGGACGTTCGCTTCCATCTTCAGGGCAGTGGGGCCGGGCACCTCCATGAGGGCAGGGTGGTCGGGGGTGAAGCTGGTGCTGCGGCGCAGCGGGAGCCGGAGCCCCATGCCGAGCGCGGCCGTGCGCCTCGGGCAGTCCGAGCCCTGTGTCCAACTCGGCTCGGCACAGCCGACAGTCCAGCGCTTCCCACGGCACCCAGGGGACACACGAGGCCCATACCCCTCCCCGCAGCCGCAGGGGCGGTGCAGAGGGAACTGCAGGCAGCCGGATGAAAAACTTTGTCATCGCTCAGATTGTCCTGAACATGCGTCAGTGGCTGAGCCGGCCCTGCCAGCCCCCAGCGCGGCGGGCGGCCGGGAAGCACCAGCTGTCTGCACCAGCTGCTCCGCAAACTGCATCCCAGGAGGGGCCCACGCCTCCACCTCAAGCACTTTGTGCCTCGGCAGGGCCACCTAGCCCCTCGTCCCTTCCCCGTGGTGATCGTGGGAATGTCTGCGAGGAGTTGGAGGAGTGTCACAAGTGCTGGGGTGTCTCGTCAGCGACGAGAGATGTGAGTGCCTTGTGACTGACGGAGCACCTCGCGGGTGGCGGAACTTTGTTCCACCTGAGATGGAACGCCTCACGATTAACGGAGCCCCGCACGTGACGGAGCATCCCACGAGGGACGGAGTCCCCTGTGAGTGATGGAGCATCCCACGAGGGACGGAGTCCCCTGTGAGTGATGGAGCATCCCCCGAGTGAGGGAGCTCCTCGGGAGCACCGGGGAGCCGCCGCCGCGCAACTCCCGTCGCCCACCAGC
>VWZT01016376.1:33889-62664 GCA_013397055.1 Pachycephala philippinensis | reverse complement strand
CCCTGCTCTCCCCACCAGCCCCGCATCACCACCTCCTTCCATTGCCATCTCCTTCCACCCCCAGCCAAGCCACCCACACCACCATTATCCCAGCCACCTCTCCCAACCCACTAGCCTCACTGGTGCTGCTGTCCACACCCATGTCAGCACCTTTGCTCTCTCTACCCAAACCCAACTGCATCATCATCTCCATCACTTCCAGTATCACTCCCAAACACATCCTGCCAGCCCCTCCAGCTCAAGCCAACGTCCCCCCATACCACTCAGCAGCTTTTCCTGCCCCGCTACCTATGTTGCTGTAGCCAACCCCCATGGAGATCACAGTGTGTAGGTTTCTCCTCTTTCACTGCAGGACAAGTGACAGGAGCTGGTCCTCCAGCAGCTCTGGAGGTGGTGGTGATAGTCCTAGGTCCTGAAATAAATCTGAAGGAGAGGGAGGTTTGCAAGTGTTAATCTTGTTAGTTTCTTTATATGAAGGAAATGGGGAAAGAAAAGTTTTTCATTCTGATTTAATGATATTGTCATTTCTTACAGAGGATATACTGTAAATATTTCAGTCATCTTTAGTTAATTGCACCATTTATAAACACTAAATTGTTTCATACTTTTAATCTACATCTGTTTTCAGTCTCCCATTTCAGGCTATCATTGCACCAGATTTGGGAATTGCCATTTTACATGGCTCTTGGAGAAAAAAGGAAAAACATTTAAAATTCAAACAGCAGAGTGCTGTGGCCAGATACAAGCGAGCTGCAAGCACCAAAAAAAAAACAACTTCTCAGAGCTGGGAAAAGTTGTGGAGTCATGCTGGCTTCAAAGGGCAGCACACTGTAGCTGCAGGCATGGTGTTTGATACTCACTAAAATGCTAAGGTGCTTTTTCCTTCCTGAGGCAGGACTGGAAACAAGCAGCTCTGCTGGAATCCAGCACAGCAGTGGGGTAGGATTTGCCCAGAGGTCTTCTGGGATGTTTAACCCAGGCTGCAAGGGCTGAGCTGTGGGAGAGTTGTGAGGCTGCTCCTTTCCAGCTGATGTGTGCTGCAGGCAGGCTTCTGACCACAGCTCTGTCCCCAGCCAGCGCGGGCTCCCTGGACATTCCCTGCTCTCCGTGAGCTTGTGCCTCTCTTTGCCAGCTTCCATCAATGAAGATGAGCAGGGCATCATCCCCCGAGCCATGGCTGAGACCTTCAGGCTCATCGATGAGAATGACCTGATCGACTACACAGTCCGAGTGTCCTACCTGGAAGTGTACAAGGAGGAGTTTCGGGACTTGCTGCAGGTGGATACAGCCAGCAAAGACATCCAGATCCGGGAGGATGACAAGGGGAACATTGGTACGTGTGGCTGTGCATGGGCTCCTTTTCTCCCCATGTTGTAGGCCAGAGTTGGGTTATCTATCCATGAAGGCAGAGCGAGGTCTTCTCCCTCCATCCCTTTGTCTCCCGCAGCAGTTTGCTGTGCTTAGTCCTGAAAGCAAGGCCCAGTACAGGCAGGGTGACAGCAGCAGGCTGTGCAGAGGAGCCGCATCCTCGGGCAGCCCATCCCTCCCAGCCACAGCTGCCTTTGCTTTGCAGTGCTCTGCGGTGTGAAGGAGTCAGAAGTGGAAGGGCTGGACGAGGTGCTGAGCCTGCTGGAGATGGGGAACACGGCCAAGCACACGGGAGCCACGCACATCAACAGGCAGTCGAGCCGCTCGCACACCATCTTCACGGTGACCATGGAGCAGCGGCGTGGGGCTGGCCGCCTGCCCCTGCACCACCGGCCCCCCGCCGTCCCCGCCGCCGGACAGGTCCTGGTGTCCAAGTTCCATTTCGTGGACCTGGCCGGCTCAGAGCGAATTGTGAAGACGGGAAACACCGGGGAGAGGCTGAAGGAGAGCATCCAGATCAACTGCGGCCTCCTGGCCTTGGGCAACGTCATCAGTGCCTTGGGAGATCCTCGGAGAAAGACCACCCACATCCCGTACAGGGACTCCAAAATCACCAGGTACCACTGGGACCAGGATGTCCCACAGTCTGCGCTCTCTGCGGGTTTTCACGTAGGGAATCTCGAGGAGCAATGAGGCCAGGATAGAAATGGCAGGCCTAGCTCATTGCAGTGCTGGAGATGATGAGGCTTGCGTGAGTCACGCTGCTGAAGTTGAGATGAGGTGTTGCTGTGGGTTATCCTGCCCTTCCTGCCTGGCAGGGAATAAAAAATACTCATAGTAGCCTTGTTTCATGGTCCACAGTTAGTTCTTCGCTCGAGCAGGTGGCCTTTGCAGTCTCCAGCAGGACCCCTGGCAGCACATACCTAGCAGCAATCACAGAGTCAGGGAGCTCCCAACCTCTGGCGTTACTTGGATGGAAACTTGCCGTGGTGCAAACTGTTAATCCTCTGCTTAATGATTCCACTCACCTCACTAGTGCCAAACCAACTACAGAGCAAGGACATAATTTTCCTTCAGCTTAACCTCTGAAAAGGGTTGAAAACGTTCTGTTTCCTGTGTTATTTTGTATTTCCGCTGTTTCAATCCCTGTGCTCTTCCTTAGGATCCTGAAGGACTCCCTGGGCGGGAATGCCCAGACCGTGATGATAGCCTGCGTCAGCCCATCATCCTCCGACTTCGACGAGAGCCTCAACACCCTGAACTACGCCAACCGGGCCCAGAACATCCAGAACAAGGCGGTGGTGAACTGCCGCAAGGAGACGGAGCACATCGAGGAGCTCCACCTGCAGATAAAGAACCTGCAGAAGGCGCTGGAGCAGCGGCAGCGCTCCGAGACCCGCATCATCCACCGCTCGGGCAGTGCCAAGCGCTGCGCCCCGGACGCCACGGCCCGGCTGCTGGCCGAGTGCGCCCATTACCGCACCTGCACCGACGCCGCGTACCGCCTGCTCATGGAGCTCCAGGAGGACAGCAACCTCACCCTGGAGCAGGTCCTGCGCGTCAAGGAGTGGCTGTGCGCCGTGGAGAGCGAGAGGAGCGAGCTGACCTCAGCCGGGCTGGATAGCGGCATTGAGAGCACCTCCATGGAAGAGCAGGGCCCCGAGGCACAGGGCTCAAAGCTGGTAAAAGCCCAGGTAAGGGTGGGGTGTTACAGCTCTGAGGTTGGGTTCGTCTCATGGCCGCAGCAGCCCCAGCACGGCATGATGGAAGGGTCAGGAGAGGAAAGGGAGGAGAAGCAACCTGTCCAGGAGGCCCTAGGGAGGCAGAAGGACATGGTCCTCCCAGCAGGCAGGGAGAAATTGGATTCAGCTGCAGCTGAGATGTATTTCCCAGGAAAAATCTGGGTCTGTAGAGCTGTTGTGTCCTTGCAGAGTCCAGCATGGGAAGGGAAGGACAAAGGTGGATGCTGATGCTGCCTCTCTTTTATTTTGGGGAGCAGGTGAGCACCGAGAAGAAGTGTGAGTCCATCAAAGATGAGCAAGTGGCCAAGCTGCAGAGGCAAGTGGAACGCCTGGAGGAGGAGAACCGCGATTTCCTGGCTGCCCTGGAGGATGCCATGGAACAGTATAAGCTGCAGGTATTTCTGGGCTCTGCTCTCTTTGTAGGGACCTGCCCCGCTCCTCTCCTTCCTGCCCAGGGGCGCTCAGCCCAGCTTTCAGGTTCCTCTGCAGTACGTCTCAGATCAACATGTATATAACCACATTTTTCTCATTTTCCTAGAGTGACAAGCTGCAGGAGCAGCAGGATAAGATCTCAGAGCTGCACGTGCGCTTGGAGATGGCAATGCCAAACCTGTGTGTGCCAGGACTGCTGGAAAATCTGCACCTGGTGACTGCCAGCCAGAGACCTCACACGGCCCCACTGGATGCTGCCCCATCCCATGGCCTTGGTGGGGTTCCCTCGGGGCTGCTTCCTGAGCAGAGTGGAAGAGCTCTTTGCAAGAAGGTGAGGGCACGAGGCTGTGCCACCAAAGAACTGCTGCCTCTTTACTTGACTGCTCTCCACTGTAGGAATTGCTTTTTCCCTGCTGTTGAATGTGACTCTCGTCAGAAGCGTAGTCCAGAGGACTGTGCTCAGTGTTCAAATCCAGGGTTTTACAACTCTGGCAAAAACAGCCCAGCTTCAAAACTGAGGCTTTTACTTTGATGTTGTGGGTGAGTCCCAGATTTGTTCAGTGTCTGAGCAGCAGGAGCACAGGCAGCTGGCTCTGGCAACACACCAGTTTTCCTGAAATACACTCAACTCCATTTTGTTGCTTTTCTTTATGTCTAGCAGTGATGCTCAGCTGGGAGCTGCTTTTTCTAGCACTGGCTCTCACTCAGCCTGTTTCCTCTCTTTCCAATTCTGTGCCCCAGAAGCTTAGCAGCAACTCCTCCTTGCAGAAGGAGGAGCTGGCAGGCTGGCACCCGAACCACGCACAGCGCCCGCCCGGCGATGCTGAGCTCAGAGAGGTGGTGCTTAGGAGGGAGCTCAGCCAGGACTCAGAGAAGCCATCAGAACTGTCCTCGGGAGAGGAGCTGGAGGAATGGGAACGGAAACGGTCCCTGTCCCAGCGCCGGTGAGTTGGGGCTGTCCCAGCCCTGTGCGGTGCCCTGGCAGTGACCTGGCTGTCCCACTGCTGCAGCTGTGCCCTCGTGTCTGATGTAGGGGCAAATGCTGCCTGTGGGGTCAGTGATGCTGCCCAGACACCTTACTGCTCCCTAGTAATTACCATCCTTCCTGACCACAGCTATTATTTCCATCTCCTCCTGAAGCCTGTGGATCGTAAGGGTCCTTACTGGGGATAGCTTTAGCAGTGCCCAGACCAAACTGATTAATTTGCTTCTCCTTCTAGAAACGGGATCCAGAATTTGAGCAAGAAAGAGATTTTCAAGTTGAGTGAGGAGCCTAGTGGAGGCAATGCCCACTCAATTCAGGAGGAGCAGCTGGAGCTGTCAAAAGGCAAGTAGCAACCACAGGTTGTTGGACAATCTTCCATGGGCTGGCGGTGCTTCACTGGGTGATGTTGATGTCCCACCTGAGCCCGGGGTACAAAAATGGAGCAGTTGATGGTCCAGCTGCTTTTGTTAGGGAGCAACTTGAACTCCTAGGGTCTGGCAAGGGTGTGTGTTTTGGTGGAAGCTTCAGGTGACTCTGGGCAATGCTGTGCCAGACTCTGGCTACAGATCCAAGATCAGATCATCCTTCTGTCACCCGGCTGCTAAGATAGGACTTTCCTTACCTGGGAATCTGTGTTCCAGAGGTCTGTGGGAAGCGGGAGTCACTGCTTGGTTCCTGGGAGCGCCTGCCAGGGAAGGACTCTGAGTGGAGGCTGGTGCAAGCACAGCAGAAGATCCGAGAGCTGGCGATCAACATCCGCATGAAGGAGGAGCTGATCACGGAGCTCATTAAGACAGGTGCAGAGCTACTGGCAGGAATATGCACCCATTTCCCATGGAACCTGCTCCTGGTCGTGGTGCTCAGTCTCTGCTTCCATCCTCACTTTTTCTCCCCGTGTTGCTTGTGCTTAGTCTCTTCCCCTATAAGCAGCAGGGCCTTGTCTGTCCATCCCTCCAGCTGACAAGAAACCCTTCCCACTGGTTTCTCCCTTCTCTGGAGTGGCTGGGGGAAAGGGAACATTCAGTCTCCGTAGCCAAAAATACTTGGGGAGGAGGAGGAAGGGTCAGGACCCTGGCTGTGAGAGAGGGGGCTGTGTTGCAGGCAAGGACGCCCAGGCTCTGAACAGGCAGTACAGCCAGAAGATCAGTGAGCTGGAGCAGGAAGCAGAGCAGGTGCGGGCAGAGCTGAGCGACAGCCAGAAGCAGCTCCAGGAGCTGGAGGGCAAAGAGCCCTGGGACCCCGGGGAGAAGCGCAAGCTGCAGGAGTACCGCACACGCGTGGCGGCCGCGCAGAGCAAGGCACAGGTGAGGGGGAAGGGCCCTGCCCACCCTGGCACTGAGCTGGGGCAGAGCTGGGGGCATCTCTGCAAAGGGCACCGGGGAGATGCCGAGGCCAAGGACGGTTTTACCCTCTGGCAGGTTCTGTGCAGGAAGAAGCAGGCGACGGAGAGGCTGGTGTCGCTGTCGGCTCAGAGCGAGAAGCGCGTGCAGGAGCTGGAGAGGAACATCGAGCTGATGCGGCGGCAGCAGGGGCAGCTGCAGCGGCGGCTGCGCGAGGAGAGCGAGCAGAAACGGCGGCTGGAGACCGAGGTGAACAAGGGACAGCACCGAGTCAAGGTAGGAGAGGGCAGGAGCAGCTGTGCTTCTGTGGTGTTGGTGAGGATGACGGTGGGTGGGCTCTGATGTGGTCTGGGATTGTTTGGAGGGCTCTGATGTGGTCTGGGATTGATTGGAGAGTATCCAGACAGATGGAGGAGAACCTGTCCCTCAGGCCCTGGCCGTAGGGCAAACACCTCCCAGTCCCTCCATGCTCATGGCTGCTCTTTCACACGCAGGAGCTGGAACTGAAGCACGAGCAGCACCAGAAAATCCTGCGCATCAAAACGGAGGAAATTGCGGCTTTCCAGAGGAAGCGGCGGAGTGGCAGCAATGGTTCTGTGATCAGCCTGGAGCAGCAGCAGGTACAGACAGCAAGCCTGCCTCCTCTTTCCTGTTCAGAGGGGATGCTTGGCAGACTGCAGGCTGTGGGGGGAGATCTGAAAACAGGGACCTGAGCCCATTCCGCCCTTGAGAAGGACAGTCCATAATGTCATTTGCATCTAGTAGCAGAGGACTTAAGATCTTGTCTTACCCCCAGAACCAGGATCTCTTCTAAATCCTAGCATTGGTAAAGAAGCTCTGAAATTTTGTCTGTCAGCAGAAGGCTGGTGGGAGATGTGCCCTCCAAGAACTCCTTGACAGATGGGAATTTAGTTTAGCTCTGCCTCTTGGAGGAGCTGGAAGGATAAAACCAGCAGAGTCCAGTCTGTGGGGGTTAGCAGAGATGGAATCGAGACTCTTGTTCTGATCTCAACCCCACTGCTCTTTAGTCCAGCAGTCCTGGGCATTGCTGCTGTCTGCACACACACACACACACATGCCTTTTGCCTCTCCCTTCATCAGAAAATTGAGGAGCAGAAGAAGTGGCTGGACATGGAGATGGATAAAGTTCTCGAGCAGCGCCGGGCCCTGGATGAGCTGGAAGATGAGCTGAGGAAGCGAGAAGCTATTGTGGCCAAAAAGGAAGCCCTGCTGCAGGAGAAGAATGGCCTGGAGAGCAAACGGCTGCGCTCCAGCCAGGTAGGACAAGTGTGACACCTCAACCCCTTGCTTCATTTCCAGCAGAGGTGGAGGCTGGAAGACCTGAGTGCCATCCTGGGTCTGGCAGAGGCTGCAGGCCAGGATTGGGTGGTGTGACAAAGTGGGTGGGAAATCTGTCTCTGTGGAAGATTCTGGTTGTGCCGTGCCTCTGAGCTCATTGGTTTGGTAGCCCTTGGCTTATGTCTGCCTTGGGGGTCATTTGACCTACAGAGGGACTAGAACGGGGCTGAGGGGATGACTTGCCTTCAGAGCAGCCCCCCTTGAGCATCCTGTGCTGCAGGCCCTGACAGATGACATCGTGCGCGTGTCCAGCCGCCTGGAGCACCTGGAAAAGGAGCTGAGTGAGAAGAATGGGCAGCTGCGTCACGGCAGTGCCCACGACCAGCAGCAGATCCGCCAGGAGATCAACAGCCTGCGCCAGGAGAAGGACCAGCTGCTCAAACAGAGGCTGGAGCTGGACAACAAGCTGCGCCAGGGCACCCTGCTGTCCCCAGAGGTACCTCTGCTGGGGCTGGGGAGCAGCAGGTTGTAGGAGAGAAGTAAAAACCTGTGCACAAGGCCATTGGCAGATGCTCCCCCACATCCCAAACTGTGCATATTCCAGCACTATTGAGATGACAAGGTTAGAGCAGGGTGAGACAGAGCAAACCCTTTGCCCCCTACTAACTGCAGCTCTGCCCTGGCAGGAAGAACGGATCTTGTTCCAGCTGGATGAGGCAATCGAGGCTCTGGATGCAGCCATTGAGTACAAGAACGAGTCCATCACGTGCAGGCAGCGGGTCCTGCGCGCCTCGGCCAGCCTGCTGTCCCAGTGTGAGATGAACCTCATGGCCAAGCTCAGCTACCTCTCCTCCTCCGAGACACGAGCTCTGCTCTGCAAGTACTTTGACAAGGTGGGAGCTGTATTTCATTTGCTGGCTGTTAGTGATTACATTATTAGCCAGCCAGAACACATAATGAAATTAACACGGCTTGAAAGCACTTGTTAACAGAAATGACTGACTAAACTCTTGTTTTCTCAGTTTCAAGCTTTCTCCTTGCATCATACAGTAGTTTTGCCTTGTAAACTCAGGCCACAAAGCCACAGCACCACGACCCCCAGCTGGGAGAGGGGCTTAACTAGTCATAGGATGCATGGATCCCTGCAGTGGCTCTGCCGCATCAGTGCAGCCACACCTTGCTCTTCCCTCCACGAGGCAGCTCTGACATCCCAGCACTACTAACCTTTGTAAGCTGTACCAAAAAACTAACTTGACTGGGGCTCAGTGGGGCAGGAAATCTTCCCAGGCATGAAGGAGCTGAGGTGTTCCTTGCTCTTGGGCCCTGGCCAGGTGGTGACACTGCGAGAGGACCAGCACAGGCAGCACATTGCCTTCTCAGAGCTGGAGATGCAGCTGGAGGAGCAGCAGCAGCTGGTGTACTGGCTGGAGGCGGCCGTGGAGCGCCAGCGCCTGGAGATGGACCGCCAGCTCACCCTGCAGCAGAAGGAGCACGAGCAGAACATGCAATTACTGCTGCAGCAGAGCCGTGGTAACCCCCCAGCTCCCCAAACGGGCAGCAGTGCCACTGCTTTTGTCTTTCACAGGGCTCCCAGGCTGAAATAGCCTTGTTTTTTCTTGCAGAGCACATGGATGAGGGGCTGGCCAGCAGCAAGCTGCAGTACGAGGCGAGGATTCAGGTGCTGGAAAAGGAGCTGAGCCGTTACATGTGGGCAAACCAGGAGCTGAACCAGAGACTGAGTAACATGAACCTCCACCCTGGACAGACCAAAGGTGAGAGGAAACACAGGCTAGGGCTTTGCTGTTCCTGCCAAGTTAAAAGGGAGGTTCAGTTCCCATACCTGGCAGTGAGAGCTTGGAGCTGTCCAGAGAACAGCATGTGTAAGTCCTTCAGGAACTGCAATACAGGCACACAGAGATCCTGATACTCACCTCACTGTACCCTCACTTCTTCCCAGCAGGGATGGAGAGGAGCATTCATGGGGCTGGGGACAGAGCTGCCCCTGAGCTTGGCACCTGTGAGGAATCCAGCCTGAGGGAACAGCCCGTGCCTGCTGCTGAAGAGAGCCCTCGGGCCAGGGATGAGAGCAGGGACCTGGTGCACGCCCCGTTGCCCTCGACGTGGAGGCGTTCCTCGCTGCCCAACGACAGCCCCGACCTTCGGCAGAGGGACGCAGAGCACTCGCTGAGAGCGGGGCAGCCCCACGAGCTGCACCCACCACGGAGCCTGGCTCCTGCTCCCAAACCCCGCCGGGAGCTGCGCAGAGCCAGCCTCAACATGAGCCCAGTGCCTTATCACCCAGCCATGATAGACGTGAGGAAAAACCCGCTCTAGAGCCAGGTTTAACGCTCACCTGGCACAGGGCGGGGAGCAGCGAGTGTTGCTGACCTGAGCTTGGGAGCCCTCCTGCCCCGCGAGCCAGCCTGGCTACAACCCTGTTACATTTCAGAGGCCTGAGGAAGAGAAAGATGTGACTTGTCATCAAAAGGGAGTTGAGTGTGTAAGGTGTGGGAGCACCAGCCTACGTCCTCCATGCTGCTGCCAGTCCAGGCAGCACTGACAGGACTCTTTTCCTCTGCTCCCTCAGCAGCTTAAACACTCTAGAGCAGGAGACACCTTCCTTCCAGGCTTCTTAACACTAAAAACTTGTTTACAATTTGGAACCCTCAGCTGAAGGGCTTGCTCAGCCCTGGTAGCTTCAGAGGGAGATGCTCTGCAGTTCTGCAGAATTTGTACATAGATTTTTTGTAGTAACTTTGTTTTTTTTACATTTCTACTATAACTTTTCTAATAAAGCAGAGTGAGTTTTATGAAATGGTCACTTGTCAGAGGGGCCACTTACTTTGGGAGTTGTGTATTTAAGTCTCACTGCCTGGGAAGTCAGCTGCTGTCACAGTGTTGCCCTAATGTTTAAATATCTGCTTTGTTTAAGTAGTCCCAGCCAGATCTAGTAGGCCTCCCACATTAAATTGTCACAGGAAGAGCATCTCCAGCCAGCAGCAGAATTGTCTGAAACATCCATGATGAAAGTAATTCAGTGGTTCTGTTTTTCTGTTGCAGCCTATAAGCTGCTTTAAGCAGGGTTTTAATATTCTGGAGAGAATTTCCAGTCTGGATTTAAGGGACACTAAATGCAATCCTGCAGCTTAAGACTTGACAGCTCAGGAAGGGGGACATAAGTTAAACTCTAGCAGAGCAAGAAATGAAAGCCCAGATACCTGCTTTAAGAGCAAGGGGTAGGAGCAAAGGGCTGCTTGACTACCTTGACCCTAAAAAACAAGCCACTGCTTCAGCCTGAAATCATGAGAACAGCTACCACAACCACTACTTAAGGGGTAACACACCAAGTTAAAAGCCAGCATCTGATGTAAGAATCACCTTCTGATCTCCTACATCCTTGACCTTTTGCCTGTAGTGGTGTCACAGTGAGGGGGGGATATTATTAAGTGCCCTGGCTGTGGCTGAGCTGCACAAGATTAAGTTCAGAGACTTCACTTCCTGCTGTTCAAAACAAAGATCTTCAATGGTAAAGATAACAATCCATCCTACTTGGAAGTAAGTAGTCGAGTTGGAGGTCCATGCTTGTCACTCCATATCGTTGACACAGGTGCAGCTCTCCCAGAGCAGCTTTCCTGCAAGTGTGTCCAGGAAACAAGCTCCTCTCAATCCCATCTAGCCCCTCAAAGCCTTAAAGCCACCTAACAAACCTCTGGTTTCCCATGCCTTGTTTTAGGATGACCTCACACCATCTTCACAGCTCTCCACTTCCTGTGCAGTCAGCAGACACAGTGGGGTAATGTCCCCGAGATCCTGCTATGCACAAACAGATCACTATCCCAAGGGAAAAAATGCAGCCCTTCCAGTATTATGCACAATTTTAGCCCCTTGTAGGCTACATCTCAGGCACTGAAGCACAGCTCCTGCTCTCTTCATGGGGTTAAAACACAAATGTGTCACAGGCAACTGTATCACTATTTAATCCGTGACTCAGTTTGGTAAAGAGTAGTCTTGAAACTGTCTTTTCCAGGTATTCCATCCAAGTTTTACTTCTCAAGGACACTGCCCCAGCCAATTCTCTCTGGCTTACTGCAAGTCTGCAGAAAAGGACAATGAAGTCATTCCATCAGCATCTGCTTATCCAGCAGTAGCCAGGAGCGGATACACCAAACCATTCATGATCTACAAAGATGTTCCCAGTTAAATTATCTTTCCCCTTTTCTGTACATTTGGCACTTGGATAATTAATTAATCTGCTTGTTATTTTCCCACTAAGCTGTGGCAAACTGGATGCAATTAACAGAGGGATCCATTTAGTATCAGGACAAGACACAGCAGGAGCACGCAGCTTGTTCTGTACCCATTCGCCTCCAGCATCCTCCTTCCTGCAGCCCCCATCCCTCAAGCCAAAGACAGATTTTGGATTAAGGGACACAATGAAGATTCGTATCAATTTATTTTACAAGAAAGCTGTAGAAAAGTGATAATTCTCCCTCTTGACCTGGGAGAATTGAACCTTCACTGCAGAATTCATTCTAAGCTTCCACAAGCAGGAAGACCAAGCCAGGCTTTGAATGGATGGAGAGATGTTGTAAGTGATGTTTAAGAAACCATAAATTTTTAGAGTGGTCCTTATTTCTACTGCCATGTGCTTGCATCCAGTCTCCTACCAGCACAAGCCAGCTCCAGTTCAGCACCAAATACAGGTCTTTGTTAAAAGGTGTGTTGTACAGCTGGGATAATACAAAGTTTCCCATGCTGTCCTGGCTCCAGACTTCAGCTGAGCAGCTTTTTCCGTGAGTAAGTCCTGCTAAGGGGACGCCTCCTGGAAACCATGACGTGGAATGGAGACAGCTCCTGGTTGGCAGTAATTTGGACAGCATCAGACTCTTCTACAAAAACAGAAAGAATACATGAAAGCCACAGTTTATCAGAGTTCACTGGTGACTCCAAGAAGACAAATACTAAGTGGAGACAACAAGAACTGGAAGCTGCACTTCCCACTTAGCTACTCCCTCTTCATTGCTACCTCTCCTTCCAAACTTCCCAGTTCATGCCAAGTTTCTTGTGAGTGTGTAAGACTGAGACACTGAATACATCACTGGCAGATACAGTCACAGGTTTTCTGCCCAAAGCCCAATCAGCACAGCATGATTTTGTTCTTATTAGCTGGAGGCAAGCAGAGAGCACAGCCAGTCTGCTTGAGCCCTTTCCTCACTTGTGCTCACCTTGGACACACTTTGTCCGAGCTGGCGGTGGGGACAGCAGTGGAGACTGGGTCAGGGCTCGAAGGCTGCTGGCAGAAAGTCCTCTCTTCACGGGTGGTGTGGAGCCTGGAGAAGCACAGTGAGATGCTGCAGCAAAACCGCTCAACAACTCGCATGTTAAGTCTCACACACAGCCTTTATGCTACCTCAGAACTGCCATCAATACAAGTGGTATTTTGAGTTTATCTGAAACAAACTGTAGGCTGCCATAGTGGGTTTTGACATTCAAGAAAGGTAAATGGCAGTCTGGAATCAGCTCTTAGCACATTTAATTTTCTTAGCTGGTCTAGCAGAAAAGCACTTCACTTGTATTAAACACAGGTAATTCACATGTCCTGGAATAAAACTGTTATAAACACAACGATCTAGAAATACAAACACAAGGTTTGTAGGTACAGAAAGTCTCTTACAGGACCATCTTGAGGCTAAACACTGCTATTATTTCATGTCCTGAATATGGATTAATGTTGCTTAAAGGTTTGGCCTTTTTCCTCTGTGATAATGTTGAGTAAGACACTGCCTCTGTACACAAATCTTTCCTTGCAAGAGAAAAGACACCAAAGCTTAGTGCAATGACTACAGAAGGACACCTGCCACAGCCCTCTGTAATTTCTACAACAATACTGGATTAAGCTTTTGAAATTCACAAGGCCTGGTTTACAGAGCTGAACAGCCTGTTTCACCAAGGTCAGCTGAATCATCTGTACCCACAGCAAAAGCAATGAGGCAGCTTAAACCTATACACCTACTAATACAACATTACTGCTAGCAAGGGAATAATTTCTGGTAGCCACTTTTAACAGGCCCACGACCACAGGGAGAGACAACTGAGCACCAATAAACACCAACAGCACAGGATTAACCCCACCAAGGCTCCAGTCTACACTGAAGCAGCCAAGCTTTAGACTTAAGACTGTTGGCTTCAGAAGTGGATGCTGGGCAGAAACAGCCAGTAGGCATCTACACAAACCTGAACAAATCACCAGCTGGATACCACTGGGATCCTCTCTCAAGTCCTCAAACTTTCTTTCAGTTCCTCTAGCCTCCTGCTCTTTCATATTTCTCTGATCTCTCTTCCATCATTAATACTCCTCATATCCAGTCTGCCTCTCCACATAATTATCTTCCATGTCGTCTACAAGCCACTCCCCTTTCACCTCATTCTCCCTTAGATAATTACAGAAAACAATTGTGTTTTTGTCTAACTCCCATTTTTAACCACATCTGAATTTCAACGGAGTGTCTTTCATGCCATTTAATTACCTGACATAAGGAAGACATCATCATCCCCTAGACAACTGTGCTGCTCCAGTGTTTTGAGAGGTTTTTCAGGAAGTACAGAGTCTGTCCTTGATTTGCTTCTGTTGCCCTCATCTGCAGAAAAGCCAGTGAGATCCAAGCTGCACGTATCAGCACGTGATCTCTTGGCACCGTGATTCTCCTCCTTTTCTGGTGACAGGTAAGTAAAGACCCGCTTCCGAGACTTCAAGCCAAAAGTTCCCATGGCAGAATCCTCATCAGCCCTTGGTTCAGAGTCACTGGGAGATGCCTGATCCTGGAGCCTGCAAATCCCTTCCACTTCAAACTCCCCAAGAGTATTTGTTACTTTGCTGCTGCAGTGCTCCGAGATCCTCATTGTTCTCTCTCTGCCTGCTAACACCCGTGTCCGTTCATCAGCACTCCTCTCGCTCTGACCACAGCTCACATTAGCAGTGCTGCCTGCTGCTCTCTTCCTCCGAGGCCAGTCATTGATGCCATCAGGAGTAGTCTTCCCCTTCTGCTTTGGAGAAGGTGTCTGGAGAACTCCTGCTTCCAAGGGAAACGGGGAGGTGACATTCGAGGCACAGCTTGTTGGGGTGTATGACTGGCATATGTAAGTCTGTCCTGCACCTTTCCCAGGTGTACTGTGGAAAGAACGACAGCAGGACGGAGAAACACAGGCAGCTGCTAGTTTTTCTGGCTGCTTGCTGCACCAGGTCATAGCAAGATCACTGAAGGGGCTTTCTCCTCCCTTGAGTTTGCTGGCACTTGCTTCAGGTTGAACTTCCAACGATGAGCAAGAGCCAATTTTCTTAATGCGAAGCTTGGGCAGGCCTGAAGCTTGCATTTCAATTTCCACTTCGTACGTCGGCAGCGGGCTGGCAGAAGGGAGTTTGCAACGACTTTCAGGAGTCGAGAACTTGGCTACAAAGGGAGGCTCTCCCATCCGTGCCGCAGCCTCCCGCTGCCTCCTGTCTGCAGTGCAGCGTAAGGAATAGGCAGGAGGAGACTTCTGCATGGGAGGCGAAGTATTCAGGGCAGATCTGGAGCGTCTCTTGAGACTTGGAGCCTTCAGCCCCATATATTCTTCCCTCAGCAGAGTTCTTGCTTCCAAGTCATCACTAACTGTTTGCAAATCACTTAGCAAGGACTCGCAGGTGTTTGCACTGCAGTTCTCCCCCTTAACTGATGGCTCACAGTCTTTCTCAGCATTCTGTGCATGTTCCTGCCCTCCAGCAAAAGGCTCTGGAGACAAATGGTTTTCCAAGTTTTCCAAGTCCTCTCTTGAAGGAGACTTTTGAGACATTCTATCCATCTGTTTATTTTTCTCCAATACAGGAGTATTTTCAGTAACTTGGGACTGATGAAGCTGAAGGCTTTCAACAGAACAGTTACCACCAGTATCGTGATGACTGTCCTTATTTTCTGAAAGCGCTGTACATTTAAGTGTGAGGCTCTCTCCTCTAGAACCTGGTTCATGTTTGGCCAGCTTGGATGTGTGCAGCAGGGACCTCTGTGAAGTGCCAGTAATACCTGGAGTCTTTTGAGAAGATGGTTTAGATGCACCAGGTTCCCAGTCAGACTCCCCAGCCTGCGTGTGGGAAGGAGAGCAGATTGTCTCAGTGTTTGTGGAACTTTCACGGTGTGGAGAACTGCAGAGAGGCTCTGGCCTCACAGCAATCTGAGGTATTTCCGTACTCAGTGGGCTGGTACATAACTTTGAACCTGGATCTTCAAGTTTCCTGGGAGTCCTTTTAGGTGTTCGAGGTAACGGATCTGACTGCACCTCAATTTCCTTTGTGAGGATTTGCCTTCGAGCAAAAACTGGAGATGCTAATTTTGAGAGGTATCTCAAGGAACGTCTTGGAGTCTGAAGTTCTGTAAAACACCTTTCTTGGATGGCAGAGGGGGAAGAAGAAGCAGTTGGATTTGAATCTGTTGGAGATAATATTGGGGCTTTAAGCGCTGTGAACCCTTCACGTTTTGGTGTTTGCAAGCCAGACTCTTTGCAAGGAGGGGAAAGCGTTTGTGCTGCACAACAGTCCTCAGCAGTTACTTGCATTAAGTGAGCCCTCTTGCTGTCAGTTAGCGCAGATGGAGACTTGACCCTTTGTGCAGGATGAGAAAAGTACTTTCCCAAACATTTAGCTACAGTCTGCTTAGCTGCTGGACTTTTGCCAGGCGTCTTCTCCAGCTTCTGTGACATCCTGTGGACAATGCGAGGTGACCTCCTTGGGAGCTTACTGGCAGAATTCAGTGGCTTCTGAGCAAATTTATGAGGTGTTTTCCTAGGAGTCTGCAGGGGAAAAATAAATTAAAGAATCATGCTTGTTCTACTCCAGCAGTATCATCTACTCATCTTCATATTTACTTCCCAAAATTTGAAACATAAAAAACCCATTGGATTAGACTTAACAAACACTACATTTAAGATGCATAGGCCTGACTAAACATTAATAGAAAACGACGATGGGAAGAAAGAGGTAACTGTTTTCTACCTGACATGAAGTGAGCTCCTCTAAGTGTAAGGAATCCTTTCTTGTTCTCCTCCTTCCAGGTGAATGCTTCACTGCAGGACTACACATGTCAGTGACTGCACCAAAGAAAAACCTCTTGGGAGTCTGGACTGGGGGGCTCTCTGAATGCTGGTTAAGGCCTATAATATGGAACAGTACAATTTAACTAATACAAAGTGCCACAATGGTCTGAATCACGTCAGATGTGTGGAAAAGCAGTGTAAAAAGCTCATCTTCCTGGCATGTTCTTTTCCAGCTAAGTGTTAAAGCTTCGCCAGAATTATTGTTATTTCCCATTATGAAATTAATATCCATCTGTAGAAAGAGTGCTTCAATGGTAAAAAAAGGTACAAAATACCTCGGCCTCTTATTCTATTTATAGCTTGTAGCTTTAGATAGTTCTGGTTCATGACTAAGGATTCTAATAAGTAGAATATAAAGAACTAAGTGTCACCATTTTTAGCTGATAATCCTACTGAGAAAGCCTGCAAAGAAGATCCCATCAGTCATTGCTTTATGCTGCCACAGAGTAGACTGAAAGTAAGCTATAGGATTTCTGTCCCATATTTTACAAGGATTTCACTGCATTTAAGGAATGCAGACTGACAATCAGTGGTATTCTGTTAGATGGGCCTGACTGGTTTGTTAAGTTGGCAGTGAATTCATCATAGAAATAGCTGCCTTACCATCCTCAAAATTCAGATTACCAATTAAAAAATAATTACTGAGGATGAATTTCTGTCTACAGAAGATATTACATGACAGCTCTTAGCTCCTTACAGTCTCTTGTAGAGCCAAATCAAATCAAACTCAGAGCTATCCATGCCAGCTTTTCAGATCAGCAGTATCAGTCTGCTCAAATCCCACTCAGTACCTTCTACATCCTGCAGTTTACAGCTCTCCTTTTCTTGTCCCTGGTGGAGGTGCTGTGAATTTTTCGAGCTGGGCTGAGTAGTGGAATAGAAAGCACCAGAGCAGGCCCTATTCAAAGACAGCTGTTTGATGCGTGGGCTTCTTCTCAAACCTGCTTCTGCAAAGGCAAGGACATTGGAGATTGAGCCTTCTTTCCCCCTCAGCAATGGGCACATCATCAGGAACAGTTCACGACTGCAAGGAACATACTCTCAGAAGAAACTTCTCTACAGATACTTATCTCACCCAGCAAAGCAAGCAGGAGAAGAAAAGGTTCAGCTTTCTTGAGGATTTGGAATATTTATGCATACCAATCTCCTTCTAAATTATGATGCCTCCTCCTCTAAGTCATGATTACTCTCATTCCTCTTTAGCAATTATATGGAAAGGAATGCTAGAAAAGCCGTGTTCAATGCAAGTTACATCCAGGTTAAAAAGACAGGTTAATGTTCTTGTCTCTTTTTGCTAGCAATTTCATTTTCCTGCTTGCCCAGACATGCTGGTTTTTCTTCCCTTCTGGGGATAAGGAACAGCAGTAGCCAACATAAGAGACACTCCCCAGAGCCAAGTGGCTGTCTGTTACAGCAGAAATCAGAGCAGGGTCACAGCACAACACGGTGGAGTTACATTAAAAATAAGCGTGTGCTGGTTTGACAGTAATTATAGCAGCTCAGAATCTTGTTCACCCTTCAAGTCCTTCATGTTTTTCATTTTAAAGACTTACTATCTACCTCTCTTTCTTAACCTCTACTGTACAGAGCTGCTAAAGCAACGAGCAGCAAGTGATTCTATCAGAGGCAGCTGTGCTCCACCAACAGAGCAGTACAACACTTTTGGACTGACTTCTCATGAATTAGCCAAATCAAAGCACGCTCATCTTACAAGCTACAACACAGCCACACCAGCTTTAATGAAAAATCAGTGCTTACCATATATGGCCTTCTCTGGAGATTCTTCTACAATACCAGTGTCACAACCTGGATCAGAAGACCTTGAGAAACAACAGACATTTTGGGCTTAGCATACTGAGCACATTGACAGGAACAGAACCTGCACAGAGACTGAAAAGCAGTACTCTATTCTACACCAATATATTGCTTTGTGGGCTACTCTAAGTGAGCAATTAGTGAGCACTTTGTCTCCTATTAACATGTAATTAAGTGTTCCTAGCTCACCAGCTGTACAGGTAACAGTTCTACATGAAAGAAAATGCTACAATTCAGGCTGGAGACCAGAAGATACAGCAGAAGCCTTTTCTTCAGAAGCCCTTGAATCAGCAACTGAACCTAAACAGACATTAGCTGCAGGAATTAAAGCAGCCTGACTTACATGATGAAGCAAGCAGTATTTTCCCCCACTTAAGCAATGGCATTTAGCCTCCACTGGCTCTCTTACTGCCTCAAGTAAAGATGATCTCTGATCACAACGATACCTGGTAATTCTCCACATAGCCACTAATTAAACATGCATTAATTAGCCAATACTTACTGAAGAAATTCAGAAAGAACTCACCGGCCTTTGATCTGCTTGTGTAGGAGTCTCCTGGACACCTGCTTATGTATTGGTGTTTCTGCAACTCTCTTGGTCAATAACTTGCGATGATCTAAAAATCATGCAAGAGCTGTAACATCACACAGTTATAAAGCACTTGGAACAAATAAATAAATAGTTTTGTACAGGCTTCAGCTTAAGAATGACAGTCAATATAGAACCACTGTGCTGTCTCCAGCACTCACAAGCTATCATTATTTCAGTCCAGTGTCTACACCTCCTTCCCACTCCCTCAATATTATTAATAGTACCATGTCAGACATAGTTAACCTACTGAGATAACTTTCATTCTTCATCTTTATTTCACAGAGCCTTTTTTTAACCAAGCATTTTTAACTTTAAATTTTTTTATGAGATGTAAAGAGTTCTGTAAAAAACAGGTTTCAGTTTCAATACCATCATTATTCACCCACCAAACACCACAGCAATGACCTCCATTTCTCCTCTGTCAAAAACATCATAACTGTTTCATAGAACTGAGAATGTAAAAATAGGAATTTTAGCAAAAGCTCTTCCGCAACAATCCTACATGCGTAAGTCATATCCTACCTTTGTTGCCCTCACTGGTGCATTTGTATTTTAGGCCTTCCACAGCAGATACTGACTGGCTTCTAAGCATCTTTTTCAGTGACCTTTTTGATGGTGAAAGTATCTCTTCATTGAAGAGATTCCTCCTCACCTTTGTAACCTCTGTGAGGCAAGAAAGGCAAGAAAAGATCCGATTACAAGGAAAAGCAGAAGAAAAAAAAAAAAAACAAAAAACAAAAAATACAAAGTTAATTTTGCCAGGCCACTAGGGATAGGAACAATTTACCAGCATGGCAAGACAACTTTTTAGAGGCTACAAAGCTTTGAAAAGTTGGTTTTTTTCTGCTATTGGAACATGTCCTCCTCTAAATCCATTCCAGCCTTCTCTCCTGAATTTGTATTATCTGCATTATTCCAGCAATAAGCTACAAGCAGATGCCATAGCAGAAAAAGCAGACAGTCAGCGTCCCATGTGGAACATTAGGTGCGCCACAAAATCTCAGCCAAAGCACATCTTGGTTCAGAGAACACACGTGAGATTTATTTTTATTAAGTATTTTTGGGGATATATCCTATTTTCAGCTACAGTTCATTCTTGTCCCCATTTTCTTTTCAGGACAGAGAAGATGGAAATAATTTCAAGAGTCAAGGTTTTCTTTTGAGGGCACAGAATTTAAGTTTTCTGCGTATGAGTACACAGAATATTGCGTATTTTTTTCCCCCTCAAAGTTTTTGCACAACTCAGCAAAACTTCCTTCAGATTTCCAGCATGCCTCAGCATAATTTCATCATGGCTCAGTAAAATTTACAGGGACAACATGTGCTGAAGATGCACCTTTCCATGAACAAGCCAGAAGTCAATATACCTTGCACTGCCTCTTTCTGCAACAAAGGCATCTGCTGGGACTTCTCAGTGGCAAGGTAAGAACGCAAGTTCTCCTGAAACAAACGAGAAATCAGCCTCAGCAGCAGTGCAATGTTATGTCTGAATATTAACTGTAAGCTCTGAACCACACATTATTTCAATTTCTCCTTTGAAACAATTTGATCAAGGAATAGCTTTTTATATGTGCTGATACAGGGCACACTTACTAAGAGAATACAGAGCAGGAGTTTTTGCAGTTAAGCAACACAACTCACACACAAACCTTCTGGAAGTTTTACCTTTCTGATGGGATTCTTGGCCACCTTGGGAATCTCAATTTGACGCAAGTTCTGTGGTGCTTCTGTCATGCTCCTGTGTCTGGCTAACACATTATTCCTATAGAAAACAGACAAAAATTAAGTTAAATTAAGATCAGAAGTACAGTTACCAATCTACTGACAATTAAACTTAGGTTTGACTTGAGAGATAGGAAGTGTTTACCTAAATTGAAATTGCAAACTGCATTGATACCTCACTTACTACACTGAGATATGATTTGCAATATAAAAAGCTATTCCTAACTAAGGTTGGTATTAGAACTCATTCACAATTTGCTAATACGAACACAGAATCCCCAACAGAGATCTCTCACTTTTAACTTTAACAATATAGCTCAGCTACTGCACAGCATAACATGCTTTTCTTCTCATGGAAGATGCTTCTGAACTCTAGTTCTGCATAAGATACAGAATCAAGATTATGTTTTTATAGTCACCAAAAGCTGCCTCCTGCTTGGAATTGTTACCTTCTCTTTTTGGCAGATCTGGTGCGCAGCTCCTCCAGCTGATCACTCTCAGAGCAAACAGCGCTGGGAGTTAAGATGGATGATAAAGAGGGTGGAAGGCCTGGAGATTTGCTATCCAGAGTCATGGAGTCATCACTGAAGAAGTCTGAAGGCAGAACAGATGCCAGCTTCGGAGGTATTTGTGTACCAAGACCATAATAAATATCTCCAAGGATCTTCGGTATAGAATTCATATACCTGGAGCATCAAAGAAAATCCACATCAAATACACCCCTCCTCAAAACTGTTGGTGTTTCAATCCCAAGGTTTGAACTAAATCCTTGTTCTTACACGTCAATTTAAAAACAAACAACAATCTGAGCATCAGCTGGGTTTTTAAATTAGTTTACTTGCTTACCAGCTACTTTTTCTTCAATCAAAATAAAACAAACAAAACACATCTAAATTTCTGACAATTACAAAGATGCAGCAACCAAAGGTATTGATTGCTGTCTACTCACAGACAACATCCAGCCAAAACCACAGTCCCCAGCAACACGTAAGTCATGTTAAAGAACTCACAATTCTAATATTTCCTCTAGAAACTTTGTAAGATAGGCTGGGTCTTCAGTCAGACATAAAATGCGCAGCATATCTGTTATCTGCAAGAGAAAGTCAGGTGGGAAATGGATTAAGGTGTGACAGCTGCAGCACCAGATATTTTAGCAAGGAATATAAAGTGTTAGTGTAAAATCAAAGGAAAAGCAGGTTCCAGGTACACATTTCCAGTGCCATGCAGAAACACAACCTGGTTTATACTTTACTTGCCTCTTCTAACAGCTGCTCCAATTCCTCAGCGTTGCTTTGCAGCGAAGGGCACTGAAGGCACAACTCAAGGCGCAAAAATACCTGAAGTCGGCACCTAAGAAAACAAGTAATTATCCACCACCTCTTTTTTTAGTGGTAACAGCATATTTACTGCAAAAGGTGTGCTCAAAAAAAGCAATGGGAAGGGAAGTGGTTCCTTTTGACAGCAAAATCTAGTTAGCATTTCATTTTAGTGGCAAGGGAGATGCCTCATTCCAGATATAGGCTGCAGTGCTTATCACACAGCATGGGTATATTTGGATTTAATGAAATGGTTTTACTGCAACCAGAGATTCTCCTTGAAATATCTGCCCCATGTAAATACTTTTCCAGTTGTACAAAAAAGCCACCATTAAAAACTGCTAACCAACTGCACAGTATTTCAGAAGCTGAAGTAAATACAGTGTCTCATACTCTCTGACTTTGGTCTCGTTCTGTGAGCCATGCTGTTGTCTGAGCATTTTGCTGGTCTTCAGGAGGTGGTTTCTGACTCTTTCCACACAGGCCACCTGCAGACACATAATGACAGCAAGAACTTTAACTCTGTTCCCTGTTTGAAGGGCAGGTTCCTCCCTTGTCCCCCAGTTATCCTCCCAACCCATTCTTTTGGAAGTAGTTCAGTTTTTTCCTTTCCTTTCAAGGAAAGGAATTACTTTCCAGTAGCACAGTTATGATGACATAGAACAACTTAGAGCCTGAAATCACAGAGGTTTCTTGCTCACAGCTTCAGGCCTTCTTCACTCTGAATTCACTTTGGATTTTCTCTCACAGTATTTTTGTTCAATTAATCACAGCTTTACCAGTTTTGGTTTCAGATTATTGTACGCCTATAAATAGTGCTAAAGCTTGTAAGCAATACCTTGAACAATTTCTCTTTCCTGGCAAAGCCAGGCCTAGATTTGCCATGCAATGGAAAAACAAAAGATGCATCTTCTTTAAAATACAGTTTGCAAGAATGTATTTTTAAAAAATACTGTCTTTGAAATTAGAATTTTTAAGGAGGCCAATGTAAAGGAAAGAAGTCTTGCAATGTTTAGCAAAGTTGTAAACTGATAACTGAAGTGGATTTTCCTACATTCTTTACAACCATCCACAGTTTTTCACTATTGAGTCCTGACAGATAGAAGCAGTCAGTGATCATGGTGCAACTGCACATAAAACCTCAGAGAACAAGAAGGAAAGGCAGCCCAAAACAGTAAAAATTCTAACTTCCAGATCAGTAACAACCCTGCCCACATGCTCTTGCTTACCTCTTTCTCTTTAGCATCTTGTATTTTCAAGAACCTTTTAATGGCCGTGATCATATTCTGGGCACATGCAGATGAGGGAATTCCCTCAGCAACAGCCTTCTGGTAGCTCCCAGTCAGGTGGGACTGCAGCTCCTCCTCTGTTTGGAAGTCTGCAAGGAAATTATCTACATTAACTAAATGCCTGTTCCCCACACCTCACTGATAAAATACTCACCCCAGCTGAAGCGGGGAACAGAGGACATAATAATAAGTATTTTCTAATGCAAAGACGCATCCAGACCACAGAACACTAACAGAAGCAGTCCCAGGTTCAGACCCATGATACAGTATAAGCTAAATCAATCTTATAATCAACAAAGTTTGCTTAAGGTCAGCAAACTTTCAGGCTACTGTAGCAGTCAAGAAATGCCCTTTATTTCTGCCTAATTAGTAAATAGGACTATATTTCCTGTTACACCTCGATGGATACTTCCCTCGATTTCTTTTGGTTAAAAAAATTTAAAAAGTAAATCCTTATTGCTTTTTTCAGATGGATACAAGGCAAGAAACTAACCCCAGAAGCAGCTGTAACACCAGTTTGTAAACAAACAGAAACTAAATGGGAGGATGGGAAAAAAAAGTCTACTCTTTGCCATGATGAAGATACAGAAACCCAAACACTGATCTGCTCCTTGGCACTGAATACTCTATTATTATCCTCTGTTCTCCCTTCCATAAAAATCCTGTATGGACTCCTGTATCAGCATATCAAGAGTTCATATGGGATGTATCAGGACAGAAAGATAGGACAGGACTTAACACACACCAGTTGGTATTTTAAGTGCCTTTTCCTTTCCTTCCACCTTTTCATCCAATCTTTTTGCTGAAAGCTTCTGTGGAGCCTTCTCATTCACCACTGCTGGCACAGCATCAGGTTGAAACTTCTGAGCTTTGACATTCAGTCTTGCTACATTGAGCATCTGCAGGGATCTGGACATGGTCTTCATCTTCTGCCTGACTGGAGTTCGGGGAACCCCACCTGCAATGCCACAAAAAAGAGTTCTACCATCAGGCACGCTGGGGCAGGAACTCCATCCAAGGTAGAGCACAACACTAAATTCTGTGTAACTGTGAGGTGAAATTAGTAACCTTCTAGAGGAAAATGTGGCCCAAAAGGTTGGTATTTCTTCATGAAATGAGCATACAGGCAGTGTAGCAGGCAGCTACTTCTCCGAATAAAAAGCAGGTGCATGTTGCTCTGCATAAGAACTTATGTAGGTTTAATCAAAAGTTATATATATATAGGAAGCAATCTTATGTCACAGAAATAGAAACAGCTGACAGAGTAGGACTTGCAGATACATAAGACTAGGGTAAAGTCAACTGTGGTTAGAGAAATGCAATGATCAAACTCTTCTAGAAGAAAGTGTTTTATTTCTCTAATTAGAACAAAATCGAGACGTTGCAATATTTATTAGTAGTTGGAGCAGTCTCTGTTTCAACAGCTAATGAAACTGCAGAGCTCTGCATGCTGCTTTTGACAGCTTTGTCAGTCACTGCACAGCCTTGAATTACAGTAACTCAAGTTCTACTACAGGACAAACCTAATACTAATAGGTAAATGAGATTGTCCCTAAATAAAGTAATCCAAAGCATGCTACTACTTAGAGTACAGATCTCTGGGATTCATGCATCATCTTTTATTGACAATGTGCACATATAACCCCAAAGTATACATACGTCTTTTTTTGTTATTTCCTGGTCCAGCTGCAGCAGAGGTTTCACTGAATTTTCTCTGGTACAGCTCAGATAGACTTTCTGAGAGCTCCACATCAGATTGGTCTGCATCATCCTTCCTGTTAGCACAAGGAGCCTGCAGGAGCCTGTAAGAACGAACAATACAGTTATCAAAAGAAGGGGGGAATAGGAAGCATATCCCTTCTTCCCTGTGGACAGAAGCAAGGTTTTTCTAGGTTCCACTCTGCAGCAATATAATGCAAATAGCACACGCTAGTAACTCTTCCAGCACCTGTTCCCCAACACACTTAGAAGATGCAGAAAAACCAAACCACCCTCTTAAAAGGGTCACACCAAGCTAGAAACAAGCGTTACATTAATGTACAATGGATATGGCACTGACCTGTACCACAAAACTAAATGAGCAGCTTTGTGCTTTCTAAACTACCCTGCATTTGGATCTCTTTTGTTTCACTCAGCAAGCTCTTTGAAGAAAGCAAGCTTATTCATTCCAAATAAATACCAACTGTGAGAACACAACCACATCTTCAGTATCTTGCACTGGATCTTACCATCCCATAAAAGCTAAAGTCCGTCATTTCCCAAGTAGCTTAAGGTCATTTTAAGTGACCTGTGTAACTCCTGAAACTACCAAGATTTTGATCCACACAAACTGATACCCAAACAACCTGTTCCCAGTTTCTTTTGTCTGCACACCAAGATTTAAGCCAACAGTAAACTGAGAACAGAAATAAAAGCACTACTAATTAAGAGGCACTTAATTCTAGAACTCTAAACAATGCTACAGCCATACTCCCTTAACTGGAAGCAGAAATCCTTGATTATTACTCCAAGACATTCAGAAAAATACCTGAATGACTCCATCAGATCCGAGCTTGCTCCACAAGCATTGGATGCAGGATACCACGCTTCCAGCACTGAAGGATGCCAGCTCCCTGTGTGGGACAACTCCCGCTGGACCCACTCTGGCACTGGAGTTTCTTCTCCTGTAAGCAGACACACACATTCACAAAAATTAGAAAAGCTGAACTAAGTGACAGAAGGTTCCAGCCTTCACAGAGGCTCTAAGGCAGAGGTTCCCAAATCTTTGACCATGCAGAAGCAATTTCATAGCTAATACATCAGAAGATGAGAAGATTCACTCTAACACAAAACACACCAGTAAAAGCAGCTCCTTGCTGCAGGCCCAACCAAAGGTTTTACCGGCCAGGGATGGGCCATGGAACACATTTTAGGAAGCCTCCTTCTAAAAACATGTCCCCAGGCACATGTAGCTGTGCTTTAGCTGCAAGCAAATGGAAACTAACACTCTGTCAATAAAACAGAAAGCTACAGCCATAGGGATTTCTTCCTGCATCACATCACAAGGCCTTAGCTACAGACAACACAATGAACAAGTATCAGAAATGAGACTCCTCAAGGAGAAAATCGTTAACTTTAGATTTTTTCCACTGCAGATCTGGAGAGGATCAAAAGATGGTGAGTTTTGCATTTCCTGACACCTACCCAGACTGGCCAGAGAATCTTCCACCGACATGTCAATTTTACTCAATACACTATTCACAATCTCTGACAGGTGAGCAGCACAGTCTTGGGAAGAGTCTTCCACTACAGCTCCTTCAAGGCTGCATCCCTGAATTTCAGCAGTCTTCTCAGGACCAAGCACAGTCAGAACTGCAGTATCCTCAGAAAGTGGTGACAGAATAGCTGTGCAGGGGCACCAAGTTTTAGACAGAGATACTTCAGCAACCTGCATTTTGAAAGAAAAAAAAGGAGGAAAAGAGAAGAATTTACATTATCTAGAAATACAGAGCCCTAAGGAGCACAGATACTTTACAAGCAGGTTATAGAGTTACATGATCACAAAAAAATGTTCTGAATTTAGCTTCAAATGAGCAATTTGCAGTGCAGCATTTATTACTATTATTGTCTTCACAACATAATACTGCCACCTCTTTTGTCACAGCTCATTTCAGAGCAGGTATTAGTTTAAGGCAAAGAGGAAGATTTACCATGTGCAGTCCTTCAGCCACTAGACTCCTCATCAGCTGGTGAAATAGAGACCTTTTACATTCTCCCTGCTCAGCCTGTGAGCTCTGCAGTATCCAGCTCTCTGTGAGGAAGTGGCCAGCCTGTGCCAAGCTCCAGCCCATCAAGCTTCCTTTCAGGAAGATGCTGACCGGACACTGCAGTGGTCTTTGGCTCATGGCAAGAGGTTCCAGGATCACGGCACAGCTTTCCTGCTTCTCCCCTCCTGTGCAAGGATAGGATAAAGTAAAAGTCTGAAAGCAAGTAAAAAAGGTTTTTCCATCTAGGTGAAGAGACAACTTCAATGTACAAAAAGTGAGTTCCAAGATTAAATGAGGAATACACTCTGCAGTAAATGTGTTACAGAACTGACTTCCTTGCCAAGGTCTCAAGGAGCTGAGTGCATGGACAGACCACTAAAGAAAGACCCCATGCATACTGCATGCTGCTTTAAAGCAAATCTGTTTCCTTTTGAAGGGGTTTTTAATCTGTGTTCTTATTTTAGCTAAACTGAATGATTGTATGAGAAAAGGGAGTACACCTCTATAAGTGGGAGCAGCAAAGAGCTCTTCATCCAAACTTCTAGGAGCATGCAAAACTGAAGAGGCTAAATCAGAAATACAGGCTAACAGTTCTCATATCAGAAGTAGAGCACAACCAGAACTTTAAAAAAAAACCACCTAGGCTTTTAAATATCTGAAGTTACTTCTACACATACTATTCACACGGGAAGCCCATCAAGGACCCTGCATGAGTGACCAGTTACTACCATGCACATCTATATTTTTCTTTCATTTTTTTTTTTATTACCAGGCATGCTGAGAAACAATGTTCCTTCTTGCTGGGGAAACACTGATCGATACAGGGATGGCCTCGAGAACAAGCAGTTCAAAGTGGCATCCAGAGGCAGAAGCGTGGTCCAAGGCACAGCCTGTGGCACTGGGAACCTGGGGTCTCCAAGGAAGCCAGGAGCAACATCTGCCCTAGGGTGACTCAAACAATGCAACAAGGTTTCAGCTGGCAAAATGGTGCCTCCCGTCTGAGAAATCACTTCAAACATTGTCCAGTAGCCACCATGATCCGGGCATTCGATCAGCTGAAATAAAAGTAACAGAGAGATCTCAAGTTAAGGTTGGCCATGAGAGAGCTTTCATGTAAACAAATGAAGATAACACTTTTTTAGAAAAGCTGGCATATGAAACACATCCAAAGCATCTAAACATGATGCTTTCTGAGTGTTTTTATGGACTTTGTCAGCCTTCACAGGAACCTAATAAAGTCAATACTATTCACAGTGAATTAAAAGCTAGCAATATTTTCAAGCTCTTTTTTTTTTTAATCTGGTATCTACACACTTGAACTATCAGGCTGCTCATCTGCAATTCTGCACAGCCATAACACCCCCCTAACTCAAAGCACAAGAGATCCCATCAACAAACACTGCACAGCTACTCCACTGCACATGTATCTCAGCCTCCACGAGGATGATTCCGTTCCAGATTTCAGTCCCTTGCTGAAGATTATGTGGCAGTCAGTGAACTTTGGCGAGGTTCCCTACCACCCAAAGATTACTTATGCCAGGAAGTAGCGTGGCAGATGTCCCGCTACTGCTCCCAGCTGAAAGCTGTGCGGTGTAACCTCGTTACCTGAGCCCAGTCGGCAGTGTCCACCCAGAACAGGGTGATTTTCTGCTCCGCAAGCAACTCCTGCACACTCTTGGGCAGGAGTTTCTCCGCCAGCTCCTGCGCCGTGGGCGGCTCTCCAGGGGAGGAGGGGGCGTCATTCCCCGACACGAACTGCCGGAGCTCCCTCCGCGAGTGCGGGCAGGGCGAGAAAAGGAACACGGCGTTCACGAAGCCCTCGGGCGGCGCCTCCGGGGGCTCTCGGGCAGGCAGCCCCGTCCGGCGGCTCCTGCGGGGCGGCTTGGCGGGGGACGCGATCTCCGGGCGGTCCCACTGGAAGTCGAGCAGCGTCTCCTTGAGCCCGCTGTGCGTGAGGGCGGCGCGCGGCGCGGGGCCGGGCAGGGCGGCGGGGGCCCGCGCCCCGA
>VWZT01016376.1:21038-33167 GCA_013397055.1 Pachycephala philippinensis | reverse complement strand
GGCCCGCTCCTGCCCACCCTGCACCCGGGCGGGACCCCGGGGCTGAGCCGCGACCCCGGCCCGCTCCTGCCCACCCTGCACCCGGGCAGGCTCCTCCAGTACCGCTAGAGGTCCGCGCCTGGCCGCGCACCGGCACCTCCCCATCCCCGGTACCGCCCGCGGGCGGGAGGGACAGGGACAGCGGCACACAGCCTGCCCGGAGCGTCCTGCCGATACGGCATCCTCCTCCCCGAGCCTCCCTGGAGGGCAGCAAGGACAGCCCAGGGCCCGCATGGATGAAATTCAAATTCAGATTACATATTAGAAAAAAAAATTAAATTCAGCGTTCGGGTGGTCAGGCATTGAAACAGGTTGCTCAGGGAAGTGGTGGGGTCACCATCCCCGGAGGTGTTCAAGGGGCATCTGGATCTGACGCTGGGGGATGTGGATTAGGGGTTACGGTGATGGTTGGACTTGATCGTAAAGGTCTCTTCAACCCCGATGATTCCATGGAAAGCTGCAGGGTCAGGGCACCTGGACAGGGGCTGGCGCTTGTGGAGGACAAAGACCCTGGGCTGTCATCAGCTGCCCTGTCCAGGATCATCTCCTCCCTGAAGGGCTTGAAGCATGTCTTGCCCCATGGTGTCAGTGGTCAAGGTGTGATCACACTGGGTAAGGGCAGAGGAATCCCCGCAGAGCAGAGGCACCCAGGTGTCCGCTCCTCCCTGGCCTCCAGAGCTCGAATGCCCCAGCCCAAACCAGTGCCACCAGCAGCCAGTCGTATTTATAAAGCAACAAAGACAAGCGGGCACTCAACTGCCCATTTGGCTCTGCTGGTGACTGAACCCAAGTGGGTTTAATGAGCTGGAACGAGGAGCTGATCCACTCGGGTGGGCAGGAGTAACCTGCCACCAAGAGCAAGAGAAGGACAACAGGTCTCCCTGGTTGGAATTGCAGAGGGCAGCCTGGAGCCTTGGGGATGTGGGCTCCCTGGGGAGCCGTGGGTCCCTTCTCCTGGCTGGGGGCTGATCTCTCGTGCTGCTTGCCAGGTTATCACTGTGCTGCTTGAGCCCTGAAGAAGAGCCAACCACACCATGTCACTGCCATTGACCAGCCACCGGCATCTGTCCCAGCAGCCCGCTGAGGACACTTAGCAGAGTGTGACCAAAACCTGCCTTATCACAGTCCACCTGGGACCAGAAACAAACCCAGGGCAAAGGGGAGTTTCCCAGAAAAGTCTGACAGCTTCCAACACAGGAACTGCTGCTGGCTACTCAAACTCCTTCTCCTTTCCTGCCCACTACAGTGTATTCACTCTGGAAGCCCATCCAGCTCTTGGGAAAGCCAGCAGAGGTGTTGGCTGAGCCCAGGTGATGGTGTTTCCCAGTCAGGGTTGCTCACACCTCTGCTTCTTGTGCTGTCCCATGTTTGTGCTGCTTACAGAGACATTTGCCCTCTCTGCCTGCTCCACAAGGACACCGACTTCCCTCTCAAACAGTCCTTGGGTTCTTTCTGGACAATCATTTACTTGCTGATAAATGCTGTTTCTTGGGAGGAAGGAGAGGGCACAAGAAAAATCATTTGTAAATTTGGCTCATGTGTGGTTGACACTTTAATCCAGATAGGATTTTTTTTAATTTAAAAAAGTCTCACTTCATTTTGTCCTGTTCCCAACATTTATCTCCAAGGGATACTTAATGGTGGGGACTAAAAAAAAAAAAAGGGCTGAGAAAGCCCAGACCTAAGTGAGCTGTTTGATCTCCCCTCACACCACCACTCTGTCCTGCCCCAGTGGAAAGTTTGTTTGCCTTTCTGCTGAGCCAGCCCGAAAAAAAGTTTTGTTTTGTATTGACTCAGATGCTTTGCTTGCAGGTCACTCCTCAAGGACCTGCACAAGCAACAAGT
Source organism: Pachycephala philippinensis (assembly GCA_013397055.1). Lineage (NCBI taxonomy): Eukaryota > Metazoa > Chordata > Aves > Passeriformes > Pachycephala > Pachycephala philippinensis. The sequence goes on along the minus strand of VWZT01016376.1, from coordinate 31,283 downwards.
CACCTTTGATACTGGGCAGTGCCCAGAGTCTCCCTCGTGCTGCGTGAAGGCTTCCAAGCCTCCCATATCCTCATTCTCCAGTACCCTCTCCACCCCATGTGCCCAAAGGGTAGTGGCTGCTGTGACCACTAATTCTGGGGAGCACCCATTCCCTCCTATCCAGGGTGAAGCTGCCCCAAGGCCTCCTGGCAGGAGGGAGGGATCTCTGGGTGCTTTAGATTTTTGTCTCTACGTCTTTCAAATATTTTTAGTGCTCATAAAAGTGAGAAAGTGGGAGAGACCCAGCTGGGACCAGTACTGTACAACCCTCACCCAAGGCAACTGAGACCTGCCCACTGCCAGACCTAGTCCCACACCTCTTAAGCAGAAAGGCAAATGTTCTTTCTCCCCCAGCATCATCCCAGTGATTTTTTTGGGGAAACCTTGCGGGTTTTACAGGTGCTGGATGTGATGGGTGAAATTCTGTGGTGGAGCAAGCTCACACCAGCCTGGAGTTTCCAACAGGACATTTAAGCACCTCGATCTTTGTGACTGGGGCATGGTGAAACCTGCTTTGTGTGTCCTGCCACACAGCTGGGTATCTTGTAGGGTGGATGCAATGGGGGTCTGCTGCAGACACATGCTGGCACTGCCCCATCAGCCTTCCCACTGTTATCCTGGCCCTCAAAAGGAGCCTGAAGAGAAGCTGGTGCTTTAATGGGCTCTCACAGCATGGACAGCCAGTGGAGCATGCCAGCCCTGATGGGGCTGCAGTGACAAAGTGCTGATCTGCAGGTTGATAAGGAGGGGCAGCGCCAGGCAGTGCAGCAAGGTGAGACTATCAGGCCAGCAGAAAAGCCATTAGCCTTTGTTCCTTGCCTCCACACATGGAGAGAGGGGCTGGGGGCAGCAGGTGGGGCAGAACTGCTGCCTCTTGGGGCTGCACAAGGGCTTTGCAAGCTGCTTTTCTGGACACCCTGCCATTTCAGTGATGCCATAGATTAGAAAAGCTCTGTAGTTACTCTTTTGCCAGAATAATCACAGGGCATAGCTGCTGGTGGCTACAGCACCTTAGCAAGTTCCCTTTTATTTAAAAATGCTCCTCTGTGCTGCCTTTTTGGAGGTGTCTAAGGGCTGCTCTAGGGCAGGGCAGAATACTGGTCTGACCACGTAGCTGGCACGAGAACATGCAACTGTCAACAGAGCTCCAGCAATTAGAGCTCAGGTATTGTTTGGGGATTCCAGCTTCTTTCTAGCTGGAGATCTTTTGTTTCCTGGAGTGTACAGCTGAGACTGCCCCTGCAGAAACCCTGTGTAATGGGAGACCCAAAAACATACCCTGAGCAGCATCGCTCAAGGGAGCACTCGTCCTTCAGACAACAGCAACATCCATTTGCTTTAGGTGTCCCCAAAAAGTGACCCCAGTCACTGCTCATGCAGGGTAAGGGCTACGGCAGATGGGCTTCTCTCTTTATCCCAACGCTGTCTCTATCCTGCTGCCTGCACGGGGTTCAAATGAGGTTGGAGAATGATTTTGTGTGGCCGTCAGTCTCTTCAAGACCATCCACAGCATTTTTCCGCCATCTGTCATTTTGAGAAGAAAGCACACAAGAAAAAATAATAAACTCAAATTATTGCCTAATCAACACCAAAATCAGCGCTGCTTGCTCAGCCTGCGGGCCACAATTAGATGCCATCAGCAAATTTGGGCAGCTTGCCTGGGCTGCAGTCTTTCATCTCTTGAAGACTGACAGGCAACCCAGGGATCTGCAGGCAGAGGAAGGGGCTGGGATCCGTTTGAAGAACTTGCCCGGCTCTTTGGGGAAAGAGCACATAATTCAAAACAGTAGGGAAAATGGAGTTTTGTGTTTATGTTTGTTAAATAAAGGAAACCCCATACCAGAGGAGGGGACGTTTAGGCCTCCAGCACCACCTCAGTATTGCCCTGGTTTTGCAGCCCCAGCTCAGTTTGCCTCGCCAGGAGGATGCTCTGGGTAAATCGCTTTGGGAAATTATGGAACACGTGTCACTTGAACACCCCTGTAGCTCTGTGGCAGCCTTGGCGGGGCCATCGTGTGTCTGTGCACTCAGTGCAGGATTTTGGTACCTGGTTTGAAGCACACACCTTCCTCTTCCTCCTGTTCTGCAGCACAGCTGCTTTTCCAAAAGCCAAGAGCTGGAGCAAAGGGCACCCTTCCTTCACCCTCAGTGCCAGCTGGGGAAGGGCGCTCGCAGAGCTGGAGAGGGGGGTGAGGGGAGCACCCAGAGCAGGGAGGGAGGGGACAGCAGGGATCAGGGTCCTCCTGCCAGGGGCAGGGAAGGGGTGTGGGACTGGGCAGAGCAGGGGGCTGGACACTCTGGCTCCACTCCCCACTCACACTGGCCTCCACATCTGCTCGTCCCCGTGGAGGCAGGGCTCACAGGTGCTCGGAGCAGCTCGGAGGAAAGGTGCTGAAGCCTGTCCCTCCTCCCAGGGAGGAAGGTGGGTTAGAGGAACAACCCTGCTGAAGCTCCAGTGCTCTGAAATGTGATCCTGCCGGAGGCACCTCCCTGGGCCCCACCTCGCCCTCTCCGACCTATATATGTGACCGGCCCTGGGCGGGCGCGGGGGACGTGGGCTCGCACTGTCCCCCAGGTTTCCCTGTGGATGGAGAGGCCGAGGCACCAAGGCATGGCCAAGAACACGTACATGCGCTGGCGGCTGCCGCTCGTGTGCCTCCTCTGGGAGGTGGCCATGATCGTCCTCTTCGGGGTCTTCGTGCGCTTCGGCGCCGAGGCTGACGCACACTGGGAGGAAGAGAAGCGGGAGATGAACCTGACCAGCGACATAGAGAACGATTTCTACTTCCGATACCCCTGTGAGTATTCTGGGAGCCTAATCCTTGTGCTGGCTGGTCCCCATCCCATCCCATCCCATCCCATCCCATCCCTGGCAGAGCCTGTCAGAGGTGCTGTCTCCACCGATTGCTAGAAAGTCACGCTCGTGCCTCGAGGCTGGTTTGGGGTTCACCAAAGAGCAAGAGAAAAGCCTCGTGGCCCTCCGGTGCCTCGGGGCTCTGTCAGCAGGGTATCGTGACGTCTTTTTTCCAGGAATAGGGCTGACGTGTTCCCAACACCCTGCGAGTTTCAGCTTGCTGCCCCCTCCCTCAGCTCAGGATCAGAGCAAGCCTTTCTGTGCACACAGAGGAACGGCTGTCGAGATCCTGTGACATCTTCCTCCTCTTCCTCCGTCCACCCCCTCACTTGTGAATTACCCTTTAGCTGCTGGCATTTCAGTGCCAGAGTCCTCCTAAGCTGCCAGGTTCCCAGGGTCCTTGGGTCTCCGCATTGTAGTGACACAGAAATTATTAAGAAGGTTAAAGTCCTCATGGCCAGGCAGTGCCTTTGGGTGGCTTTGATCTCCAGGGCTGGTCATCTTCGTGAGCCTTTCAGAACAGGCTGCTTCTGTAGGCAATTGTTTCCAAGGAAGCAACAGGCCTGAGTCATGCATCTATTTAGAACATTTCCATTAAAAACACCTGCTAAATCAAAGGAGCTATAGCAACCTGTGGCTGCTGAGGATTAGCTAGTTCAGAAAAGGATTGGCTTACAGAAACCTGCTGCCTCCAGGTTCATGTACGGTCGTGGCTGCCCTGGGCTCTCCCTGGACATCTGCCCTTGGGACCAGCCCCACGCAGGTTGGTGTGAAACAGAAGCAGTGCCTGAGGGCTGCTCTTGTCTCTGGTGTGCTGGGAGGACATCAGGAGTCCAAGAAAGAGCATGTAGGAGCTAAGGAAGTGACATCTCTTCTGTCCTCATATCCCACTCCTGCTCTGCAGTGCCAAGTATTCCCCCTCAAATGGCTGCATGGATCCAACACAACTAAGTCAATCTAAGGGCAACTGCTCAGTTTAGCTTTGAATTACGTCTCTGTTTCAGATCTGAGGAAGGGTTCACATGCCCAGAAGCACAGCTGTTCTTTCTCCCTTATCTAATCAGAAGTATTCTCTCTCTGCAAAGACGGACAAACATGACAAAGTGGCCAAGCCCTGGAATTTCAATCCTTGTGTCCATCCAGCGCTGCTCAGAAGAATGTGGTAGTTGAACACCCGAAGAGCATTCGTACCAACAGATCTGCGACCACTGCTGTCCACAGGACCTGTCTGCAATGGCTGAGGGATGGGAGTGACAAACTGACAGGTCCTTCAAGCCACAGATGATTGGGAAGGCAGGCAGAGGGAAATTGTCCTGGTTTCAGGAAGCCAATGTGTGGTTGTGTCAGTGGTCAGGTCCAGTCAGTGTGACAATTCCTTCTCATTTTGGGTCACACATGGATATTCCCTAATGGGTGACTCATCTGCTCTCTAAGGGAAAAAGAAATCAGATTTTTTCATCCCAGGTAGCATTCCCAAAGCCCAAACACTTCCTCTTGATAGTTATGGCAATTGTCCTCCCACAAAAGCAGGTTTACAAAACCTTAAGGGCATGGCAATGCCTGTGCTGCCTCTCAGTGATAACAGTGTTATTCTTACTAAGGGAAAACAAAGGCAAGGGTTAGAAAAATATTTTAGACTGGGTGCAGTTTGAAGAAAGATCTGCTCTTCCTCCTGAGTTCGCACAGGGTCTAACACACAGTGGGATCCTCTGGGTTTTTGGAAGGCACACAGTCCACAGCTTCAACTCTGACGTGCGTATTTCTGCTTTTGGGATGGAAGAATGAATATATAATGCAAATGGCAGCAGATAATTCTAGCTGTGTGTTGTGCTGCTTGCACTGGAGAAGAGAGAGGGGAAATAAATACAGCTGCAGAGGGAAAGTCTGTGGGATTGTGTGGAAAAACCACAGTAAGGAAGGCTGCTTCTTAGGACATGTGGAGAAGTGCTTTTGAAGTGACCTCTGCTGAACAGTGCCAGCTGCAGATCTCATCTCCTTCCTTTTTTAAGAGTGATTTCATAGGCATGGGGGGCATTTTTTTAAAAGCAAGCAGATTAGCATGGCACTACATGGCTTAAGCCTGTCCAAATGCTCATCCTTAAACAAGTTGCAAGGTCTTCTAAAGCACAAAAGGACAAAAGTCATGCCTTCTGCAGAGCTGCGCTCCATGCAAGTCTTCACCAGCCCTCAGTGGAAGTAGCAGACACAAGCCCTGTGGATATGGACAGGGGCTGATGGATTTCAGCACAGGTTCGGGGTAGAGCAGACTTGCAGTCACTCAATTTCCTTTGCCCTGAGCTTACACCCTCTCTGAGGTGCACAAATGTTGCTGGATATAGTGGCTACAATGATTTGTGCACCTCAAAATGCAGAACTTTCTGGTTTAGCTCCATCACTGCTGTGTTTATCTGCTCTACAGCACGGGTTTGCTGGTGGGAGTCTCCCAGAGGGGATCCCAGCCTTGGGTCTCCTGTTCTTCCCATGGGCTGAGTGGCCTGCAGTGTGAGGGTTTGCATGGTTCAGTTTGTAAGCATGCAAGCGTTTCAGCTCACTTAATTGCAAAGCGATGCTTATCTGATGGAAACGTGCAGCATTGAAAAGTACAGCAGGTTTACTGCACCAAGAAGGTCCTTCAAGAGGCTCTCACAGATCTGGTTTCCCCCGGGGAAGGGCATCTGAGGGGCTCGAGTGAGCAGGTCTGACCATTAGTGGGAAGAACTGGGTCTCTCTGGTTTAAGCACTAAAAATCTCACAAGTTGGGTTTCTGGTCTCAAGGGTATTTTGCCGCTGTATTTCTGAAGCATTTAAAAATGTGTTTGTAAACTTTCCTTGTTCTTGTGCTCTCCTTGCTCTGAGCCATCACCAGGACCCTGCATTGAATGGACCTACCCAAAATGACCACTTATGTGTTTTAACAAAACTTTACTGTTCATTTCACATGACATTTTTCGAGTTTTTTACCAAAGGGGAAAAAACAATCTGAATAGAAAAATGCTTTCCTCTGTACACCCCATTACTCTCAGGTCTTCTTTTGTACACAGCTTTTAGTAAACATTTACTTTAAAGGCTGAGCCTTTTAACCAAAAGCCAGTTTCCAAAAGCTGAGCCATTTTCAGACTTAGAAATGTGGGGACATGAGGCAAACACACATTTTCGCTTGGATTTCCCCCCTACTGCTTCTGATGTAATTAGTTTCTTTTCAACACCAAATGCATGTGGCACTGCTGTCCTCGCAGAACTGACAGTCCCTTCCCTCTGCACAGCTTTCCAGGACGTCCACGTGATGATTTTTGTGGGCTTTGGCTTCCTCATGACCTTCCTCAAGCGCTATGGATTCGGAGCTGTGGGTTTCAATTTCCTCCTTGCTGCCTTTGGGATCCAGTGGGCTCTCCTGATGCAAGGCTGGTTCCACTCTTTCAAGAACGGGAAGATCCTCATCGGAGTGGAGAAGTAAGGAGGAGGTGGGCTCTGGGATGGCGCCTCTTTCCTGGCCAGTGGAAGAGCTGGAATGAGAGCCAAGCAGCTGGCAACACCTGTCCCTCACTTATGTCAAATACAAATCAGTCTCTAAACTGTTGTTTTCCCTCCACGTACTCCCACTTGCTTTCCTGTTAGTCCAAAGGCACCTGCCATTGTGGTGGTGCTGCTCAAAGGGAAACTTGAGATGAGTGTCACCCCTTAGTGCAGAGCCAAGCACTACGGGTGTCAGTGCTGAGAACACGTATCGTCCTCACTACCTAAATAATGTGGGGGTGTAAGGATGGGAGAAAGGTCAGTGAGAAACCCAGGGATGTCTCCTAATCACCTCTTTGTCTTCAGGTGGGATCTCTAGAGCTGGGTGAAGGTGAGAGTGATTCACAGAGGAGTATTTCCTTATTAAACCACAATTTTCCTTCCCCTTTTCCAGCCTGATCAATGCTGATTTCTGCGTGGGCTCCGTGTGCATCGCCTTTGGGGCAATCCTGGGCAAAACCAGCCCCATCCAGCTCCTTGTCATGACTTTGTTTCAAGTCACACTCTTTTCAGTGAACGAGTACATCCTCCTCAATCTTCTTCATGTAAGGCTTTAGGTAGTACCTGCTTTGTTCTGCTCCTTCCTTTCTGCACCTCTCCAAACTGTCTCCCTTTGCTATGGCTCCACCAAGCCACTGCCTTCGTAAGCATTTAAAATGCAAGAATTCAGGCAGAAAAAGTAGACAGATTATGAAGGAGAGGGGCAGTGGGTTGTACTTCCCTGAGAAGGGAGATCTTCTGGGGTTTTACACCTAAGCTTGGCAATTCAGGAGCACTGGGTTCCTCTGCCAAGTGCACAGACATGCTGGGCATGATGCAAATCAGGCCTCAGCTCCAGAATGAGTGGTGATTACAGAAGCAAACCTCTCTTTTCCCATGGCTGCAGGTAAAGGATGCAGGTGGCTCCATGACCATTCACACCTTCGGAGCCTACTTTGGCCTCACGGTGACACGGATCCTGTACAGACCCAACCTGGAGCAGAGCAAGGACAAGCAGGGCTCCGTGTACCACTCCGACCTCTTTGCTATGATCGGTGAGTCAGCCCTCATCTCGGGGGTGCTGCTGCATGGGGACCACTCGGCTGCACGGGGCTGGTTCCTCCTGTGCCTCTGGGAAAAACTGAAACCAGGATATGGGGTTGAGGAGCTCTGTATCCCAGAGGGCTTTCACCTTTCAGAGTTACTCAGCTCCCTTCATCAGGGCCTGGGCTGAGATGGTGCCTGGGCAGACAAGGATGCATTTTGGTTCCCTTTTTCAGCCAGCCTTTCCTGATGCTGGTCTCATCATGTGGGGTGTGGCTCAGGGGAAGCGGGACTATGGGATGTAATTTCCCCCTGTGCAGAAATATCTTCTTTAGAGGTTTTTTTTCAATCCCTGTATTCTCTCTTTTCCCTTTCTCCTCCTCATCCCATCTGCCACATCCCACCAGGTACCCTGTACCTGTGGATGTACTGGCCCAGTTTTAACTCAGCCATTTCTGACCACGGGGATGCCCAGCACCGCTCTGCCATCAACACGTACTGCTCGCTGGCCGCCTGTGTCCTCACCACCATGGCCTTCTCCAGCATGCTGCAAAAGAAAGGCAAGCTTGACATGGTAAGATGGGAGCAGAGATCTCTGCACTGCCCAGGGGACATATAATGAGGTTGATCAAGGGTCCAGGAAACAATTAGCACTCGTGCTTTGCTGAACAGACACAGGGTTTCAGGGCATGACGGTGAAACCAGCATCCAGGCAGAAACTCTGAAATAACAAAGTGGGAATCAGTCCTTCAGGGCTTGAGGTGTGGGGTGATGCCCTGCCTGTGGTGGACCCAAGCCACAGCAGGGACTGGACTTGATCTGCTGGGCGTGAGCCATGTTTGGCAGAGCTCCCCAGCAAACCAGGCCTGTGCAGCAGCTCGTGAGCAATCGGGGAGCTGACTTGTACGTGTTGGATGTGTGGGTGACATGTCTCTGTGACAGCAGAGCTTGCATGACACACGGGTGAGACAATTTCCATCTCATCACAACTCCCCACCCATATCTGTGGATGCAAAGAACGTGTGTGGTACAGGGAGTGGGAGTCTATGTGCACCTGTGCTGCAGACAGAAGCTGCCTGTTCTTTTCTTGTTTTTCACCACCAAGCAGGAAAATGGGCCCTGATATTTCCTCTGGAAACATTTTCCGAGCTGATTCTCCCACTTTGCCATTTGCACCATCCCTGAGCAATTGCAATCTCCCTGAGATGCCAAGGCAGGGCGGTTGCTTCTGCAGGTGCACATCCAGAACGCCACGCTGGCCGGCGGCGTGGCCGTGGGCACCAGCGCCGAGATGATGCTGACTCCGTACGGCTCCCTCATTGTCGGGTCCATCTCTGGCATCGTGTCCACGGTGGGGTATGTCTACTTCACGGTGAGTGCTGCTCGAGGGGTCTGCAGCCCTGGTCCTGCTGAGGAGACCAGAAATGGATTCACTTTCCTTTGATGGTTCCTGCTTTCCAGAATTCCTTATGAGATGCACTTCTGATTCCTTTTGCTGCCCCAAAGTGCTCAGGAAGTTTCATACTCCCAACAGGAGCGTGTTTGTTATTTTATCTTGAGCTTGGTTCACATCTTTGTCTGCAAGCCCTTAGCTCTTTAATGTGACACAATATCACTCCTCTTTCTCTGCTTATCACAGTCCTCCATGGAAGGAACTAATGGCCATGCTCAACTCCCTGATCTCTCTCTACTTCCCTTCCCCTCAGCCTTTTTTGGAGTCTAGGTTGCACATTCAGGACACATGTGGCATCCACAACCTCCATGCCATGCCAGGCCTTATTGGGGGCATTGTGGGAGCCATCACAGCAGCTGCAGCCACGGAGGATGTATATGGAAAGGAAGGGTAAGATGGCTTGAAAATCTTCCCTGAGAATAGATTTTACCTGAAACTCCGCGGGCTGGGAGCAGGGAGCAATTAAGAGCTTTTGTTAATAGTTCAGGGTTGCCCAGACGTGTCCCTCAAAAACATGGGATGCACTGACTGTGTTGAGCTTACTGAATTATAGTCTCATCCTATGCAGCTGACTCCCGGTGGCCTCATAAAGTGAGCCACAGTCCTGCTGTTTGGCATTATTCTGGGCCACAATGGGTAGGGAAGTGCTTCTCCCTCCCCCCTGCATTGTTTCATGGGGTCAGGTACGGCTAAAAGTCTGAGTTACAAAGCGAATGTTTATATTTTGGGCTCCTCCTTGGTAAAGCTTTGCCAGGGGTCAGAGAAGGAAGTGAGCGGTGTTTCGGTCATTGCAAAACTCTCCTGGTCCATTGCAGAAGAGGGATGGGGCTAGGGAAGAGTTCCCAAGAGAGGAGGGCAACACGGTTCCTCTGGAGCCAGGGAATGTCTCCTGCCGGGGGCAATCATCACCATTTCTGCCCTCGGCAGGTTCGTCAAGGCGTTCGACTTCACGGGCGTGTACCAGACGCGGACACCCAGCATCCAGGGAGGGTTCCAGGCGGCCGGAATTGTGGTGTCTCTGCTGATGGCGTTCGCTGGGGGGGCCATTGTGGGTAAGCCGGAGGGGAGCCCGGAAAGGGGAGGGCTGAGCCAACCTGCAGCTGAAACAGAGCATCCATGTGCTCCTATCCACGGCCCGGGGGGGATCATCCTGGGTGGACAGCACCGAGCACTGTGCCGGGGCTGCGTTTGCCCCCTTGGGTGGACCACCCGCATCCCGCTGCATCCTGCTGCATCCCGCTCCATCCCTCACGGCTCCCTGTCCTTCCAGGAGGCATCCTGAAGCTGCCCATCTGGGGGGACGCCGCGGCCGAGAACTGCTTCGAGGACGGCGTGTACTGGGAGGTGAGGGGGGCGCGGGGCT
>VWZT01016376.1:4099-20995 GCA_013397055.1 Pachycephala philippinensis | reverse complement strand
CCCGGCCCGGGGGGCTCAGGGGGCTCTGCCGCAGGTGCCGGAGGACGAGGAGAGCGATGCCTACCACATGCACAACCCCGACAAGCCCGCCTCGCCCTGAGCCGCGCCCCGCCGCCGGCCCGCCTCCCCCGCCGCAGGACCTCGCCCCGCTGCCGGGGCCGGAGCATCGTCCTCTCGCCGTGACGACAGGGGCTCTGCCCTGCTCTGCCGCTTTTGTAACGAGCTGCTGTGGATGTAATAAAGACGTGTTCTTCTTTCCAGGCCTGTGCTGGTGTGTGTCAGCGCCCGAGCGGGGTGGGATGTCGCCCAGTCCCGTCTCTCCCGCCAGCGGCACGGCAGCTGCCAGCACAGTTCTTGGCTGCCCGGGGCAAAGCGGAGGCGCTGGGACACTCCTGGTGCCTCGGGGACAAAGTGAAGGCATGAACGGTGGCAATACGGGCTGGGTGTATTGGTTAGATACTGTGTTAGATAGTACAGGCTGGGGATATGCTTGGTTTGGGAGTTGGCACCTTGGTTTGGGAGCTGGCACCTTGGTTTGGGAGCTGGCACCTTTAGATGACAATCGAGAAGGTGATGAGCCCCCACAGTGCAGGCTGAGCCCCTGTGGGAAGCACAGGCCAGGCTGGTTCTATTTGAGGAGGAGATGCTGGGGTGCAGCAGCTGTCCCTGCACTCGCCCTGCCATCCACGGCGGGGGTGAGGGCCGGCTCTGAGTCCAGCTACACTCCTACGTGACAGCCTCTGCCATCACCTTCCCTTGAACTGCCCTGCTGAGACCTCCATCAGCTCCTTGGGAACCCTGTTTGCATGTACAGCACAGGCTGACAGGACCCTTTCCTCTCTTTTGCCTTCAGCCACTGCTACCAGTGTCATCAGATGGCTCCTTCCACTTACTGGTGCTGTTCTGATGAGAAGAGGACAGTCCCTTTCTCTTAGCTGGACCATCAGGCTTCAGCCAGAGTTGGAGGAAACAGGGATGAAAAGCAGGCCTAAAATCCTAGATGTTTTCCAGGGTGATATAATGTGAGGAGCAGGCAAGGAAAAGAGAAGGGGGGGGGAAAGGAGGTAGGAGGGCTGATAGGTCTCTTCACTGCGTCTAGCTGTAATTCTTACACCTGAGGGGGGGAGTCAAAAGTAGCTATTCACATCCCCTTGGGATATGACACCCTCATTTTCCATGCTGGGTAAAGACAAAAACCCTTTACAACATGTTTCTGGAATTTGTCAGCGGCTGCCAGCAGCAGCATGTTAATTAAATGTCGGCAAAGATGGAAGCAAGAGGCTCTGCTCTAATTGGACACTTTGCTTGGTGGAGCTGAAAAACATTGTGACAGAGGAGGAGGTGCCGAAACACTGTGTTCCCCTGCCATGGCGCGGGGATGGGGACAGCCAGGCACGGGAGATGCTCTCTCCTGTACACGCGTTACCTCCATTTGGCCTGAAACAACCTCACCATTGAAAAAAGAAGAGTATTAAAAGACCTAAAATCCTCCACAGGATTGGTCTCAAGCACGCAGCAGTGTGGGATGCAGGGAAAGGGCTGGTTGGGTAAGGAGAAATTCAGAAATATCATAGCTGGGCCATCAGGAGCTCCAGCCCTCTTGCCAGCAAGTGGTGTATTGTATATTTATTTTATGATGGCAGAGGCAGGTCTGACAGGGGTTAGAAATGATCTCTGGAGAATGATCCCTGCAGAGGCTGAAGCATACGTTGAGCTGCATCCTTTCTCCAGGACAGGGATGGGAAAATGTAGGGCAGTTTTCCCTGTGCAGGGATCTGATGAAGGAGGGAGATCTCCTCCCAGCTTCTCTGCACTGGGAAAGGGATGTAACAGCCATTTTCTGCTCACAGCTTCATCCAGAGAGTGCATCACAAACCACCACAGGGATGTTTACTGACAGGCAGCAAAGACAATGTCATTTCAAAAAGGGAGTCCTAAACTTTTCCCTGCAAGTCTGCAAAATCTGAAAGCAGCAGCAGACATTTTGGGCACTGCATTTCCTACTGCATCACTGGACTGGTGTCCCTCAGTCTCACACCATCTGAGTTCTGTCTGTGTCCCAGATAATCTGTGTGTCTAACCTTCGTGGCCTCTGATCTTTCCTCCCAGCAGCTTGCAAGGGGCCATGGGTTCAGTGAAGGCAAAGACTGGGTGACCCTCTTTGCTTCAGCGAGGTGGCCAGCCCACATCTCTTGTGGGACGGGTCTGTGAGCCCTGGGAGATGGTCCTGTCCCGTGTGCACGTGCTGGAAGAAGAAGCCCTGACCCTGTTCCCCGGCCCTCTGGGCTCTGCCTCCTCCTCGTGGGAAGACACCTAAATTGCCCAGGCTGCTGGGCAGCGAAGCGTTTTATTGCCCGTGCTCTTGCGGGGCTCAGTCTGGTCTCAGTACCTAAATCACTCTCTGGGGCTGGCCGTGCAGTTTTAATTCCCTGGCAAACAATGCCGGGATCGGGCTGGCGCGTTTGAAGTGCAGTCGCGGCCCCAGCAGTGGACGGAGGGTTTCTCGACGGGGGAGCGTGGAGAGCAGGGGATTGGGCTGCTCCGGCAGGCGGGAGAACGTGTGAGAAAGGGGCTGTAGATACTCGCGGGGATTAGGTGGTACAAATTGGCTGGGAAGCACCGGAGGCATTGACCAAAGTTGTCCTGGGGCAGGTTCCCATGGGGGGGGTGGCTGAAACAACCTGCCTTCAAGGAGGCTGGAAGGCCCAGCCTGGCTGCTAATCCCCTGGGATCTATGTGGCACGGAGCAGAAAAGAGGTTAAAAAAAAAGGGAAAATCTCATGTAAAGGTGGTGGTTTCCCCAAGGGGATGATGTTAGAGAGAGCAGGGAGGAGGTGGGGGGGGAACAGCATAGTTTAATCCCTCTTTTAATAGGCAGGTGGTGGGCTTTGCTCGCACTCCTGCTCCTGCAAGCTGCTGCAGAGATTTTGGCAGACGGCCTTTGCTCACCTCTGCTGTCCCCCACTCTTGGTGGAGAGGGGCCCCATCTGTGAATCTGCCCGGGACAAGGGCGGTTGCCTGCCTACTACATCCGTGCCCATGTGTGTGTTGGTGTGCATGAGTGCAGCTCCATGGTGCCAACCCCAGATTTGGGCTGAAACAGGCTCGTTGCACACCCCAGCTGCTGGCCACTGTGTCTCTACTGCTGGCAGTGTGCCCACGGGTACAAAGCCATGTCCCCACAGCCATGTCCTCAGCCTTCTTGACCTTGCACCACTGGCACACTGAGACCACGCTGTGGGTGTTGCTGGTGATGTTCACACGCTGTTGGCCGTGGTGTGCACATCCTCCCACCTGTGCCAGGCACATCCACCCACCTTTGGGCCGGAGCGGGCGCGTGCGTGTCCATCCCAGCGTGTCCACGCCTGCGTGAGCACTGCTCCAGCCCCTTCTGAAGGAGCGCTGTAAATTGTAATCAGATTAGGGCAGCCGGTCGCTTAGGGCCCTTGAAAAGGGCATACGTCCCCTCATCAGTACCTAGCATTGAGTCGCACAAAGGGTCTAAGTAACTCGGCAGGGGTCGGGCCCTCTGGAGCGCAGGGGAGGGGGCTCGCCTTTCTTTTCTCTCTGTCCCTTGTAATTATGTCAATTTGCTAGCCAAATTGTTTGCTTGAGTGGACAGTGGGGGCTTGCCCCCCTTCACACCTCCCCCCCACCCCTAACCCCATTCATGTGCTAATGTGGGAAGGAGCATGGCCTCCTGACTTCGGGAGGTGGCCGTCAAGGAGCAAAGCACAGGGGGGCATGGGCCAGGAGCCCCCCATTTAGGTGCCCATGGACGGCTTGGCCTCGCAGCCCTGATGAACGGGGCACTCCCGTCTACTTTAGCCCGTGGCAGAGTGTGCAATGGCCAACCAGCCCCAGACAGCCCTGGTTTTCTCTGGCCACCCCTCACCTGCATCACATGCCCGCTCGGGCCACGGCATCCCCAGGGCCAGGAGCCGTGCCCTCTGCTCCGTGGTTTTCCCGGCACACCTCCCCACCCGCGCACCTCCCAGCATTTGCATATATTCTGCCCGCAAATCCTTGTCAAGGGGACCCTCTTTATTGCCTGTATAGATCACAGGGTGTTAGTTAAGGGGCTTCTTTGTATTGCCTCAGACAGCTGGGGTCATCAAAAGTCCTGCGGTGGGAAGGAGAGACAGGAGGAGGGGGGAAGCTCTGACAATACAGACTGAAGGATTAAAGGAGCATATAAAGTTCCTATTGAGTGAGACAAGAGGCTGTTCACTCCCAAGATTGACAGCAACCAGGAGGCGATTCCCAACACAATGTCCAATTAATTCTCTACCCTCTTCGCTGCCGCCTCCTCCTCCCTCCTCTCCTGGGCTGGGGCATGAGCAGGGAAGGGCTGAAGCTAAGATCCTCGAGAAGGTAATTAATTATTCCTGACTAAAAGGAGCTTGCCGAGGTGCAGGCCAGTCCCCAGGCTCATTGGGCATCCATCCCTCTCCCACAGGCTGCCATCAGTTTGGGCCACTTCAGGGTTGTTCTCCTCTCTCTCACAGAGCTGTCCCACCAAAGGTCCATCTTCATGGCATGTACTGGACAATAACCCAGGCTACTGCTGAGCCCAGAAGAGGCAGATTTAGAGCTAAAGCCAAGCTGAGAGTGGAATGCAGCAGGACAAGGCAGCAGCAGGAAAGCCAGGGAGCAGGGCAAGGTGCATGACCGAGATGTGTGGGCATGCAGAGCATCTGAAGAGAGACAGAGCAGTGTGTGCCAGGCCTGGGGATCAGACCTTACCTGTGTGTGCAGTGGCAGTGGTTAAAGCAGCTCCACCCACCCTGGTTTTGTAGGGAGAAGTGGGTTTCTGGCAGTAAGGGTGCATTGCCATTGCTCCCTGGGCTGGCCACCCACACTGGCCCCAGTACTGGGCATAGCAGGACTTGTAGGAGATACTGTAGGATACTGCATCTCTCTGCTGTACAGTCAT
Organism: Pachycephala philippinensis; assembly: GCA_013397055.1. NCBI lineage: Eukaryota > Metazoa > Chordata > Aves > Passeriformes > Pachycephala > Pachycephala philippinensis. Next base: position 16,059 of record VWZT01016376.1, on the reverse strand, counting down.
GTACAGGAGCAGAATCTGGGCCACCATATGAAATTTCTGCAAAGCACTGAGTACACAAATTGTCTGACTTGTCTGGTCTGGTTTTTTCCTTACAAACATCTCAGCCCAGAGGGAGGAAAGCGCCTTTCTCTGAGCTGGCCATCCTTTTCTTTTTCTGGTATTCTCTGTGGCAATGAGGCTCCCAGACATGAGTGGCAAACGTCCTTCAACAGTGACAAACATCTTCAAACCACCTCGTTTGGGAGAAAAAGCCATGCAACCAGTACAGCCTCTTCTCACCACGGGGACATTTTGGCCAGCCCATCTTCTACTGCTCAGCACTGACCCCTTCCCCTCTGCCACCCCTGCCCATGGCACTGAGGATGCCCCGGTCAGCACGGGGTGAGGGACCAGTGCTGCCCTCCCTGCACACCTCCCGAGCAGGGGATGCCCTCAGGATGCCGGCATGGGGCTGCCAGTGGCTCAGCATCTCCTGCCCGCTCCCTCCCGCCGCACACGCTCCCAGTGAAGTTGTTTGAAAGTCTTCCGGCAGTTTTCACGGCCAGGAATAACAGATTAGCCATGATCTGATCAGCCCAGTATCTAAGCTGTATTCTCCCTGCTGACAAGTATTTGAAAGAGGGGAGGGGCCACTTTCAGCCCAACGATGAATCTTTCACCGACAAGAAAAGACCCTTTTTTCTCCCTGCCAGCCACGGGCTGCTCCGTGCCCTGTTGCTAAGCGAGACCCGGGGCTGCCGCTTGCACGCGGCCGGCTCCAGCCGAGCCCTCGGGTTAGCAGGATCAGGATATTCACACCAGACATCTTGTTTTTTAGGGAGGGTGTTTCTTTTCTTACCCACCTCTGGCTGGCAAATAACAGCTTGCTGGCGAGGCCCGGGGATGCCCCTGCTGAGGCAGCTTGCCCTGGGAGGAAAGGGAAAATGCAGAAGCTTTTGGAGAGCAGACTGGGGCATTGGGGTCAGGCGCTCAGCCCTAAATGTCTGGGGTTTGCTACCACACGTGGGGGTGTCCCCATCTGGGCTGTGGAACGGCAGCCACCCCACAGCTCCCATGTCCTGGTGGGTTTGGGGACAGTGGGAGCTTGGGGATGTCGCCTTGGAGGATGCTTGGTGCTTGTATCCAACAAAAACCTGGCTTGGCCTCATGCAGGGGTGGCTCTGGGCATGGTATTGCAGGGGAACATGTGACAGACGAAATAGGAGGATGGTCTCCAGGTTTGGGATGCTATTTTAGTCCCCACAGCTTCACTCTGCTCCAGAACACCCTCTTACCCGGCCAGCACCAGCCGTGTGACCCTGAGAGAAAGAAGGGAGATCACTAAAACAAAGGCTTCCAGGCTATTTCTGGAGCTGCCAGCATGAGGTGCCCTCGCCTAAGACATGGTGCTCGCATCTCCCTCCGCTCCTGCAAGGCAGCGGTGCAGGCAGGACTGCAGGCTGCCAGGGCCTGGGCTGGCACCTTGGCAGAGCCCTGCCTGCCCTGCCCGCCCTCGCTCGTAGGCTGAGTGCTGGGGGGAGGCAGGAGGCTCTCCTTCGTTAGTGTACCCCTCCAGTGGCTCTGGTGCTGCTGCCGAGCCTCCCTCACCAGCCCTGAGCAAAGGCATCCCTGGGTGTTACTGATGCACAGCAGCTCAGGCTCTTTGTGAGCAGCCCTGAGCAGGAAATCTCCCTCTCCACTGCTGAAGGAAGCCTGGAGAAACCCGCTCATTCCTGCCTCAGCCCAGGAAGTCTTGCTTGACCTCAGACTCCTGCAAGCCCTTGATCTCCTGATAGAGGTGACCAGGGTTCATTCCACTGACATGTAGGGCTGCAGAAGAGACATGCAGAGAGGCTGTTTCCTTTTCCATGGGAAAGATAAACCACTCTGGCACGGCATCACAAGCTGCTCCCTCTCCTCAGGCCATGCCCTGTGCCCAGCTGGTGCAAAAAAACCCAGGGAAAGATGCCAGAGGGGATGCAAAAGTTACTGCTGCTTTGAGCAGCACAGAAAGGAGAGAAACCCTGAGCCTCTTGGTTTGAAACACAAAACACTGGATCCATGGCTGTGATACAGCCCCTTTCTGGATGTTTAGCAGCACAAAGCAGCTGACAAACTGACCTCTCTGGCCCAGTGAGCTCTCCTCCAGTTTGTGGAAGGTCACTCGATGACTGAAGGGGCACCAATGCTGATGTCACAGCCACCCGCAGTGCCGTGGGCAATGGGATGAGTTTCCCAGTGCCTAGAGGTTGTCCTAAGTCACACCAGAGGCATGATGACTTTCTCCAGTCTTCCTGGGAACAGAAGTGCCCACGTTTGGCATTCTGGGGGCAGGTGGAGTTATGGTGCAGGTGCTCTATCAGTTTGTGCCTGCCATGGGCAGCAATGGTTGCGTGGGCTGTTTTCCATTCCTGGCACAGGGCACCCACCCCAAATAAATCCCTCCTAGCCCACAGCTTCTGAAGGACATGCTCAAATCTCTCTAGGCTTGAGCCAGCAAAGCACAGGCAAGGCCTGCTGACTTTTGAGGCTCTCACACAGTCCTACCTAACTCTCTGTTACCCTTTTTTCCTGGCTGTTGGCCATTCTGGCATGGGCAAGCTCTCAGCTTTGGGACCTTAGCACTGCTCTGGTACTTCAGGCCAGATTTCTCACTCTTTTTGTGTGAGCCAGCCATGAGTCATGTTCTCCACTGCACGGACAGGTCTCCTGCCTTGCTCTGCAGCCAGGAATCACCTGTGTGAATGAGCAGCGAGAGAGCTGGGGAGGGGGTGTGGCTGAATGACTTTTGACATACATCTTAAAGCTCCCTGGCTTGGTTAAACCTGCAAATGGCCTCTGTTCCTCTTGGATAAACTCTCTGACTCATTGACTGCTTCATCTGCAATACCACGACCTGATGCTCACACCATGGACATGAAGAACCATGTTTGACTGCCCCGACTTTCACACTGTCGTGGCACTGACCAGGTTTTTAGGAGCTCCATGTGCTCCGTACAGCAAGTCCACAGCATCAAAATTAACTGCTCCTGGCTTTATTCCTCTTGTCTCGATTGTGTCTGCTGGCTTTGCTTCCAAGCCTTGGCTTTGCCTTGGATTGTGCTTGGCAGGTGCTGGAAGATGCTTTGTGGATGAGAGCAGGAGCATCCCATATGGCTTCACTTTTCTCTGGGGAATCCTGAACCACTAAAACCAGTTTACTCTGTAACTCTGGGTAGTCTCTACATTGGAAATGCTCTATAAAACCCTTGTTTGGGAAGGATGTGATCTGCAGAGAGATCTGACTGTCCTCCTGATGGTCTGATCATCTGCAGGAGAGCACGAGGGCTTTTCTATGGCCGGGGCTGAGCAGCACCATGTCTTCCCGAGGAAGAAAGGAAAATTTGCCTTCAAGAACTAGCGGGTAAAACCTGATCTGAGAATTCATGTCCCAGTGCTGAAATAAACCATTGTGCAGCAAAGAATAGTACACAATGTAAGCACTCAGGAAAGAAGAAAATAATTTTATCCTGATTTCTAGTGTCTTCCTGACTTGTGAGCACCCTTCCATACTCACACATGTCAGCAGAACACCACGGAGATATATTTATATGAAAATCCGTTTGTCTCCACAGCTATCTATAGCATTTCTTTCCGTGCCCTCAGCTCCTGTGGCTGTGGGCTCAGTTTGCCTGTTTGGTTCCAGCACCTGGAGCATCCCTGCGCAAACGGACGGCATCAGCACCCCGCATCCAAAGGAAACCAAAATAAAGAGCCATCGTGGGATCAGAACGGGAGCTTGGATGGTCTGGGAGCACATGGGGAGCCTCAAGCATGGCAGCATCGTTTTCTGGGGCGCTGCCGGTGGGGAAGGGGGTCCCCCCACGGGCCTCCGTGCAGACGAGGGCCCCCGCTCAGAAAGAAGAGGCGGCACATCAGTATGCAGGAGTGGTCGCTGCTCGCCAATAAATTAGCATAAACCACTCTAGGAGGTAAATAGACATACAAGGCGCCAGTGTGTGCAGCGTGGGCTGCGGCTTTGTCTCAGCCCCACTATTGTCACGGCCCCTGCTGCACACTGACCGAGTGGGGCCGGTGTGGTGGGCTCTTACACTTTTGACTGCTGGATAAAAGGGGGGAACATAAAGAGAGGGGAGAACTTTTTTTCGGGTTTTTTTATAAGTCCAGACGAAGTTACAGACGTCTGTTAAACGTCAATTACAGCTGAATAAAGACGTCTGCTTGAGGCTTAGTTATGGCTCCTTTCAGCCACCGAGATTTTTCCAGGGCTGGTCCGGGATGCCTTCGGCAACCTAATTTGGAGATTGTAACTCTATAAACAGGCTCTGGCATTAATCAAGGCTGGTGAAAATGCAAATGATGGCATGGAGGGGGCTTGGGGACGGGACGGGGTCCTGCGCCTTGCAACTCAGGGCAGGGAGTAAAAAGAGGAAAGCAAAGGGGAGGAAGAAAGGGGCCATGCAGAGGAGTAGGGATCCATAAATAGAGAGCTTGGTGGGGTTTGCTGACTTTCCTCATGGTGCTCTGGGAATCTGGTCCCATCAAGACTCATCTGTATCCCACTCTGCTTCCCGCTGGTTAACCCTTGTGGTGCTCCTGGCCATACAAGCCTGGTTGCCTATGTTTTTCCCAGCAAGACCAAAGCCAAAACAGCAAAAAAAACAGGCATTTAATGCTTTAAAATCCTGGAGGATCACTGGCTGTTTTGGAGCGTCCAGACTATATGAGAGAGGGTGTCAGGACAGTTTGGAGGATGCAAGGAATGATTCCTTTTGGAAGAGTGGCTCATGCTGTGCATTCTGCCTGTTGCTTAGGTGGCTTGTTGATATTTCCTTTTAGCCATGGGAAAAAGGCCTCTGAGCTCGAGCTGGGTGAGGGGGGAATGAAGCCCCTGGTGAGTGTTGTCCATGCCATTAAAAGACATGCTGATGACCACAGAGACCAAACCACCCTTCAGACAAGACAAGGTGCATAAAGACCTTCTTCCCTCTTGGATACATCCATGTCAAGAGGCCCAGGGTGGAGGGATGGAACTCCCCTTGGCCTCATTGGCAATATTATCTTGTGTCCTGGGACGGGTCAGCACCTGGTGAGGAGAACCATGTCCTGTTGTACAGCCATGTCCTAGCCAGATGTTGCAACCCAAAATATGAAGAATAAGCCTGAAAATCAGAGTAGAAGCAGTGCAGATGCTGAGGGCTGGCTGGCTGATGTGTGCTGTGGAGCATCCTTCCCATGCTCTGCCCTGGGGCTCAGCGCTGTGCTGGCCCAATGTGCCATGTGGTGACTGTGGGATGGATGGTCCAGAGGAGCTCCAATCTCCCTCCTTTCCCCAGATCTTCTGGGAATCTTCTATTTTGGAAACGTTTGAGAGGAGAGGTGAGTATTTTAGAGGTGACAGTCGCACAGGAACCCCCTCTCCACTCCACTCCCTTGGGAAAACGTGTCCTCCTCTCGTTTCCATTCTTTGGGGAGCATTCTCTCCCCATCCTAACCTCTCTTCTTTTATTCTCTGTCACTTGCTCTCCCCCATCTCATATGAGTACACACTTTCCTGTCTCCTCTGTTTCTGTATCAGAAAAAATCAAACTGGCGGAGAGACACACAAACTGCAGAGAGTCCCTTCTCTGATTTCTTGGAGAAACTCTTGTCATTTTCAACAGACCCAGAGTACCAGGTTCTTTCTTCCTTGGCCCACAGGGATAAAGGTTGCAGACCCATTTATCTCACAGACCTGGCTTGAGGGGTTGACAGAAAGGGGGATTTATTTCAGAGCACTGAAACAGAAATGCACATCCCAGGTCCTTTCCCTTTGGGTGATGATTAGGAAGGAGCCTGCCCCTCCCAAGCCATTATCCTGACACTGCTGGGGACTCAAACCTGATATATTTTCCCCATTTTTTTTCCATCCACCCATGGCTTCACAGAAATGGGCTGAAAAACCAACAGCATGCTTCCGGAAAACACCTGAAGGATACCCTCCAACCCAAGGAGAATCTACAGGATGGATTTAGGCCAGAAGACATTCTTTTGATTACAGTTTATACACAGCAGAGCAGTTTTCCTGATGGAGCATCCTGAGAAATCTGTAGTTGGTCCTGGAGAAGTGTGAATGAGGTGCTGTGCCAAGGCTGTGGAAACCCCTTGCAGAGAAATGGCACATGTTCATGGGCGTCTTTTGCAGGCTTTGATTTTTTTGCAGCAGGCTGTGGTTCAGAGGAAAGCCAAGGGAAGGACAGGAGGGTGCAGCCTCGCAGGGCTGCAGAGACTGGCTTAGGGAGAGATGCAGAGCAGCAGTACCTGAACAGGCATCTGGTTGTTCTGGGCTGAACTGGGAATGCTGGTTCTCCAAGGCCTCTGCCTGATGTTACCATGCATTCACATCCTTTCCCCTTTCACCTGGGAAGAGGAGTACAGGCAGGTTTTTGGGAAGCTGACAGCACTTCCAAGGAAAGGAATGTCAGACCTTGCAGTGAAAAAGTGTCACTGAGCCCAGAAACCAAGAGACAACAGAGAAAGAAAGGGTGGAGGTGGGAAGGAGGATGAAGATGAGAGGATGATAAAGGGGGATGTGAATCAGGGCACAGAGCCAGCCCGGCGGACAACGCCCAGGGCTTCCCGAAAAAAATGGAGGATGGGGTGGACCAGCGACAGCTGGAAGATTTAATTGCTCCTCTCCACAGACCTGTTCGGCTCCCTCCCTCTCAGATCTGCATTTCAATATGAGAGCAGCAGTAAGTGGGATGCCGCTGGAAGGGGTTAGAATGATTAATCATTTAAAAAGCAAGATCTTAATTACAGGGTGCAATTTTTGCTATTTAAGGAGTCCATTAGTTTCCAGAAAGGAAAAAAAAAAAAAAAATATATATATACTGCAGGTTATTCTCCTTTTGAAGAAAATGGGAAGGGGGGAAACCGGGGGGCCGCAGCACCCAGGCTGGCGTGGCCGCCCCTGCCTGGGCGAGGGCGTTGGTGTGCGAGGATGGCGAGGGGGAGGTGGTGTCATTTGTTCCCCGAGTGATATTTTTGAAGGGTGCTGGCTGCGAGCGTTCGCCGCGCTCAACCACGCGTTGGCACAATCTGTGCCGGAGCAGGCAGACGGCTTGTGCTCAGCCTCCCCCGGCACGGCTCCTCCTCCGCCGGGAGCAAGGGGAGCGCTCGGCCGCTGTCAGCACCGCTGACCCCTCGGCCGGAATAGCTCCCAGAGGATGTTTCGGGGGGTAATTGCCGTGATAACATCGTGTCTGCTGGGAGCCGGGCTGAGACCTCGGACGGCTCATCCTGCCCGCGGCTGGGGCAGCTCCGATCGGGCTGGGGGGTACAGAGCGCCGTGGGCAGCAGTGCTACCCCTGATGGGTGACAAGGGGCGTGGGGCACAAGGGGACACCAACTCAGCTGATGCCGGGACCGGCGGCTGCGGGCTCGGCCCCGTCTCACCCCGCGCCGCAGCCTGGAGGGAGGTGACGGGGGTTAATCGCCCACCGCCTCCCCTCTGACCCCTCTGTGGGTTTTTCTCTTGTATGGTCATTTAGCCGTCCCCTGACACAAAAGGGAGCGATTAAACACAGCTCAGGCCCTTCATGCTTTAGTGGATTAATTTGCTGATCCCCCACGGATTAAAGGTCTCGACAGGATCAGCGGGAGCAGCGGGGCAGACCCCGGCGGGAGGAGGCCAGTGATAGTCCCGGGCAAGCTCCAGCCCGCAGCAATCCCCCTCTCCGGGGACCTCGCGGTGTCACCGAGCCATGTCAGGGTTCAAGGCATCGGAAGCTCGCCTAAATACCGCATCCCCAACCCGCCTGCTCGCTTTGCCGACAGCCGAGCGATGCAGAGCCGCTGTGGCCCCGCTCGCTCCGGGGAGCAGAGCCTCTTCCCGTGCACCCAGCGAAGGCGGACGGGGCAAGCGGGACCGGCTGTTCCAAAGGAAAGGGGCAGCAGCGGTGATTTTGGGGGGCTGCACCCCGCTGAGGGGGGAGTGTGGTTACCCTCCCCAGGCCTGCGGGAAGCAGAGATTGCATCTGCCTTTAATTACTCCCTCTCTACATATCAGATGCTCGTGCACCTTCTGCACATGAATGCTGATTAATTGCAGGGTTAGGCTCCGAGGCAGGCCGGACCACATTATTTCTGATGTTTGCTCTTTTCACGAGGAGAATAAATGCCATGAATCCACAGTAATCAGTGGCTTTTAGCTTGTCACTCTTATGACACTCTTTACTTAGACCAGGAAATGGCAAATGTGGTGGAAATAAGAACTTTATTATCTTTTTTTTTTTTTTCCTTTTCTCCCAAAAGGGAGGTGTGTGGTGAGTAGGGGGAAGAAAGTGGCAGGGGCATCTCACAGGAGAGGGAGAAAGCGGCTCCATTTTCCCTATGCCTGAGGAGCTGAGCTTCCTTCACCCTGTTCAGTGAGGGAGAGAGGAAAAGCAGCAGCATCTTCTTTGTGAAAGGAGGCCCGGGTGGCACGTCAGACTGCGGCTGTCCTGGAGCAGCAGTGGCACCCTGGGGACAGCAGAGCTGCAGGGCAGAGGGATCTCTGCTACCCTCCGTAGCATCTGTGGCCTTGCCTGAAATGCTGAGCTTGGGCATGCACCGTACAGCCACATCCGGGCACAGATACCCACGTGTGCTGCATCCAGCCCGGGAGACATCCCATAGCCTAACCAGAAAGAGAAAAGCCTGGGGGGAAACCCAGAAGGATCATCATAGAAAGGTTTGGGTTGGAAGGGGCCTTTAAAGATCACCTAGTTCCAACCACCGCATTCCAAGAATGCTCAGTCTCCTGGCAGGGATGAGCTCTGGGCAACAAACAGCAGCACCCACAGCATCTCCCAACCCTCACCCTTCGCCTTCCCTCGCCGGCAAGCCCCGCTCTCCTCCCAGCCGAGCCCCATCGGCTCAGGTGGGAAACCCTTTCACCGCCTCCCTCAATGCCCTGCTACCGATCTCATTGCCACCGCTTAGCTCAGTGCGAGGGCAGCCCTCGCCTTTTCAGCAGCGAACATCTGGCGTGCGGCGGGCGCCTGGCCACGGCCGCCCCGGCCCCCTCCCCGCGCCGCCCCGCCGGGGTTGCCCGCAATTAGGCAGCCCCGAGCCCCTGGCCGCGGCCCCGCTCAGGTGAGCACCCGGTTCCGAGGATGGAGGTGTAATTAAGGTTAATCAGGGGGCCGGGGATCAGGGCGGTGGTGGGGAGACCCAGTGAGCCTAATGGCGGCCGTAATTAGGCAGCTGTGGAGAAGCGGTTAATGAAGACGGCAACCGTTAATAAAGCTCTTCCTGAGCAGCCTTCTGGCCCGGGTAATTGAGGGATTTGCAAGTGCCATCTCCCCCTTAACCCTGTAATGAGCAGACCCGTGGCAGCCCGCGTTAACCCTTCCGGGGACGGAGGCGGTGGCAGCGGGGCCGTTTGCCGCTCTGCGGGGACGTGCCGGCGGGGCTGTGGCCGTGGCATGCGGGTTTGAGCATCTCCCCTCGCCACCGGGTCCCCAGGGCTCCCTCTGCCCCGTGGCTTCCCCGGGAGCCCTTTGAGCCACGCTCAAAGCGGCTGGCAGAGACTTTTCTCGCAGATGCTGTGGTTTCCCACGCCTGCCTCGGCATTATGCAATCCCCCCCCAGCCCTCACCGCCCCCCCGGCCCCACCACCCACCAGCGCCGGGATGTCATCATCAGCCCAGGCCCTGGGAACCCACATTGTTAGCTTAGTAAATAGAGAAATCCCCACTCAAGCATTGCAAATGAGGGCAGAGGGGGAGCCGGGGAACCGCGCCGGCGGGCCGCAGGGTCTCTCCCCTCTCTCTCTCTCTTTGAGTTGTCAGATGAATTCAGTGGTTAACAAAGAGCAAGGGAGGGAGCTGAGCTGCTGTCGCAGCTGGGCAGGGCGGTAAGAGGAGGCAGGACTGCAATGCCACCACTCCAGCGAGCGGCTTCGGCCCTGCAATACCTGCTGCAGGTGGGCAGGAGCCCGGCGTGCCCCCGGGGCTGGGCCTGCCACGTACCTCAGCATCAGTAACTCTGCACCCTGAGGCTCGTACTGCAACAGGGGGTGACGGCCAGGGAAAAGCAGGGGGGTTGGGGACACATCCCATCCTTGCTTTGCTTCTCTGCTGCTGGCTGTACTTGCATGGATGCAATTCCCCAGGGAATCTTGGGACCTTGCGGAGGTGTCGGGACCCACCGTACCCAAATGCTTGTGAGCATCCTGAATGTGTCAGTAAGGAAGCGAGGCAGATCAAAAGACATAGAAATGCTTTTATTTTCATCTGAAATAAAAAAGAAACACAAAAGAGCTGCTTTTACAGAGGGGTGGTTCTGCTTTTCTGAGTGGGGCACAAAAATCAGTCGATGAGTGGAGTGCCCAGAGCCAGCTCTGGCAGCAGTGATGCTACTCGGTCTGGAGCACAGCAAAGCCTCTCATGGCCCTTCCAGGGCTTTTCCTTCACCTCTCACCAGGGATTCTCCTGTTTCCCTCTAGCTCTTGTTTTCTGTAAGCACAGGGAGGTGTCGAGAAGGGTACCCAGCCCCCTTTGCAAGGTGCACAAGGGCTGAGAGCTGCTGAGTGAGAACATCCCGCTTGGCACGAGTGTCTGGAGCTGAAACTGCTGCCTATTGACTCTGCCCTGCAGCAGACAGGGCAACTGGGAGTCTTTAAATCTTTATTAAGATGTGGAGGTGTGCGTGCCCTGCTCGGCCATTTGCTTTAGTCCCGAGCCAGACAAAGTTGCAGTGAATTGTGAGCTTTGTGGACTTTCTGGCACTGTGAGCAGTGATGCTGTGAGCAGTGCTTGGAGTCTCAGTTCTTTCCACAGTGCCCACAGAGCTGCTGTCCTCAGGAATCCCAAGGGTGGGCACAGCCAGAGGGTCAGGAGGAGCTGTAAGCCCCTGGCTGGGAGTGGGCACCCAGAGGTGAGCTGGTGAGATGGGAGCACAGATTCAGGGCTCTTCTCTCTCCTAATAAAAAGCTTTTGCTTTTTTTGCATCCACCGCTGGATGGTCAGAGAAATCTGCCTGGAGGGCACATTTTCCCAGGCTATGGTGATTTGCAAGGGGTTGAAAGATCTCGGTCTTTGATTTCTAATGCTTACCTGGCTTTGTTGAACTGTTTTGTTAAACTCTTCAAATTGTGTGTTTCTATTATAATAAAATGTTGGGTTTAAAATAAAAAAGACCTTAAGATGATAGCAAGAACGTTTCACTCTGTGTCTTCGCCCCTGGTTTCAGCTGCTGCAGCTGGATTAGCAGTGGGTGCAGGAGGCTTGGGGAGCCCCTGAATTCCTGCCTGGGGTTCATCAGAGCACTGGCAGCTTGGCCACCCTGCTAACTTGTGCCATCAGGTGCTTGTCAGGTCCAAATCCTTACCCCAGCACAAGCAGGGCAATTGCTATTGCAACCAGGCAGCCAGAGGCAGAGCTGCTCAGATCCTGTGCTGGGAGTGAACCTCGAATTCTACCCCATTTTGGGGTACAACTGGCATCTGGCACCTCTGTGCTGTGGATGCCAACCGTGTGCCTGTCCCCAGGTAGGGACAGTCTGGAGTGGAACACCAGCCCTTGTCTCCAGGCTTTCCAGTGTGTCACACAGTGCTGCAGCCCGAGACTTGCCCACATTCTGACCTCTCCCCACATCTCTTGGACTCGCCTCAGGTCATTCTCATTACCAGATTTACTGCTGGTTATACTGGGGGGATTGAAGGGAGCCAAAACCCACCCCCGTGAGACAAACCCGAAGAGTGACAGATGTTTGTCCTGCCCTGTATGGCAGTGCATGTGGAGGGGTGGGAAAGAAGATGCTGTGATGAGAGAGCAGCTTGGAGCAGTGGTTGTGTTCAGAAGAACGATGAAGAAACCTCTCCCTGCAGCCCTGCAGTCTCAGGACCTGGATGCTCCAGGTGCTTCCTACCCGTGCCAGCAAGGAACTGTGCTGCAGGGTCAGGAGATCTCCCAGGATTTTCCAGCCACACACCCACGTACCTTGGGAAATCAGTG
>VWZT01016375.1:1355232-1370551 GCA_013397055.1 Pachycephala philippinensis | reverse complement strand
CCCATTTGTGTCCCTCGTCCATCACACCGTTGCCCGGCTCACTGCCGGCTCCCCGAGTCACTGCTCCCGCCTCCCGCCCATCGCCCACCCGCGCCTGGCCGCTCTGACCCCCGCCGTGGCCCAGCTGGCCGCAGGCACATCGCTTCCCCACCACATCCGCCCGTGCCGCCGGGTGCCCCCGAGCAGCCCCTTCTCTCGGACCCCGGATTGGAGCACCCGGCACCATTAAGTCCCCAAAGTCCCTGCGTGCCCGCCAACNAACCCCACCCTGGGTTCCACAAACGGCTTCCCCCAGCGAGCTCCCCTGGGCCGGTCCAGTCCCCCGCCACTCCTCCAGCATGGGATCAGGGCATGACCAGGGCTGGCTCTGGCCCACAGCGGACACAGTGACCTGGCACGCGGCCATGGGGGCATGGGACAGGGCCCATCAGGCCTGGAGCTCTCCAAGAAGACACAGAAGCCTCCAGCCCCATTCATCTCTTTGCCCCATTCCAGGAGAACAACCCTTTGAGACACTACCCCAAGTAGCCCAAGACCCCTGCAAGCCCCCCCACCCAGACATCAGCAGCTTCCCTTGGTCCCTGTTGCCCCTGCCAGGGGTCTGAGCCCTTCTCACTGTCCCAGGGAAGTGGGTGGCAGCCCTGCAGAGCATCGTTCCCCTTCCCTCTTCCCCAGCCAGGGCTTTCTCCACGCTGCCCTAGAAACAAGACAAAATTTCCACAAATGCAAAGCCAGCACAGAGCAGGGTGGATGGGGACCTGCTTACAGCACCCCAGTGGGATGGGTACATACTCCTGCAGCCAAGCCCACCACAAAGACACCCCTCACCCATCCTGCCCACCCCTGCTATCCTGCTGGCATGCAGGGATGCAGAGATGGAACAGCCCACAGACCCCTGCACACAGTTACAGGAGAGTTTAACTCATCCAGAAACCCTCCACAACCCAATCCCGCTGGTGGTAATACAATAAAAACCAGGCTTGCAGCGGCCACCACCCCCTGCTTGCTCCCAGCACAGCCCACCCAGGCCCCCGCTTTTCCCAGCACTGGCAGTGAGGTAATTCTGGCTGATCCTGGTTACGCAGGGATGGAGGATGGAGTGGGAGTGAGCGGTTGCCTAGGATCCCCCACTGCGGCGGGTACCGGGAATCACTGCAGTGAGCTGAAGGTGGGCACACTCAGGCTGGAAAGATGACGGGGTGCTTTGATTGGGAACTGTGAGATGTAACCGGGTCTGAATCCTTCAGGAGCCTTTCAGCTCTGGACTTCCTGCCTAGTCACAGTCCCTTCCAGATGTCCAGCAGGGCACAGCATGATGGTGGGCAAGGGCTGGGCAGCCAAGGATTGCCACTGCGGGAGGGAAAACCTTCTCACTTGTGGAATCATTATCCTTGGTACTACCCGTATCCCACAGGCACAAGATTGCCTGCTCGCCCGTCCCCTGCCCGGTTTGGCTGCAGTGTTTACCCTGCCGCTCTGTCCCCACTCCAGGTGAGCCCGGGCCACTCCCTGGCACGAGCCCAGCTATTTGTGCTGGAATAACGGCACTTTGTTTCCGCGAAGTCAGCAGCACAGGCTGTGCTGGCAGGCAAAGGCAGCTGAGGGGGATGCAGGCACCCACCACCCACCTCCCACGTGCACAGCAGCAGCACCCCAGCCTCTCCCTCTGCTCAGCACAACTCTGCCAGACAGCGGCTGGGAAGGATTTCCTCTGTAAAGCCTCCTGCAAACCCTCCTGCATCTGTGTAGAATGCAGAGCCCAGGACTAATTCCTGCTGCTGAGGAATCAGCTTTGAATTGCAAGTGCCAGGTGATTTATATTGGACAGGGAGGGGCAACGAGTAAGGATCCTGCTGCGTCACTAGCAGGTGACTTTTGAAGCTGAACTTGAGACTTCGGGAAATAACACTTGCATCCCTTGTCCTCAGAGCCTTGGGGACTGGGATCACTGTAAGCAGTGAAGGGCTCAGCCCGTGCATGGCAGCCCCCACACTCCTGTTTTCCTCCAGGGCTGCCGAGGGGAAGCGTTGCACAACAGCACTCATATGATTGGAACACAAACTTGCCAGCTCCACATACACTTATATAATTCTGCACCGTCTGCTCGTCAACACGTTGCAAAACAGCAGTGGGATCAATCGCTCTACTTTTAGGTATACAAATATTATTGCACTCCCACCAGCCCTCTCTGGGTGAAAAGTCATAGGGATGTGAGGTGTTGTGAGGATCCTAGGCCCACAGCTCCGGGGACAGTGTCTTCAGTGTGTTCTGTGGGGACTGAGGGTGTCCATGTGCAGGATGGCCTGGCATTGGGATATCTCTTGGACATGTCCCTACTTCCCAGTTTCCTGACGGCCCTACCTCCTGGAAAACCTCATTAAAAGGTTATAGATAGGACCCCCCAACTGCACACATCAGCATTGCTTCCAGAAGATCTCACCTCTCCAACTACATCTGCTCCCTTACGGCCCCCAAACCAGTGCTGCCTGCCAGCAGCTGGGAAAGGTGCTCCGCCCGTCACGAGCAAACCCTGCTCCTGCCTCTTGCAAGGAACACAACGATCCGTGCTGAGTCCAAAAACATCAGCGAGGGGCTGCTCTTTTGGCGGCCGTTTCCCCGTGGAGCACAGCACGTGGAGAAGCCGAAGCTGCCGGGGCAGGGGGTGTTTCTGGGACCGCTCTGCTCCGCCTGCCTGCGGGGCCGAGCTGCCCGCAGGGCTCCTTGCGCAACCCGTCCTGTACTGTTTCTGCACAAAGCCGGGGCTGGCTGGGGGCCAGACCCCTCCTGCGGCCGGAGGAAGGAGCAGCCAGTGCCTGCCAACAGCTGCACTTCCTAGAAACGGAGAAGACAGAAGGTCGGGAGAGTTGAGGGATGTGGAGGGGGGGCCGGGGGATGCTGCGGGAAGGATTGAGGCGCTGCAGGTTACAAGGCGAGAGCAGAACACAGCCCAGCCTGCCCTGTAGCTTCTATTCAGGAATACAAACTCTTTGGCTTCACACAGCAGCTCCCTGTCCTTTGTTAAACTCTGCTAGCGTCCAGACCTGATGAGCCCCTTGCCAGCCCACGCACTCAGTGGGCCGGCACAGCCCCTTCCCTGCTCTCCCCGCCGGGGCAGCTCTGCAGGCTCCAATGCCGTGCTGCGGGAACGAGCAGCTCAGGACAATGCCACTTTCTCTGCCACCACGCCGGTATCCAGGCAGAAGACATTTGGAGGGTGAGGGAAGTGGCAGGCAGGGGTAAGGTGCTTGGCAGAGAGAACACCACTCCCTCGGCTCCCCACACCGTCCTTCCAGCCGCAAGGCTGCCAGGTGAAGGAGACTCCTGGCTTCACGTCTCCAAGCAAGTCAATGCTGCCTTGCCCAACACCACTCTGTTCACGTCCTGTCCTCGTTGCATGTGGGAAGAGCTGCAAAACAAGGGGTTGCCTGGGGTGCAGCAGTGGATCCTGGCTCTGTGGGGTGCAGGAGCTCCTCTGCTTCCCTTTCAAAGAGAAATTGAAAATTCGACTCCACGGGGCCAACGCAGCCTGTCACAGCTCAGCTGGTGGGGACACTGCTATGGTGCAAACCCAGGAAAGAGAAGACAGAGCCCATCACCTCATCTGGAGCTGGCAGCCCAGCATGGCAGGCACCAGCCTCCACCGTGTAAGGCTGCTGCCAGTGTCACCCTTTGCCACCCATATGGTTTGTGGGGCAGGAGGGACAGGGACCATGGTCCTGCTTGCATTCTTTCCATGAGGGGGAACCCTGGGCTGGTGGGTGGGTGCAGCAGGCTCTGGCAAGCAGGTAAGGGGTGCTGGGACAGGGGTCCCCACTGATGGAACGGGGTGCTCAGCCTGGTGGGGGTTGTCTCCAGGGTTTGCTCTGCTCTCATTCAGGTGTCTGAGTTACAGGCTATGAACAAAGGCCAGGCAACAGAGGGCTGGGGGACGCCCCTTAGCCAACCCTCATTTCCAAACAATTGAAGGAAGGTGGCTTTGCTCCCACCCAGGGACACAAGCTATTCATTCCCTGCTCCCTCTGCCCTGCCCTACATGGCTCCAAGGTTTGGGCACCATTGGAGCTGGCCACAGGGCAGTGCAGGACCCTCAGCCTGTGCTGAGGATGGATCCATGCACAGGCTGAACAGACAGCAGACCCCAGCCCCACTACAGTATCACCAGTTTTGTTAACGTCAAGTTACACAAATGTTAGCTACCACCGCTAGAAACAGGGAAGGCACAGCTGCTGGGCCACACACACAGCACCTGCTGTCTCCAGTAGTGGTTGCCACAGAGGCACCAGGGCATTGAGAGCCTCTGTGCATTGAGAGCCACCGTGTCCCCAGTGGCTCCGGTCTGAGCCCTTTGCAGGCCCAGGGCCACAGAGTGAACCATTCTCCCCTGGGCAGGGAGAAAAGCAACTTCGGGCTGCTGCCCTGTGAGATGTCATTGCTTGGCCACAAGGAAATACTTTGTTCTCGCTCCATAAAAGGCATTTGTGCCTCCCCACTGGCACAGATCCAGCTCACGGGAAGAAGTCCAGCAGCTACTCAAGAGGCAGCAGCACAGGATGGGACAGTGCAGGGACAAAGGTGCCCTCCCCTCCAGCAAGGCCAGGGGCTGTCCCCTGCCTCTTCTTGCTTCTGCCCTGCCCAGCCCCAGTGCCAGGGAGGCCACCTACCAAAACACCCTGGAAGGTCCACAGAACGCCACTCAGACCCCACCTCAGTCCCCAGTGCCCTGCAAGCAAAGCAGAACTCAATTCCCTGGAGAAACCGGTGCCAGCTGCAGGAATGTGTTTCATCTCTAGCCAGCTGATGCGTGGCAATTCCCATCAGCCGCCCCAGTTTTGGGCTAGAAGTGACCTATTTATGTAAGACAAGCTCCCCACAAGCCCGGGGCTGGTGCAGCATCCTGCAGGGGCAGCCATGGGAAAGCAGGAGCAGGTGCCTGGGGGCCTGAACCCAGCCAGGCTGGACCATGTGCTCTCACCCAGCCCCTGCAAAGCCACCGGTGCAGGGTCAGGCCCAGCACACTGCAGCCACTCTGGGCGATGGTCCTGCTAGGGCAGGGCTGGCAGGAAAAGGTGGGTCTTCTCCAAGCATCAGGAAGCAGACAGGGAGGAGACCAGACACGGAGGAGCCTTGAGGAACAGGGACGTGCGCTCAGCATCGTCCTCCATGGAGCAGAAACTACAGAATGGGGGGTCCCTGCCACGCTGTCCCAGCTCCTGTCCCCCATCCCAGCAGCAGGGCTGCTCTGTGGAGGTGCCTCCCACATGGCACAGGGCTCCCCAGGACACATCAGGGAGCCAGCCCAGCTGCCCCTTCCCAGTGCTCCTGCTGGCACAACCAGCACAGAGGGAAGCTCACTGTCCAGGGAGGACCAGAGCTGCCGGGAGCCATGCTCAGAGCATGCACAGGAACAAAAAAAGCCCTCGAGTCTATTCCATCGCCCAGCTGCTGCTCTCCCATTATTCCATCACTCTGTTCTTTGCCATGGGCCAACAGGCAGGTGACCATAAACGCCCTTCCCAACCCCAAACCGTGCTCATCCCACTCGTGTCCCCCAAGAATCCCAGGCACAGGGAGGGTAGCATGGCCATTTACAGGGATTGTAGGAACCCCATATTCCTACCCCAAGCTGTTGGCAGTTACACAACTGCCATTCCACAAACAAGGAATTGTTCTGAGGGATC
Organism: Pachycephala philippinensis; assembly: GCA_013397055.1. Classification (NCBI taxonomy): domain Eukaryota; kingdom Metazoa; phylum Chordata; class Aves; order Passeriformes; genus Pachycephala; species Pachycephala philippinensis. Next base: position 1,364,873 of record VWZT01016375.1, on the reverse strand, counting down.
TGTGCAGAACAGCACGAAGGAAAACAAACCTGCTCTTGAACTTTGCAAGGTAACATGCCATTTAGAGGTACTTGCACATGGGTTGCCCCTTTTTTAACCTTCGAGGACGTGGCGCAAGCGAGGGATTTTTCCTTCTGACGTTTTGCTCTTACATACCTCAAATGAAAAAGGTCGTCTCTGTCCCTGCTCCCCCACTCACAGCTGCTGCAGCCCAGGAAATTCCCAACCACCTTTTTACTTTGCAGCACTGGCACAGCATCTCTTAATCCTCAGACAATACTGGCAAAATGATTTTAGCGGTGCTGGCCTGAGCCCCCAGGGGCAGGTCCCTCCACCTTTCTACAGCAGCACCAATTGCACCTGCGGGTTTGCCATTATTCTATATGGACCCCCAAGTGCTCCAGGTCTGGCTGCTGACACTATACTGCTGAAACCACGTCTAGACCGAGCTTACCCTGCTGGCAGTGTTTCTGCAGCTCCCTGCCTGTACCCAGGGCAGTGTCTGCAGGCAGCAAAACAAAGAGGGTTTGTTCTGGAGGCAGCTTGCATCAGAGCAAATGCGATTGTTCTCATCGGATTTTATGAATTCCCTCCAGAGTTCCTACGTAACACAAGTACATTAGGGGACTTTATCCCTGCTAATTTCAGACTACAAAGTCAAACCATGTATCAGATGAATCTGCACAGGGAGGCTTATTCATAAGTAGCAGCAATGATAGGCGACCACAGTGCCTGCCAAGAGACTCGTCATGAGCTCATTAGCAGAGGACATCACATCCTAAACTGGAGAACTGAAAAGGAAACATCACCTTGCAGCCATGGCCCCTCTCCTTGCGCTGGGCACATCTTGGGAACAGCAGGCAGGAGTGCTACTAATCAGCGCTGAAGGCATTTTGCAGTTGAGATGCCAAGAATAAGTAGCCCCATCCTCCCCCCCTGCCCAAGGCTTTTTGCAGCCAGTGCCAGGAGCAGCTCAGGGGCTGCTCACAGGGCCCCCGTCAGCTGCACTCAGCACTAGTCTCACCCAGCAGCAACACACGGCCTGTTCAGGCTGGACACGCCCATCTCCAGAGAAAACAGCCCATATGCTGGCATAAAATAGTGAGGTGACTGCAAGATGCAAAAAAATGCCTGTTTTACACCAACATCAGTTGGTGCCTGAGCACTCTGGAACAACACAAACCCAAACAAAAACCAAACAAAAAACCCCCACCCACAAACTCACGTATAAGCAAAGGCAAAAAACTTCTTTAAAAAGTACAAAGGAGCACAGGAGAGCCATCAGAGAGACTTTGATCAGGAGAAATTGATAGCAGCTGCCAGGGAATATGAAACTGAAGCTGCAGGGCTACAGCCAGCTGAAGAGGGTGACCTTCCACGAGCAGATCTGCAGCCTTCCTGTCACATCCCACCTCTCCTCTCCTAAGCAGGCCTGCAGGCAAAATATGGGCCAGGGAGATGATTCACCTGCCTCTTCTGCACAAACTAACTCCTTCATTCTGATTGTCTGTAACAAGAACATCCCCACACTTACCTCAGCACTTCCACACCCATTTTTCTCTTGCACTATCATGATGACGTAAAAGCCTCACAAGGGGAGAAGTCATTTAGATAAATAAATGCTGCTCTTAAAAGAACCGTTGGTTTCGAGTTACTCTGTTATTTCAGTTGCTCACTACCCTCTCACTTTCTGATGCTTCCTTCCTGTCAGTTTGTCCCAAGAAAGATTTTAAGCTGCTTAAGGTACTTTTCAGGCTTGGCAGCTCTGCCCTGGTTGCTGCCGTTGCAGCTAATCCTGTACAAGTTTTACACGTTTTGCCTCAGCTTAGGTTAAATAACATCTATAGCTCTCTAGAAATAGGTTACAGAGTGTAAGATCTAGTTACAAGACCCTGGAACAAGAAATAGGTTGTTGATTTCAAGAGCAAGTTCTCACTGATAAGTCCTCATTCTGGCTGGACGGGACCTCTGGAGGCCTCTCAGAAGTTGTCTTTACCCCGTCTACACAGGTCCCTGTTGTCTCAGCCTCTCCTCAAAGGGCAGGTGGTGGGGCCGGCCAGCTCAGTGGCTCTGCTGGGCTTGCTCATCACCCTTGACAGGAGGCCCAGGACAGACGTGCTATCCCACAGGTGGTCTCATGAGGCAGGTAAGCCTTGCTGTTCATATGCTGCTTCTGCATTACACCAGAGACCAGAGATCTGAGCTTCATCTTCCTCCTCAGGCACCAGCAACAACAGAAGCATCACTTACAATGAACAAAAAGAATTTTATTGGAACATATACACACAGGGATAACAGAGGTATCTGAGTAATCAAATATGGAATGTTTAAGAAAGTTAAAATAAATAAGGATACCAAGTTTTGCCAGTGCTAGGTCCAGCACCAATGTAAGTAAATGCCCTCTGAACAAGTCTGACTCTGACAGGACCATCCCTGCAGAGCCCGTAAAGATTCCTACCACCAGAAAGTGGCCAATAATTTTGGAATACAAAGAGTCACAATAGTGCTTTCTACTGATGTGCATTCACACTGTTTATTCGCTACTTTCGTCTCTTATTTCTTTAATAATATCTATTAAATTCTGGAGTCCAAAAACGTAACCCGTGTCTTGGCCCTCATGCACCACACTATCTTCTCCATAGTACTTGCAGGTTGTGTGGGCAAAGTCTATCATGCGGACATCGACAGTACTGGCAGTTGGTTTGTAGGCATAGGCTCCTGCTGACTCATCTGAAGATTCCTCTGAAAGGTCCTCTAGGTCCTCTGGGTCCGAGTCAACGGCAACTTCCTGCCTTTCCTTCCCATCATAAATGATCAGCAAGGAGCTGGAATAGAAGCGGTAAGACTCCTGTTTCTCCAGCACAGACTTGAGTTCAGTAAGTTTTTTAATAACGGACTCAAAGAGTTCCCTGCGCAGGTATTTGCCGTTATGAAAGAACTGGTAAAGTGCTTCTTTGAATCCTTGGACTGACAGCTTTCTTCCGTGGTATTTATTCATGAACATCAGCTGGCCAGTGCCTGCCTGGTAGACCTGCATATACAAAGACAAGACAAGAAAAAAGGAGAAGTTAAAATTTCTGGTACACTGACACCAAAGCCTTGAGGGGACATAGAAAGAAATTTAAAGACTAAAAAAGCATGCTCCTTAAAGCTTTTACAAGATGACATACTACTCTCTAAAACTGCTCTTGTACAATTACAGAAATTGCTATCAACAGATCCAGCAGTGCCTGTGCAACTTAGAGGAAGTGGAAAATTCCTTCAGTTTAGATTTGAGTTTTTCCACACAGAATGTAAGAATGACGACTTCAAATGAGATTAGGAAAGCTGCAGCCAAGATGTCCAGAGTCAAGCTACAACTTGTACCACAGCCACTCATTCAGCTCATTACCTGCCTCTGCTCTAGGATGTACCAGTTGATTCCCAGCATGCCGAGATCTGAGTGACAGCAAACATTCCTATACAGAACTAAGGTGTACCCCATAATCATCTGTACTTAAAGAAGTCAGAGGTGCTCCTGCAGGAAGATGCCTTCCTATAGGAGGGTGGTCTATACAACCTATAGTTCAATAATGCCTAAACATCTGGGTCAAGAAAAGATTGCAGGTGCTTCCAAAGTTTCTCTTTGTTTTCCAGCACAGGTCAACACTGGGAAGTGAACAATGGCCATGCCCCACTCAAATCCCAGCACACTGTGGTGAGAAATGCAGCTCCCACACTTTCATTTCTGCCTCATGTTTTTCTCTGAAGTTGAACAGTGAGCTGAACAGCACACATGCCAATAGTCGTGCTGTGGAACAAGTCCTAGCAAACAACTGCTAGCATTCCTGGAATCTATTGGATGGGAGGAGAGAGGCTTCAGAAAAAAAACTCAAACACAAACATGTTGTTTCCCATTTGTCACTCTAGGAATACAGAAACAAGTAAACAAAAAATTCAGGTGAAAGTCCACACAATGTCTCCTCATCTGGCAACAAGTCTTATCATATTTACCAAGCACTTCTTGCCTGCACTTTGCAACAAGTCTACTTCACGCAGTGAACGATCTGTGGCTTTTCAAAGTTACAGAACTGAACTGATTGCTTCTTAATATTTTGACATATTTCCATGTGCTTCATTTTAAAATGCATACATCTGGCCCTCCTTGTAACTGTTCCCTATGCTATACTGAAATGTTAATTGAATCAGTAGTTTTAACAGTTTTGAACTGCTGATATGGTGCAGGAGGCTGTTTGTGAGTTCAGAGCCTGCACTCATGCAGAGTGTGGGCTGCAGGTTGCTCCTGCAGATGCTGCCACCTCCAACTGATCAGTGAGGCTCAAAAGCCTCACTCCCCTCTGTGAAGGAAATGAAGCACAGCAGCCCAAGGGTAACAACCTGTGGGATGACTATGTAAACCCAAAACTCCACTGACAGAAATAGGTACAAGTCTGTTGGCCACACATGAGTTCTCCTCTCACTCTCACCTGCATGCCACAGACTCGCACTCCAATCACGGCCGAGGTGCTCTGCTGACACTTGCGGATCTGATTCGCCTTCTTCTCCTCGGACGCGTCGTCGCCGTGCTGCCGGGTCCCCATCTTCAGGTCCAGCACACACGGAACCTCGTAGCGAGACGTCAGGTTCTCCAGCAAAATGAATTCTGACCAGTTAAGGAACAAGCCTCACAATGAGGAATACAGGTTTTAAAAACATTACTACAAATTTTATAGTGCCTCACTCCTAACTGTAAGCATACCCAAAACGTGCCTAGTATAAAGTAATCTATCAAAAATCAGAGTTACATAAACTTAGACGCCCACTCTGCTTTAAGCCAGTTCCAGTTTTACTGGTCTCTAGAGACTAGTAAATTTCCACATTAAGTGAAAACCAAACACAATCAGGGTTATACAGAAATATAACATGGCAACTGACTTTGAATTATGAAGTATTTCCTGTCCAGCAAGAGACGTTTTTTTCAGTGGGAAATGAAGATTCTGTGTGTTTGTGTTACCACTCAAAATCAGTGAAGCATTTTCATACCATCTTTACAACTTTAAAACATCTGTATTAACACTGTTCCAAAGATATCACACACTTCTTAGGCAACTGAATAATCATCTACAGTGAAATGGTGAGGGTAGCAGCCAAAGAATCCTTTCTATCAATTTGATCATTTATTAGTCATAGATGTTTCAGTAATCCATCACCGAAACTCCTCACACATGAGAAATCTGTTTACCTCAGTATTTAGATACTACTACTTTTGCAGGCTGTATCAGTTGCATCCAAGCCTACAGCAAGATCATTTCTTGATAGAATGCTCAGGGTGGAGATGTTTGCCTATGGTTCCACAGTACAAAACCAATGTGCTTCAGCTTTCATGGATTAAGTCAGATTTTGTTTCTCATGCTCCGATCCTACATGACTGTTTATATTCAACTTTTCTTAAGGCTCATTAAAAAGAGGCTACTAGAAGCAGAAAGCTCCAGGCACTGGAACATTCTCTGTATTTAAGAAACTGATGAAAAGGGGAAGAGGACACTGGTTTTTAAGATCACCAATATCAAAACAGTAGCAAAAAGCGACAGAACTTTTCTCCTTTGAAAGCTCTCACTAGAAACTGTTCTTGTGAAAGACACCAAACACAGTATGCTGTAAAACCTGCCCACTAACTAACCCACAATGTGAGGATTTTAATTCAGTTCTCTGAATTTCCTAGCTTAGGTAGTTTGTTACGTGCTGGAAAAGCCCATTTCTCTAGAAAGTGCTGGCAAACCCTTCAAAGATGCCAAATAAATCACAGCTTCAGACAGTCTCTTGGGACCACAGTTAAGCCTGCTCTGTACTCTTATCTGGAATGCTCAAGAAATAAAAGGCAGAGCCCTACTCATTCCATTGTTACGAGGTACTTTCAGGGAAGGATACTATATTGATTTCGGTGCTTTGCGTTTTCCTTCATCCGCTGTAACTGTTGCTGGTGACATTTCATGCTCCAAGGATTATGGTGTTTAAACTGAGAACTGACATTTCCTTTTTTCTCTACAGTATAATACAAGACTTCAGATTTCTTCAGCCACTCAAATTCTTCCTCCAGTTTGTGACTAGAAAAACAGAACAAAGTAGCAAATTACAGGTCAAGTGGAAAAATCAGCTCTTGAAGAGGGGTTGGCAATGGATTTAACTTTACAAGCTATTTTGCTCACCTTCATTAACAGCAAGCAAAAGCTTTATTTTCCTCTCTGTACAAGTGGACAAGATGCCCATGAGTAGTATTTCAACCATTATAAAGCTACTTCCACACTAATATAAATTAGCATATAGCCAAATGTCACAAAACATGTAGTAATTCTACTTATATATCCTTTACCTATGTGAATGACTTCTAGGAAGTAATGCAAGAGGTAGTGATGCACTTTAAGGTTTATCCTTTGCTACGGTCCCTGTTTTTAGCACAACACATCACAGCTCACAGTTTACCGTGGGCACAATTAACAGAAATGAACATGGGGGAAAATGTCACTAACAGGGATAAAGCGGTATTCCTAACAAAGTATGCCATAGTTAGTAGCACTTAAATATGTTTGGGGTTGTAGGGTTTTTTTTAAACTATTGTTCTTCTGCAGGTGGGTGAATGTTTTTTGTTTGTAGAGGTGGTTTTTTGTGGCTGGGTTTTTTGTTTGTTTTGTGGGTTTTTTTCTCCTTCTGAAGCTTTGAAAGTAACATTGGGAAACCTGTTTCAACTGACCACAGCAGTAAAAAAATGAAAAGACTCAACATACTACTGAGGGCTAAGGACATACTGATTTCACTAGTGAAACTGTCTGCACTGAAGAGGTCAGGAAAAACAAAAGAAACAAGAGAAGAAAAGAAAATGAAAGCGAAAGAGTTCTGGAGAATTCTCGAGACTTCTCTGACAGCAAAAAAATCAAATTTACCTTTTCATTTTTTCCTCTTTCCTGTGCTGCCGGACCCATTCCTTAGATATCTTCTCGTTTTCTAACAACACTGTCTTTTTGTTAGTCCACCGCAATAGCTTACTTTTGGGTTCACAGTCAGAATTATCTAAGTTTTCTAAGTTATCGTGGTCCCCATTTAATGGATATGCTATTAGACATAGGTTTCCATCTTCATCCTCTTCAAAGCTCACTGACACCACACCTGAAGAGAAAAAGCACCCAGACAGTTATGAATTGCCCAACTGACAAGCAAGCCTTTTAGAACGCAGTATTTTACACTAAGAATACAGCAACTTTATTTTTTCTCTTACCCCAGTCCTTAGTTTCTATCTTGCCACAGGCCAAACCTCATCTGCCAACCTAACAAATATCAAAAGAGCTAGACAAAAATGACACCTCACAAAAGACAATTTATCATGTTGACAAAACAATGATACAAAACATCATTTTCTCTCTCTGAGGCAGTCAAGTAACAATCAAATAATAACAGGACACAATTTCAATTAATAAAATTTTTTATTAATTTAAAAAAAAAACTGACTGGTCTGATTCTGAGATGTAAAACATTTGTTAACATCTGCAGTGAAAAGTGACCTGCACAAAAAAAAACTCACACCAAAAACTTTTAAATTTTGCATGACAGCAAAGCAAAAAGCACTTATCCAAACAATATTTGGTTATTAGATCCCCAAGGGAAAGGAAAGATGTGGAAGGAGAGCAAAACAAGGGAAATGCCACATTACAACAGAAACTAGTCCAAAAGCTTCCACTTAGAATCACCATGTTTAATTATACATTTTCTTCTATTTTTTGGAATATATTTTATTGATACTGGTTATGCAGCAATCTTGTGGAGTAAGTAACAAAAATGCAATACAAAGCAAATCTGTTTGTGGTACAGAAACACGGTGAACCTCAAAAGCATTTTTTCTCCTCATCCTCTAGAGCACTGCATTGCATTTTAAGAGTCTTAGTGGGGCACTGACAGATGTGCCCAGTGCTACATGAACAAGTCTCAGGGGTTAATAGAGAAGCCGTAACAATTGTATGAATTGTTTTTTGTTTTCCAGTCCTCTCTTTATTTCAGACCAACCAGTCTGCACAGTTCTTGCAGCTCATCACTAGCTAGGGGAGAGGGCTCGGTGAGAGACTGGAACTTCCAAGCTGGGCAGGCAGCTCCCAGACCTGCAGTGGCTGGGGCAGGGAGTGCAGAAACTCTGACAGTCCCGCTGTCACAAAGGAAAGGACAATGGGAAAAAGGTGGGGGAAGCAGCTAGCAAATGGCTTCTTTGCCTTTACTCTGGAAAAAAAAACAGAGGTGGACCAAGTGAGGTCCCTTCCCCCTAAGTCCCTCCCCATACTTCCCAAAGAGCCACATACACTAGTACAATTGTTCTGTTACATTTTGAAAAGTATCATTCAAAGATCAGATTTTCTTCCAGTCCAAGAGAACTTGTAATTAGACATGGCAAAAAGTCTCTGTAAATGAGCAGGGAATATTAACTCTGAAACATCTCTGAAGTCTTCCATCACTTTCACAAACAGAACTTCATCACCATCATGGTTGTTAAAATCAATGTGCTTTAAAAAGCAACTCCATTTAAAAAAAGTGCTTCAGACATATTATTTATTAATCATCAGTCAGCAATTAATGGAATAGGAGAGAGAAAAAGAAGTATTCCTGTTAACTAGTGCAATTCTTAGGAGAACTGGAATTTCCACTCCTACATAACTTCTGACTCAGCCTCATCACGGCTACTTGATCCTTGCCTACCTAAATGCCATGAATTTTCATTTCCTTAATGGCAGAAATAACACTGCAACTATTCAACAAGACACCTTACTGGCATGTACTTATTGTGATCAAAATGAAAGTCAGAGGAGAAATCAAAGCACAAAAGAGACCACAACTAAGCTTACACAAAACACTATTATCCAACCTTACCAAATCCCTTGTAAACAAACATTAAACAAGTGGCAAAAAAAAAAAAATTAAAATCCACCAAAAAAAAGCAGCAGATAATTACTGAAAACATTCTCAAGCTGTTAGCTACTTACCTGTGCCTAAGGAAGATATATGGGCTATCACCAGCAGAGCTGCTCTACTCTAATGCTGTTATCAGCCCAAACACCAACTTGGCAAGCATTTCCAGCCTGCATCTCCACAGCCTGCCTCAGACAACATCAAAATACGTGAAAAAAAACCCTAAAATCTCTTCCACAGAGAAGAGATTTCAGAGAGAACAGAGAGCACAGCACACTTGCATTTACAGAAACGAAAAGCCCAACCCCATTCAAAGGATTGGTAACTTACCCTCATACTGTGGAGTGAATTTACGCATTTCTGTTGGGAGAGTCTCATAGAACTGGTGTTCTCTCTGAATAAGGGGTTTACAGATGGTCTTGTCATTAAACCGGAGGACACAGGAGTGTCCTCCAACTTGGTGGACAAAAGGCTCGAGCAGGACTCCCTTGGAATAGTGCTCCACTTCCATAGCTCCAAATGCTGGGCTCATCCTTGTAGCACATTAGACAGAAGAAGGCGACAGTAGTGAAGGCAGTTCAGAGCCTGAAGCCTCCGAGACCCGCGGGTGTTTACTCTGATTCAAAAGTCTGTTAAGGCAAACACAAGAGAGCGGCGGCCGTCAGTGTCCGCGCACGCTGCGGCCTGGCCAGCACGACGAGAGCCGAGCGGGGCCGAGG
>VWZT01016375.1:1340447-1355202 GCA_013397055.1 Pachycephala philippinensis | reverse complement strand
GGGCGCACGGCGCGCGCGGCGCAGGCGCGGGGCGGGGCAGAGGGAGCGCTGCGGCCGGCGCCGCTGGCCCCTTCCCCGGAGGAAAGCCGCCCGTGGCCACCCTGGCGAGTCCCGCCGCCAGCCGCGCCTGCCGCCCTCCAGCCCCGACCGCGGACACGGGAGCGCCAGCGCTCCCAACGACAGCCCTCGCCTCCTGCGCCAGCCCGAAAAACCGGGAATTAACACCGAGCGTACCATTCCTCCCTTCCAGGCAGGGACAGAAACCAACCGACGTCCAGGGTGGGACGTTTATTTCACAGGTTCACTCACAACAATATGTCAGATACCGAAAATATTACACAGATGCAAGCTCTTCATAGGCAAGCCCTAATGCTAATGTGCCATTTTCCAGGAACATTTTTTTTTTGTACACCCAGCAGAAGGTAATGCTCAGCTGCATCCAAAGGATCTGCTTCTGTACCCTGTGACCTCACGCTGCTCGGTTCTGGCCAGCCGCCAGTTTCATGCAACCTGCACTTCAGAAAGCAATTAAAGGAGCGAAGCTGAAAACCGAACACGACTGTCTTGTTCTCTGCCTTCCAGTAAATTTTTAAGTCGAGTTACTCTAATTTTAGACCAAAGCTTTAATGATTAACTTTTTGCGGCTAAAAACAACCTCATACTTATTTTGCCTGAAGATCGTTACACGAACAATAATGCACTTAATTCAAAGAGACTACAAAGTGTTCTAGGTCACAGGTCTATTTTTATTTGTCCTCCTTAGACATTTAACAGCTTTACATTAACTGGAAAAGCATAGACCTGCAGGCTTAAAGCAGCGGCACTACCGGAACTACAGACGCCTACAGCATGTCCTGGACATAAGAGCATTAATTGAATTAAACAACTAAACTGCTTAAAGAAACAACAGATCGATCAACTGAATGAACTCCAGGTCCTGGAATGTTTACTTGCACCTAAGGATAACAGGTCAATAAGAGTTCAATGTGTTTTTGTTGGTGGGGCTTTTGTTGGGTTTCTTTTTTTCCTCCTTTCTTCCAAGCACCTTATTTGACAAAACATTATCACATTATCAGGTTGTTCTTCCCCCCCCCCTTTAATCAGGAATAGTATTCCCCACAAACAACACTGTCTTCTGATAACCTATATTATTAAGATTAGAGCAGTATCAGTAAACTTTCATTTCTCTTTGTACTACTTTTAATTTCCTAGTATTCTTTTTATAATGCAGCTACTGCATCACCAGAGAATTTTCTCACCTACCTCAGCATCAACAATTTGACATCTCAGAGACACACATATAAAAAACCTCTCAGTTATACCCCAAACATGAGCCACTTTAAAAAAACCTACCCAACTGCACCAAGCTGAGCAACCCTGAAGTGCCCAGAGAGCACGGAAAAGCCATGTAACCATGGCCTGTTCCCAAATCCTGGGCAGTCCAACGTATCTCTTCAGCTGCCGCAGTCAGAAGGGAGCACTGTTACTGCTCCAGAGTCACAGAGTTTTTTCTCCATGGCTCACACAGTAGCATCCACTCCATGCGGAGCCACACTGCACTTCCCTAAGGCTAACCTGCGAGCTGACTTACCAGCACACGCGTAATACACTTGGAGGTGTCACCAAACACACACTTAACAAGCCACATTAGCTCCTGAGTAAACTCTGAGAATTGTTTCCATTTTCTATTACAGAAATTATAAGCATCAATCTGTATAATGCACCAGTAATTTTACAACTCTTGAGTTTTCATTAGGATTTTCTAGAGCCAGTAATGCCTCCAGTCTTCTGGAATTTTGAGGGAAAGCCAGAAGTGTGCCAGGTTTCACTGGAGGTGCAGTAACATAAACAGATGATCTTGCGGTGCCACAGCTTTACACTGGCACAGCCATTTTTAACAGCCTTGCAGAACAGCAGCAGTACAAGAGCCACGCTTTCCAAGACAGCATCACCATCCTGTGGCTGCCTTCCTAATTACCCCTGATACAGAGACATCGATTGCCGACTGCAGTGATTCAGACTGAGAAAGTACCTTGCAACATCCTTTAACCTCAAACACTTAAGTCCATCCCAGTCCTCCTGTGTTAGAGTTGCATCAGGAGTTAAGTCTTGAACATATTTATGCCATAGAAATGACTCCAGCAAAAATCGCCTCCAACACAGATAATGCACACCTTGTTTACTCAACACATCTTCAGGGAGCTCATTAGTAGCAGCTCAACTTGTTTGCTTTCATGGATGCCCCAGTGATCCGGACAATACTTGTATGCAGATCACTGCACGCACTCAGCAATGGAATCGCCAAGCACAGAATTGGACAGGACTACTCATTCTGCTTCACCCTTTCCTGAACAAGTAAGATCTGGCAGCACATCACACAGTATAACTGCCCATTCGAGGAAAAACAAAGCAAGTTTTTTTTTAATTGGTCTGATATTACAAAAATTATTTTGTAAGTTATTGTAAGTTACGCAATATTTAGACAGGCTTGGGGTTTTTTTTTTGAGAAATGTTAGAAACACCTGTACGTAGTCAAACACAGTGTACCCAGTCAGCACTACCACAAGACAAACGTGAATCTACCAGAAATAAAGGGGGAGGCTCACACAAATGAAGATGAGTTTACTGTGCCTGTATTAGTAAGCTCTCCTTCTGTTTTTATCTTCCAAAAACCACAGTGCAACTCCCCCATGTTCCGTTTCTACGACTGAATTTTTGTAGCACATAGCCCTGCTGAAAAAGCTCTATTAATACAGCTCTGCAGTAGAAGCTGTGGGCAAGGACTGCTGAACAGAGCATCAGCAAGTTCCTTGCTATAAAGCCTTTAACCGAGCTCCTTAATTGTGCAAAGCAATTTAGTGCCTTTTTATGAACCTAAAATACAGATATGACTTGAACATAGTAACAGTGCTCAAGAAGATGGCAGCAAGACCATATAATCTTGTCGACAATTTAGGTTTCAATGAGGTTTTAGTTTTCACTTTGATCAATTAATATATTTTAGCTGTTCAAGAAGCACTGTTTACCTAATAAATTCAGTGTGTTTTCACCCAGTGAAATTCTTCTCACTTGCAAAAAGGTTTTGAGTAAGATCTTAAGTTTTTTCTGCTGCATGCCTTAACATTACCATTACTAACAATCAGGATTTGTTCGTCATTTTGGCTCTCCTTAATATTTGGAATCTTGCCACTCAGATTAACAGGGCCTAGAGCACAACTGTAATGCCCATCAGAAATGCTTTGCACTGTTTTATTTATAAATACCTTAATTCCATAAACAGCCTCACAATATGCCAAACTGGTTGCACTTTCTTACAAATAAAAGCTTTGACCTAAGACCAACAGTTTCAAGTGGCATTGATGTTGACCAGCACAAGCACAATGCACTTCACTGCCTTTCCTCTGATTCTACACCCGGTTTGTTCTCAATGCTCTTTGGGGAAGAAAGAGCCCAGAACAGCTGTTTTTAGGCAATCTTCCCAGATACCAAATGCAGACTCACTGTACCCTGCCCTTTTCCTCCTACATGCATTTAAGTGCCTTTGGCTAAGAGTTTTTGTTCAAAGGACACATCAGCCAAAAAAGCAGATTTACTAACCCTTCACATGTCAAGCATTTTAAGAAAAAAACCTGACGTAACCTGAAAGAGCAAACAAAAATGTGCCTAGACACAGTAACATTAGCTTGAGCAATGTCATTCCTACAGTAAGCACCAAAAGATGTTTAAAACCCAAACCTGCAAACCAAAAGTGATATTTATAGACATCTTATCCCCATCACGCGTGACAATGACCATCAAAAGAATACCACAATGAATTCATGTTTTCAGGCTTTTAGTATTAATCTCAGGTGACGGCATTCTTTGGAAGGTACTTCATGTCATTACAGATTCTCAACTTAGTCCCACACGTAATTGCATTAATGAACATATCCTCTGGAGAGCACAGCTCTCAATTAAGCAGCAGCTTCTTCCTTCATAACAATCTCAAAAATAATACACCTCCTGCCAAAACTTCGTAATGGTAGAACTACCGATGCCGAGATGCCCTTCAGTTAAATCTGTTAAAACTGGGTTCTCTCTAGTGCAGGCTTTTTACTTTGGATGGTCAGTATCTTCAACTCCACATAGCCCTAAATCAGCTTTACAGCGACAGAAATAGCAAGGCAGCAAAGCTTTCTGCCTGTCCTTTTCTCTCAGTTCACTGGGCAGTGCAGAGGAGGCTGACAGGGTAGAGATCTGCAGAGCAGAGCTGCTGCAGCGTGCTGTAACTGCTGAACCAGACAAAGCAAAACCCCTTCCCGAGGTTCCAAGGAAACAGAGGAATGGCACAGTCAGCCAACAGGAGAGAGAAGAGTATCAGTGACCTATCAGATCAGCCAAAGAGAAAGCTGCTTCAGCTTAAAGAACATCAGGAAAAAAAACAATAGCTGAGAATGGACACAGGAAGATACAAGCAACAAGGTGGAAAGCACATGGTATGTTTTTGAGAGCCCACCCACCACCTGTTTCATGCACAAAACTGGAAAAGTACCTGAGGTGTGAGTTGGTAAGTCATCACAACGCTTGAAGAGAATGACCCTTCACGACTGAAGCAGGATAAACACATTACAAGAGCTTACAATACACCTATCAACCAAGAATGATTACAGGAATTTTACAAGTCCTCATATGACTGAACTATTTGTTTCGTTACTAATAATGTGGTACTTTACAAACAGCAAGGCACATTCCTCGAATCAAAGGAAGCAGAGGATGCAACTCCAGAGTATTAAAAGCATTAGATATGTTAAACATGCTCAGGCTCAAAGGTCTTGCACAGCTCGTGATTAATTTTGATGAAAACCAATGCCATTCCTCTACACAAAACACTACTTTATTAGCAAATATGCCCAGACTAACGTTAGTAATGATTTGCTTCTAACATTCACTGTAGCTACTGCTTGGCTCAGGAACTGAAGTTACTCCGATGTGTTCTGTTTTCAGAAGTTCTTAAGATTAAAATGGAGATACTCATATCCTCTAGTGTCCAGTCAGCTGCCTTAGAACAGTATCAGAAATAGATTTGAAAAATTACTGCATCAGATTAGGGAGCAAAACTTCTAAAATCAATGGTTTTAATTCTTAACAGAAAATGACCTCTGCATTCATTTATCATAACTGTTTTAATCAATTCCTGATTGTGAGGATGCATTATACCTCTAAATATAAAGCAAATCCCACACCAGGATACTTTTTGAAGCCTTTTGTATCTATAATAGAATTAATATAACTAAGTAGTAAAAGCTATAGTTTCTAATCTTTTAACTCATTAAGACAGAAATGCAGAGCCCACGGAATAATGTGTTTGTAAGAATACTGCAGTTTTGGGAAAAGTCTTAAGAGCAGCCCTAAATTCAAAATGATTACAGAAAGCAAACATTTACTCTGGTAATTAATTAGGAGGGAAAAGTTTATCTTCAGCAGAAGAGTGCACTGACATTGTCAGTTCTCAGAATTTTTTTATTTATAAACAAAAAGAAGTCCTATAAACAGCAAATAATTCAAATTTAATACAGCAGACAAT
Organism: Pachycephala philippinensis; assembly: GCA_013397055.1. NCBI lineage: Eukaryota > Metazoa > Chordata > Aves > Passeriformes > Pachycephala > Pachycephala philippinensis. Next base: position 1,349,639 of record VWZT01016375.1, on the reverse strand, counting down.
AGTCTTCAACACTGTGAGGGGTAGAGGGACAGTGTCATAGCATCAAGGGGGAGGAAATACTAGAGTCTTTCTTTAAAAGAAAGACTGGGGGAGGAAAAACCCCTTCTTTTTCATTACGTATAACTTGAAACAGGTGGTTGTGATGACAAAATGATGCTGAGCTGTAACTTTCTATGCAAGTCAAGGTTATTTAAGCTTTTTTGCAGCAAATCAATCAATATAATGATCATTAAGTTACACGACTTGTACTAAGGGATGAGTAAGCATGACGTTTGGTAAGAACACTCAGCAGAACACTTGCAAACTCAAGAGTAAGATACCAACTCCTTCAGACCTATATATTGGGTCTATGTGTGCATTCCCTTTGGAAACAGGAACGCTTTTACTATAGCCTTTAGTGGTAAATCATGAGGGTGCTGGGAGTCAGACACTGTAGTGGCACATCTATCATAACCACCTACAGACATAAAAAGCCAAAAAAGAGCAAATTCTTCTTACTGCATGTAGACTGCTTGGGCTAGACCAATAAAAGAAGCCACCTGCTTCTTAAAAATACTGATATAATGTAATTTTTTTTTTTTAACTTATCTTTACTAAATGGCTGGTGACTGCAGCACTACATTGCTGTAGCTTAGAAAAACAAAGTAATTTCTCCGGATAAATAAGGAAACAAATGCCTTGGATTAATTTCAGATTAAAGGCTATGCACTGGAGAGGCATACTGGTTGTCCACAGAAAATTCTGAGTCGGAAAGCACCCACAAGGATCATAATTTATTTAATCATGCAAAACAGACTGAATCTAGAAACCCAGAATTATACATGAAGTCGTGCACAAAATTCCTACAAAACACATTTGCAAAACCCTTTGGGAACATGACTGAGCTGACTCCACAGCAGTCTCAGCCTGCCAAAATAGAAAGCTAATCCTATTTTTAACATTAGCTTTTAAAACATTAGCAAACATTTAACATTAGCAAACAAAAGATTCCCACCAAAGAAGAATGCATTTTTCTGCTTTCAAACTGCCAAAAAATACCTTGAAATGTCCTAGCTGCTTCTGAGGATGTCAGCTATCACACCTAAAGGTACTACTCCTCTAGATATTTCTTCCACTCTGAAAGGAGAGCGCAGTCCAACAGCACCTACAATGGTAAAGGACTCACCAGTGCTACACTCAAGTCCTGTTCTGTTCTGAGTTTCTCAGGACTGTAAGACAGCATCCTCAGAGATCCCTTTTTGTAACCAGAGCATCAAGCCTTTTCTATTCACTAAGAAATTTGTCTGTAATACCGAAATGAAAGACCACGCACTGAGATACTGAAAAATGTATAAAGATGCACTCTTTCAATACAAAATATTTTTTTAAACTAGCAACATGTTTATCCTATCTCCTTTTAGTCCCTAAACATGGAGTTCTAGTTTTGTCTTCCTTTAAATATAACCCAAACACAGACATAAACACTGCCACACAGGTTAAGACATGTATTTATACCTGTAAATTGAACACCATAAGTCCAGAGCACCTCCTATGCCAAAAAGACTTTTGAATACAGCTTTAACAGACAAAACTAAGAATTATGAAACATTAGGCATAACATATTAAGGGAGCAAACTACACACAAACCAATCTGAAGTTGCATAATATTCTATGATTATTATTCCTCATACACAATTATTATCCCTATCTTCCTTAAACCAGGTCTACATTGTTAGGAGAAACCCAGCTCCCCAATCCTTTTGTCTAGGAAAGCAAGGCAAGTCACTAAGGCTGTCTCAAAAAACCTCTGGCTTTTTTACATAAGCATGCACAGCAGCCCATCAGCTGCAATTTCTTAAAATTCAGCAAGGAGGTTATGTACTCAGTGCAATTGATATTTCAACATTTAAAAAAGCAACAGCTTTCAGCTTTCCCTACACCATTTGTAATCTGTAATCTTAACACCTACATATACAAAGTTCTGGAAAAATGCCAGTTTTACCTCTCAAGTAAAGCTATTTTATCTCCCTGGAATTAAAATAAAGTCAAGTTACAAGTTACTAAGCATATTCAGACAGAAAAGAGCATTTCTGACCCATGCAGTTTTTTCAGGGATTGTATAATTTAAGAACTAGTCTCTTTTCCAAGTAAAAATGCCATGGAAACTAAGAAACCTGAACCACCAAAACTAAGCTACTTAAACTTCCTATTTAGAAACCGATCCATCTTAAAACGGGATTCTGGCATCAGCGGCCAAAACCACCAGTTGCTACAAAAAGACAATACTGCCCTTTGTCATGGAGAAACCAAAATAGCACTCAGCCTTTAATCTTCTGAAAATATGACAGCAAGAGCTAAACTGTGTGGATTATACACATGAAAGTATTATTCAAGACACCAACACCCTCAAGAAATTCCAGCATTAAGATTAAAATAAATCCAAGGTTATGCCTTTCTCATTACCATGAATTTAGCAGTCTGGGAACTGTATTTCGAGCCACACAATGAAAGAACATGGAATCTTTGTGACCAGCCCTTCAGTTGTGACCCATTTGCCATATATGATAAGAAAAACAAAGTTCATATAGGACAAGTGTCAAGTCCCTTTCAAAGTTCACCTTCATTTAACTACACAAAGGTTTTCTCCCCATGTAATTCCTTTAGAAATCCCAACCCCTAATGCTTTTTATACTATAAGCACTAGGGGCCCACAGGACAAGATTGTTAAATTAAAGCTTTGATGCCTAAATCCTACAATCCAAGCTAACTCCTTGAGCAAAAACTTCCAAAGGAATGCACAGCAAAGATCATTAACAAATAAATTATTATAGGAAGAATGGTACCCAAAATGCACAGTTACCTATTCTGTGCTTCTCATTTACGTGTATATTCATCTATACCATCAAAATACCTCAGAAGAAGTGTAGACCCTTTATGTAGAAAAACGATTGAAAAGTAGCCCAGAAGGAGATAAAGTCATCATGTTTTGGAATGCCCATCCCCATTTTTAACTGTAATTCTACAAGTGTAGGTTCCAAGAATACTTCTGATGACTAAGATAAATGGAGTTTTTGCTCCAGAACAGCTCACATTAATGAGATGCATTTAATATATCTTTTAAAATTGTATTTATGTTTCGAAACACCTCAAACTACTGCAAACACATCTCAATTCAGATAACACAATCAAGATTTGCATTTTACAGGGAAGAGTTTGTATGATTTAGTGACCTCTGCATGCTCTTTCCCTAAAGAGTTGAAAGTAACTGAGACCTAAGACCTTGAACACAGCTCCCTGCAGAACTACCAGAGCAATTATAGAAGTTCAAATGCAAAAGATACAATAGAATAATTTCAATGTGTTTCTTGCTTAACTGCAGCACATTGGACGAGCGCAAGTAAGGACAGGAGAGTCTTACAAGACAGACTCTCATGAGGCACAACAAAACTAAGGGAAAAAATCTTGACTGTTTCCCCTGGTAAATGCAATTCATTTCAAGAACAGTTTTTTCCTAGGAAAAGGACCTTTTCCACAAGTACACCTGTACAGTACTTAAAAAATGCTTTAAAAATTATTTATGCATTTCATGTTTCATTGTTCAGTGATCTCCTAGTACACCATCTGGGGCCAATTACAGGCTCAGCATAATAATCACTGCCAAAGAATTAATCCATTTTAATCTCATACAGTTTACATATTCAAACAGCAATACAAAACCACTTGAAAAAAATCTTATCAATTTCAGTAATCTAGAAAAGGAAGCTCCAGTGGGAGCTTGGCTGTATTGCTCTTATCCCTCCAGCAGGCTGAAATACATTTAATGATATACCACAGCTAGCTAGTTTTAATAGCCCAGGCAATGGGACACAGCTGGAGTATGCCTTATTCCCTTAAAAATATCTGTTGCTTTACAGGCAATTTTTATAGCAGCCAGCAAGTGTGCACTGCACAACTGTCTTCAAAGAGAAACCATCACTCACCAAAAAGGGAAGAATCAGACAGGATGATTGCCAAAAACCTACTTTCTCTTCAAATTTCCGCAACATAGCACCACCATCCACAGTGTGCTGATGTTCCAATTCTGCATTTTGAAAAAACAGCACACTACGAGGGGAAAAAATATTTCAAGAAGTCAAGCTAACGAAAAAAGCATTTTATATTTTGAAAGCAAACTTTGCAGATAATGATGTTAGAACATTAACTGCACTTTAAAACATACTCATGATTCAGCACTTAAGTTTAAATATGTCAAAGGCTTTGTTTAAATGGAACAACTTGGAAGTCACCCTCTCACCATGCAATTCACTGCAGCTCCATCAGCATTTACTTCATCTACGTTCATCCTCAACGGACTACTTATCTATCTCCACAAATTCCAAATGACTCCCCCAACCATTTTGTTCCCTCCCTGTCGGAAATGATACAACTTTTAAGTTTTTTGTACATAACTTTGGTAAAGGGTATCAAGAACTATACCCTCAACTTTAATACTCACAGATGTCTCTTCAGAAAACTGACTGGTTCTATTAAGCCAGAACCAATTTTCCTAAGGTATCTTGAAGAGATTCCCAGCTGCAATGACAGTTACATTAGCATGAACACATCTACCCATCAATTTAACCTCATATCTCCTGTTAAATTGAATCAACCTCCTGAAAGTGCTAACACCTTAGAAAGATCAAGATGATGCCTATCATGTCAGGCAGTTTCAATTCTCATTTCTGTAACCTCATTAAACTAAATTATGTCATTAAAAAAAAAATCTATTGCCATCACGCTGTGCCCATATATCCAAAGCACAAGGCAAACAAATTACCATTTTTCTGGAAAAATATATGAAAAAGGCAAAGAACAAATGTCAAAAGAAAAGAGGTCATCTTCAATAAGCATGAAATTAAGCAGCACCCAAAATTCCTGGTAAGGTTTCAGGCAGTGTAGAAAATTTCTGCATCACAGCACTACACAGCTATTTGGGTATGCTTAAAGCCCTCCGTGCTTCAAGAAAATAAAACTGGTTTTGCTGTGCTCATTCTAACACAGACTTTGGCATAAATCCCCCAAACCCTTGCTTTTTCTAACTCTGATTTTCTGATGAAAAATAACCTCAATAATTGTATCTTCTGTCCTTGAGTCTGTTCATTTTAAGTCTCAACAACCTGGGGCACTATTAACCAGTTTCAGCAAGTCATCCAAACACTTTTTTTTTTTCCAGTTCCTTCCAACCTTCTGGATGCCAGCACAGCAGGACAGAAGACAGAGACCAAGAGAGGCAGTACAGCTGAATGGCTACTGTGTGAATTCAGTAGTTCCCTGTTCTGTTTGGGCTCTTAACTGGCTGATGAGCACATGCACAGCTCCAAACCAGGCACTGCCTGTGCCACCTCTTGCCCTATCATCCATCATGGCACACACACAAAGCAAGACTCTCAGTGGTCAAAACCATTTTATGAGCAAGCCTTTCTTTTTCCAGTAAAAATGCAAAACTGGGCAGTAACAGGTTCCAGCTGTCTCCAATAGAGAATCCTTCACGTGCAGGAGCAACCCAGACACAGGGTCAAAGGCTGCATGTTGATAGCTGATAACAGCAGAGTGGTACGTTCTGTACCTATTATGAAGATAATCATTCCCTTACTCTAACACAGCCCGTCTTTCAGAGACACAGTCAGGGCTTCAAAGGCTTTGTGCCACACAAGCCAAGAATTTGCAGAAGATTTCAGATTTCAAGCTCTGAACACCTGATTAAACACAACCAATGATAGACCTTCATTTGAACAAACAACTTCGTTTCCATTATGCCTTCCACTATTTCAGATTTTTCAGGAGAATTTTCTAGCTACTTGCAGCATATGATACAATGTCATACCGCTTTTTGCAAAAGGGGGAAAAAAGAACTATTTCACAATAAAAAAAAGTTACTATGAAAGGTCCACAATTAACATTCTAATGAGACATTTCTAACAAAAGTTATAGAAAGACATATCTGCAGTTATACCTTAAAACTCTTAAAATGCAACCTCTTGATATTTGTAAACCATCCCTGTATTGTTTCAAAGATGCAATAACCTTGGGCAAGACAGGAAGGCAGATAAAAGAATTAGCAAGAGGAAAAATCCTCTCCCTGCAATGGAAAATTTTCATCTCTTCAAGCAAGGCAGAGATGCTCAGCCGGACCTGCGTTGCCTGGAGACCAACCGCAGCTTCTTGCCAACAGGGACGAGCTAAGCATCAGCAAATTCAACAGCTGATAAGTGGATGAACTGAATGAGAGGCGGCAAGGTTTTTCCACACATCAGTGTAAAAACCTGACAGCTTTCAGATAATGGTTCTAGCCCATGCTCACTAGATAAACAAGAATTATTATGAATGTAAAATGTCAGCTTAAGAAAGCTTCAAACTGCTCTATATTTGGCTCTTACCCCCACACTTTGGGTACAACTAGAGCAGTAAATACCACACTCAAGATAAAAATTTTAGCTGCACCTCAGTTTCTGCCCTTTCAATCTTTGGATGTAGTACATGAAGTTTTGGAATACATTCTTACCCATTAAACAAGCTCTGTGTTTAAGCAAGGGTGCAGAAATATTAAGGAAACCAGTGAATTACATCAAAAAGGAAGAGCCTATACCTAATAAGAGCTTAGCATTAAAAACCACATCAAATCTTGTTTCACTTCAAAAAGCAGCCTTTTCCCCCAGCCTTTCCCACTTGAAGCACAGCTCCCCAGGAAGGCCAGCATCATGTATGTTAGGGAGGAGACACTCGTTTTGCCTATTCTGGTCCTGGACCTGCTCTCAAGCTCAGGGAGGCATTAACCTGGCTGCAAGAACAGCACTCCTGATCTCTCAAAGAAACACCTCAGCTATCTCCCACACCATCAAACAGGAATCGTTGAAAAGAACTGACATTTAATACCAGTTACTCCAGAATTTCCCTAACCTTAACTAATTCAATTCACTAAAAATATTCAGACAGTAAAGAACTAGAGATTTCTAAAGAATAGCTTCTATTTAATTTATCCCTGTAGGTAAATTCCACAAGGATGTTGTACGTCACTAGTGAAGCAGATCTTTCACCGCCAACCTGACAGCACACATTTCCCTGCCTCCAGTGAAACCAAAAGGGCAGACATTTGTGTGTCACCACTGCTGACAGACTGAGACACCCTCAGTGCCTCGAGATTTGCACCCTTCCCCTACCCGTCAAAAGAAAAAACATCCCCAAAATAGCCTCACACTCCCCAGCTGACTGGAGAAAAACTAAAGCACCACCAATACCAGTGACCTGGATGGAAGCCCATCCACTGACAGGCAGCAAAAAGGTTCCTGAACATCTTTTCTCATCCTGGTTTTTCAAAGCGTCATGCCTGACAAATGTTAAATCTTCCTTCCAAGCAACTGGTAGGGAAAGAATTTTTGAGAGCACAAAGCCCAGGATTCATATGACTGACCACTGTCCAGTTTTCCAGCTGCTTCCAAACTACCACGCCACATGGTTATGACAGCTCTGATCTAAATTTTCTCCAGAAGAAACAGCAGTATCAAAGCTTCCATTGCTTACATGACCGAAGTACCATAGACAAGATAACAGACTTACTTCAGAAAGGTATAAATATCAAAGACAGAAACGGGAAAAAAAGGATTTTTCAGTTAAATGAATGTCAATTTATGAAAAGCTACACAGCCAAGTTTAATGTCTGGAATTTCTTACAAACAAGTACAGGTGAATGGCTGTAATCCTTCCCATGACCCTTAACCAGGAGACACTTCTGAACACTTCAGATTATTTTATTTAAAGAAACTTTCCTGAATTCTGGCAGTTAAATCACTGGGTTCTTCCTCATTTACTAAAGAAAAAAATGTAAAAGCAATCCGAAAGATGCTAAATCAGCCAAATGTAAACAAATTAATGAGTCCATTTTTAAAACACAAGTATTTATGTGTGGATGCATGTGTATAGAAACCCAGTTTCCATTCCTTAATGTTACCATTAAGTCCTGAAAATACATAAATTAATTCAACTTAAAGAAAATTTTACAAGTCGATTTTGTCTTATATATGAGAAAATGATGAGCAATGAGGCCAATTCTTGGCCAAAACAGCCCTGACCTTGTTATTCTCAAGCGTCAGATCTGAACTGTTCTACTACCATTTCAGTGCTGCATGTTGAGTAATGACCAATACATCACCTGACTGAAAAGTTAAACCAAACATTATTATTCCAGAACCAAATACTAAAGCAAAATTCTAATTGCAATATTTGACACAGAACTGTCTCCTTAGACGTTCACGAAAAGCACAGGGGCACTGGATGCATTTCTAAAACACCTGAGTATATGGGACACATAAGGCACTGTGTCAAAAAAAAAAAAAAGGGGGGAGGGGGGAAAGACAGCCTAGAAGTAGAGGGCGATTAAATTCCAGCATATATCAGGGCAGATATCAGTGTTAAACATGCGTAGTTTTCACAGTGGAATTAAGGCAAAGGGCATATCAGGGTGTAACTACCAAGAAGTTGTTATTCTATCAACAACGATAACATTTATTTTCTTAAGCTGGATACCTATTTCCAAAGCCTCAACTGTGTTTTTGTTTAAACCGTCTGCAGCTCTCAAGCCACGTTAACAAGGTATTATAAAACCGTGATGCTCAAACCAGTTCCTAACACGGCATCACCCAGCACTTCCAGTTTACAGAGAAAAAAGGGTATTCTTGAGCATCACATCCACTTATGCAACGCATCCCGCAGCACCCGTTCTTCATTTTCAACTATCACCGAGCGTACCAAGCAGCCGTCAGAGCAGCAGCACACCCATCACCCGGGCAAAACGGACAGACAACGTCTGAGGATTCATGGAACTGCTGAGCAACAGCGTGAAGCGACCACCAGCCCCGGGGTCCGCAGCCACGGGAGATGCAAGTGCGGCTCCCCCGCGCCGAGCCCGGGCCAGCGCGGCCGGCAGCCCCCGCCCCGCAAGCCCCGCGGGGAGCGCAGGAAGCGCTGTGCGGACAGGGATGCTCCGCGAAAGATGTCACCGCTATGCTCCCGACCCCGACCAGACCCGCATCCCCGGGGTGACGCCAGGCCAGGGTCCCCCTCCCTGCCCGCTGAGCCCGGCAATGCCCCCAGGCCGCCACCGAGCATCCCCTCTGGGCAGCCGCCCATCCCCGCCTCGCCGGGCCGGGCACCGACCTGCGGGCGGGCGGGGCTGCGGCT